>JARHVA010007429.1:82500-545000 GCA_037957365.1 Torreya grandis
AAATTTAATTCTGCAAGCAATGTGTTTACCTTTCAGTAGTATGTTTTCCTTTTAGTAGCATGTTTACCTTTTAAAAATATGTTTTCTTTCAACAAGTTAGATTACTTTTATTTTTATGATAGAGTGTTTTAATTTTATATGTTTGCATCATTATTGTATAATCAATTCTTTTTCGGATTATATTAGATTAGATTAGGATAAGTCACATAGAAGATCAACACTCTCCCAAACTATTCATGTAAGATTACAACCATAAACCTTACTGTAGATAGATTTAGATGACGTCCTTAATTTAAATGGAATCAACATAAAATTTGGCTAAATGAAGGGGTAGATGACACCCATCAGTAAGCAATTCTCAACATAATGGGGTGTTGAGGATGTCTAGTCTACCTAGTTAACATCATACTTTTTCCACTTGTGCCACTCAAATACCCTAACAACATGTATATCTAGGGTTTACATACAAAAAAAAACCAAAATAGGTCACAAATAAAAAATAAAGTTTTATCCACATGGGAATAGGCATATCAAACTCAGACACAACTACTCTCATAAGTTCACATCAATCCCTACACAAGGACATTAATGTGGAATAGGGGACACTAGCACAATGCATTACTATCCATGAAACCATCTTATTATCTAAGAGTAATTATAAAACTTGAATCTCATTTAAGACACTCTAATAAAATTTTGTGCTAGTTTTTAGCCTCGAAACCATTAGTCTCAATTAATTTACAACTAAGTACTTATTTGTATCATTCATTTCTATTTTTAGAAATATCAAATTAAGTTAATTATTTCATAAATCAATGGTTTGATTTATTTCATATTTCTTCCCTAATTTATGGTACTCAAACCCTTAAATAACTTAGGGTTTAAACTCCATAAATCCCTTAAAAATTAAATTATTTGGTGAACCCAACTTACTTTGACTACTACCCAAACTCTAGAACTAGATATTGTTAGGGTTTCTATCATTCTATTTTCTATGTTCAAAAATTAATTCCAAAATCTCAAATATGATTTATTTTTTTATTTTTAAAATATTTAATAGATTTAATTTCTTAAAAGGTTAAAAAAAATATACAACATTTTTTTCCTACTTGTTATCACCCAAATTTGTACCCTTGGAAGGTAGTTCAAGCCTTCCAAATTTGGGGTAACATGGAGATAATCCTAGGCTATGGGTGGCCTAATTCTGGATTGAATCTCTAGGTTAAAGGGCTAGTTCCCCTTGATGAATCACTTACAATCACAAACTACTCTATGAACTTGATAAGAAATTAGACAGAAACCTATTCTAGTGGCAGCGATGCACCAATTAGTTTGAACACTACCAACCAATTTCAAATTAAATTCAATCATAAGATTAACCTAAAACAAATACTACTCCTAATTTTCCTCTCTAAATAATCACTTCATTATAGAGGTAGTGAAAGATGCTTGGGCTAGGAGGACGATCAAGAGCTCATGAGATGACACTATTGAATATATAACTCACTCAACCTTTCAGACTTCACATGACACTTCATAAGACATGAAAAGAAGTTTCAAACTAAATATGAATACAAGAAAAGAACAAACATGCTAAGGAAGCAAAGCTAATCACTTGAAAATATCTAATATTCATGCATGCACATTAAAAATAGTCAAAGGAGGTAAAACATATTTTTTATCATTTATCAAAGGTTTAAAAATGGGTAGGAATTTTCCATACCTAGGTGGAGGATACTGACATAGCCTATCAATGTTGAGTTTATAGAAAAGTGTGAGAGAAGAAAGGATAAAGGCATATGAGAGAGTGAAAAGTGTCCAAAAAAGAGTTACAACAAGAAATGAGTTATGAAATTATCCATCAAGTCCTTAGTCCATGTGTTACTCTATTGAAGATCCATTCATCTCCCAAGTGGCATAGGGGTCTTCATCTTGCTTGACATTTTACATTTGTTCTTTAAAACTACCCTTTACCTTGGTTTATGATGGACAAATGACATAATTGATCACTAAATCTTATTGAATTATATCTTGATCTAATATTTGATACCTTTCATTAGTTTATAATTCTTCATAACTAATGTTATAATGATGATTACAACTCCTTAGGTGTCTTGAATTCCACTTGGCCTTACTACACCTATCTTACTTATAAGTGTCAAATCTTGATTTTGTCCTTAAAAAGGTATTATGTCTCCATATATAGACTATTCATATCATATTAGACCTATAAAATTTCATTTTGAGGCCTCAAACAACCCTTAAGACTTCATCCTACACTAAAAGCTATCATTATCACCTAATTCTTTATAGCCTTGGAATCATACAAACCTCTTTGTGTATAAGAATATAAGAATAGTAATGGTAGAATAAATGTATTTTTGAGGATCCAATATCCCTTTATAGTTTCATGTCAAATTTTAGAACTTGAAACTGAGTGAAAGTACACATTTTTGTTATTCTTTCTCCTCAATTAGGCCTTAATTAGACCTCCATGCCTAAAAACTATGTTTTAGCCCAAAATCACTCCCACACATGTGAAACTTATAGTACTTTTTTGATTCACTTTACCCATCCCCTAACTATGCTCCATTCAAATTTTCAAGTTTTGAGACTTTGTGCAGATGGGTAAACCATGAAATGGTCAACCCTAGTCTAAGCATTTAAATAGGCTTGAGAGACATTTGAAGTGGTTTTCATGAATTTTTCAAGTTATAAAGCATAAAAAATTTATTCTCATGTTTTAAATTTTTTGAGGTAACTTAGATGTTAGAATAAATCCCTCCAAGTGTACTTCATATGCCTACAATAGAGCTTCTTGGTTAGCAAAATGGTGCATTTACTCTTCTAAGACCAAACTGTTAACTTGGAAGGTACAATAATTACTTCATGAGACATATGGAGGATTGTAGGAGATGATGAGATATATATCTAGGCTTACCAAGCCTATATTATTAATTTGGTACTCAAAACCACCTTGATCATTCATAAACAAGTTTGTAAATGGGCTTTCTTGGCTTATTTCATATAATTATGTATCTTAAACGTGCTAATAACTAATGAATAATGTGCTCATTAGATATAAAAATATTTTACAAGTGTTTTTAGGGAAAAAATCAATCCATTATAAACCATTTAGATCAACCTTCCTCTCATTGGGTCACTAGAAAGGGTTTAAGAGGGTTTTAGATGTGTTTTAGTCTTAACAATAGTTCATAGAGGTTAGGTCCTCTTTCTCTCTCCTAATGCCACAAAATATAAGTAGGAACACCCCTCCAACACATCCAAACACCATTTTACACCATGTAAGACTTCATGAAATATCTAATTAAAAGTTGGTAGCCTCTCATGTTGTAAATATGTATTCTATGATTACCCTACACTCTTAGTGCCTATTCATGGCTTGTAACTCTTTCACTAAAAATATATTAACATGAAAATTGAGTATGAATGCCTATATATCATCTCTAATTTCCATATAATCCCATGCATCTCCTTTGTGGAGCTATGAGTTTCACAAAAAGACCTATCAGGTGGCTGACTATATGTGTGAGATTAAAAGAGAAGACATGAAATTAAGATACAAATTTGATGCTTAGTTTGGCTTGAGAATGGTTTATCTCAGTTTTTGATGCCATTATTAATGGATATAAATGGTATCCCAACTAGCATATAACTCCCAAATGTCCTATAAATTATTTATTCATGCATTTAGTGTTTAAAGGTAGTTAGGCTTGCTTATCCCTAATGGATTTATTTGGAGATTATCTATAAAAAACAAATATTCCCAAGATTATGGTGATCCTTGGTTGGGCACTTTATAACTTTTTTATTTTTATAGAAACAACTCAATGCAAAAATTATATATTCCTTCACAATTTTAGGGTAGACCTATAGATCTCAACTAAGTCTATAGTTTCCCCAAGGAAACCTTGCCCACAATCAAGAGTGTTGTCTTCATCATCTAATGAATTATTTATACTATCTCAATAAGTCTTAAGTATTATATATCATCAATTTTATATTCATATATCCTTATCTCTCATACCAATGAGGCATTTTTCTCACACTTACACATGTTTGTAGATGTTTTAGATGTAGACATCTTTTATGATGATTGGAGCTCAAGGGTGAGTATTCAACTCAATTTTTTTTTCCATTAAACTTAAAAACATTCTAAATATTTTATTCTTATGATTTAATTTGGTCCTCTTACCATCTTTCATAGTTTTCATATCCAACACACATCTTCATTGATGACTATTATGAATATGTAGGTATCTTGTTAGGCCTGTATATGGCCTTAATAGATCTTGGATCTTTCCAAGAGAAAATACCCTACTCTATCCTCACCATGAATTATATAAAACTTTTAAGACTTCAATTCTACACTTATAGTAATCCAAAACTTGTATTTCATTTTGGATTCATGTACATGTCTATGTGAATTATTCAGGGTTTATATGTATGAGGGTACTAGGACCAATTTTTTTGAGTTACAAAGTAAATTTCCCAATTCACTATCTTCCATAATCTATTTCCCCATGTTATTTTATACTAAAACTATCCCCTTAAAACATCATATTTAATGCAATAGTTACATTTTATGTGCAAAAGAGACCTATAGGTGTAGGAAGACTTTTAGGCATGAATTTTAATGTAAGAAGCCTTTTATGAAGTTTTTTTTAACCTTTTAAAACTATGAATTCATATTAAATTAATTCAATACATTTTTTATGAGGTTAATACCCTCGTAAAACATTGAAAATGTAAGATTCACACCCTTTAATCCACTTTTGTGCTTGGAGTTACACACATAGTCTAGAACAAACCAAACTATTACATGTTGCTTAAATAAAGTGGTGTTGGAATGAGAATAAAGAGTCCTTTATGGATCCAAAAAGAGAGTTATACTTGAAATTAAACCTTAATACCATCCCTTCAAAGGTTATAGACCTTGAAATAATCAATAAATTATGATAGTCATATTATAAATGTGCAAAATGGAGTTTTCTTTCCCTTTTGATCCCACACATGCCAATTAGGGATTTTAAAATAATTAAATATGTATACATAGGTCCCCTAAATCCTCTTAATTTTATATCATGCATTCAACCATCCCCAAACTTCCAATTTAAGGAGATAAATTGAGCCTGTGTGGTTGACTAACAGTTTTAGACCACCACAGAGTCTTAGTGATTGTTCATAAAGGAAATGGGTTACATCTACAACCTAATTCCACAAATTTAAAGCTTACTAGGACCCCCTCCTCTAGAAAAAATATCATACCCTGACTCTTTCTCTCTTGGCCATACCATCCACATGAAATTTACCTTTATGAGTTTGTAAAGAGAGTGAAAGAGGTTCTAAAATAACTTATGCAATCCTGAGACCTATACCTACAAACCAATAATGGATATGACCTGTAGAATCTAAAAGACACTTTTGAAACTATTTCACCCTAAAGATGAGCTCCCAAGTTCATACAAATGCATAAAACTTCCTTTTTAGAGTGATTTATGAATTAACTAACATATTATAACTTACAAGACATACATGGTAGGTATAAAACTCCTAAACAATATTTAATAAATCCAATTTTATGGATTATTCACTTTTTTTAGCTTTGGCATACATGGAAGTTAGTTAAAAATCACCTTTTCTTTATTTTCATTGAACTCAAAGTTTGTAAATCAACCTTAATATATCCAAAGAATTTTGACATGTTTATGAAAAGTGATTAAGACAATAATATTACTTTTAGGGGCCCCTAATAGCCTATGAAAACATTTGACCAACCATTATCACACCTTGACATGTTTAGACTAGTCTAAAACAAAAACAAAGTATTACCTTAATTTTATCAAATTAACCTTAAAATTTGATAATGAGGTTTTAGAAATACCTTTTAAATATAATATAAGTCATAAAAAAGGTTAAAAAAAGATTTAAAATACATGATAAGTAACTTTTTACCTATAGGGGTTGACATTTTGACCTTGAGGGTCAAAATTGGTCAACAAATTAGCGATTCATACGGGTAGCATGTCTACAATGTTAACTAGACTAATAGATTTATCCTTCCATTGGGAAATGGATTCACTTGAAATAAACCTTAGACGCTAACTAAACCTTGACCAAGATAAAAAAACTTATTTGACCTCCAAGAACACACAAAATAAAGATAACACAAGGTTGAGGAAACTAAACACACACATGTGCTAGTAAACACTTAGGGAACACAACAAATAAGAGAGAAACTAAAATATACAACTAAACTTAAAACAACTTATTCCTCCTAGATAAAAATGGAAGCTTGTGATATATTTTACTTCATGAGGTGAAGAATAACATAAGCCAAGCTGCTTCTTTGACTATTTTCTTGCTGTCTTCATCCTCTTCTTTCTTTTCAATCCTCTTCACTTACTTTCAAATAAAGTAGTAGAAGAAAACCAATATCCTATGAAGATGATCTCATCATTTTTTTTAACAACCTTATTATGATCTCTCTTTATGTTTGAATTTAATTCAAGCATGACTACTTCTTGGTTCATAAGGACAACCTCAAACTCAGTATTTTGGAGATTCTCACATTATCCTTTAAGAAGGAATATAGCCTCAAGATCATCCACAATATATCTAACATGAGACATAAACCCTTGAAGAGTCTCAAATTCATTGAAAACTTCCCAATACTTCTACCATAGGTCCTCTTAGTCCATGAAAGCAACATCAACCTTAGCCTCTATTAGTTTTTCCAATCCAATCTCTCATTTGTCTTGAAGAATATCTTCATCATATATATCTCTATCATATACTTGAAATTATTAGTGATGATCTTCAAGACATATTGGATCACTAGAAACCTTGCATTCCTCATCATCAACTTGATCTTGTTCTCTTAGAGGTGCCAACTTCTCAAAACCTTCATATTCTTTGAACATGTGAACATATGTCTTCCACATGTCCTTAAAATATCCTTGAACCTACTTAGTTTCATGCTAAATCACACCAAGTGGAAGCTCTTGAAAAAAAATGACATCTCCTTTACCCTCTGTTGTAACTTATTTCATGATGTCTTGCTCTTTAGAAACCATTTAAACTTCATTTAAGACTTTAGCTTGTACTCTTTATTCAATCTCACATTATTGCTCATTTGAAGCCATGTCACATTCATTCAATACCTCACCTTATTTAGCTGATATGTCCTCTACTTCAAGATTCTATTTCACTCCATATTTGAAATATGAATTTCTTCTTTCTTCCCCAAGTGGAGTATCATGAAAATTTTCTCATCAATCTCACTTGAATTATCTTCATCAGCTATAAATACAACTTGATCTCCTTAATTTTACTCCCATAGGACAAATTCTTCCTCAAGAAGGGAGATGGTTGGAAGGCAAAGGATATGCACATGAGTTTGAGAGGGAGTTTTAGGTATAGTATGTAAATCATTAATTATCTTGGGAATCAAAGGAGTGTATTTGCAACTTGAAAATTTGGGGAGGGAAAACTCTTCTAGGAATTCTTGGAGAAAGAGTAAGTTGAGTTGGGATATGGATACTTGATTTTATTGCTTTCCCTCATAATTCACTATATCAATTTTAGATGTAATTTGAGCATTAGCCTTTTCAATAATCATTCCTTCTTTCCTTTGGATGTTTTTTTGAATGGACTTCCATGAAGGAATAACTAGAGGTTCTTAAGGCATGGTATATGAGGCTCAAATAGGAAAAATATCTTCCTTATTGGCTTCAATTTATTTACCTAGGCACTCTTCCTCTTGTTTCTCCCAAGACTTAACTAATCGGTTCCAATTTGAGACTTTGAAACTAGTAGGTTCTCTTGGAGATTGAATTGGTTGTCTTAGAGGATCTATTTGAGGATGGTTAATGGATTCATGAGAATATGGATAATAAAAGGACTAATAAATAATGAAAGAGGGTTCTTGAAATAATTGATCCAACTCACTTTTTATCTTTCCCAAATATCCATATTTTGTAATACCAATGTACATAAATCATTTATCACTAAAGGATCATTAGATACAACTTGAAACCACCCAATTACTTCTTCATATTGAGAATTTGAATAAAATCTTTTGACATATTCTAATATCTTTATCTCCATCTCATCCATTCTATCTTTAAAACAAGTTTTTTCATATGTTTTATCATAGCCACATGGAGAAGGTGTAGGTTGGTCATAAGACTTATATGGATCACAATGAGGTTAAGATTGATACTCTTGATAGTTATGAGGGTGGAAAGATTGATAAGACTATTGAGGCATATAATTGGGGTCACATGAGGGATATTGATAGGACTAATAAGGGTGATTATATTATTGGTAAGGATCATGGCAAGGATGGTAAAACTGATAGAGAGTACCATAGGCTAAATATGTCTCATCAACTTGCATGGAATTGAAATTCACATCAAACTCATACATAATATCTTCATCAAGATAATGAATTGAAATCACAACTTACTTTGAATAAGTGCCTGGACTATTATGACTAGTTGATTAAGATCAAAGTCACCATTGATGTTTTGAATGCTTCCAAAGGTTGATATGTAAAAGGACAACACCAATAATCTTTCCACTACTTTGGACCTTAGTCCTATTAGGCATGCCAAAACTATTGTCACCCAAATTTTCACCTTTGAAAATTTGGGGTAGCATGGAGACAATATTACACAGTGGGTGGCCTAATGTTGGATTGAATATCTAGGTTAAATGGTTAGTTCATATTGATGAATAACTTAGGCTCACAAAATACTCTACTAACTTGATAGGAAAAGAGAGAAAAACCTATTCTAATAGAGTTCTGTACCAAATAGTTTTACCAATACCAACTAGCTATAAATTCACTTCAAGCATAAGACTAACCTAAAATAACACTAATTTTAATCTACCTCTCTCATCATCACTTCATTATGAAGATTAGAGAAAGATGCTTGGCCTAGGAGGACTAGTCGAGAGGTCATGAGATGACACTACTGAATAGGCAACTTACTCAACATTTCACACTTTAATTTGACACTTCAATATACCTGTAAAGAATTTTAAAACTAAATATGAATGCTAAAAAAGGAAAAATATTCCAAGGAAGAAAAACTAATCACTTGACAAGATCTACTAGTCATGTAAAACATTGAAACTAGTTAAAGGATGAGGTAAAATATAAGTTTTCTCATTGATAAAAGTATTTAAAATAGGTAGGGCTTCACCATACCAAGGTGGAAGATAATAACATAGCTTATCAAGGCTAAATTTATAGAAAAGTGAGTAAGTAGAAGGGAAAAGGGTGTAGGAGAGAGAGTGATAAGTGTCCAAAAAAGAGTTACAACAAGAAAGGAGTTATGAAACTTTACATCAAGTCTTTAATTCTATGTGTTACTCTATTGAATATTCATTTATCTCGCAAGTAATGTAAGGGTCTTCATCTTACTTAGCATCTTGCACTTTTTCTTCAAACTTGCCCTTTACCTTGGCTTGTGATGGACAAATGGCACACTTGATCACTAAATCTTATTGAAATTTCTCTTGATCTTTGTTGATGGTTAAATTTGTGCTTGTTTCTAACACCAACAATGGGAAGTTTCAAGATGTGGTACTTGTGACTTGAAACAACCTCCAAATTTTTAAGAAGCTGGTCTCTTCTTTATATCAAGTGTATACTAGGAAAAGGGATAGGAATTTTAATAGAAACACAAATGCAAGAAATAAAATCTAACTATGGCAATGCACCTGAATGTAATTCAACCTTAATCTTGAGTACAGTGAGACTATATGTAAGATTTAATTACATTTAAGAGCAAACAAGTGCATGATCAATGTAAAAGATGGAAATAATAGAAACAGAGGCTCATAGCATAGACTGCTTTTGTAGTGATACAAAAAATGTCAACAAAGGCACAGGGTTCAATCTTCTTATTTGAATTTTCTAGTCACATAAGAGGCATATAAACATGCATAGTTATATAAACTTTCCAACTCAAGAAAATGGAACAAAGGCAAATGACATTCCTAGTCACAGCTCTAGAAAGTCTAAAACTCTTGACAACATAGCCTAGACTACTTTTGCAATGACACAAAAAATATCAACAAAGGCACATGATTTAATCTTATCATTAATTCTCCAGTCACATAAGAGGCACAAAAACATGCACAGTTACATAAACTTTCCAACTTAAGAAAATAGAACAAAGGCAAATGATATTCCTAATCACAGTTCTAGAAAGTCTAAACTCTTGACAATAATTCTCTCAAAAAATTCTCTCTAAGTATCTAATCCTCCTTTCTCTGGTGATCTCTACACCCTTATTTATAGCCTTAGATTCACTCTGGATTATTTTCTTATTCCCAATCTAACAGGCTAACTAAAATCTAATTGAATTGGAAGTGTCTAATAGAAGATATTTCTTAGATTCTGAAATGCTTCATCTTCTGGTAGTTCATTAGCCGAAACATATCGCAGGATGCTCCCTTCTATTAAATGGAGGAAGAAACTTAGCCAATTCCTTGAAAACCTTCTTATTACTTAGGAGACACCAAAGGATGACACTTAGTGTGTTCTACAACACTTACTGAAGACACGTGGTACTTTCCATCTAGCTTATACTCTTTTATGTCTTTGCTCAGGAGTGTTCTACCTTTGACACCTATCGCAATCCACTTCCTCAAAACTTTAATAGCTTAAAAGAAAATAAGACCCATATCATTTCTTACCTGAGCAACTTGAAAAGGAGCATAGGGACAGGTGGCAATTTCCACTTTACTTAACTAGGGATATGTGGCAATCTCCACTACTTTTAGCTACCTTTTGAGAAACTTGTAGAAGGTGACACGTGCTAGTCTCTAGTTCACTCTATTTATATTATAGAAATAATCAGGTCTTATTTCATATTTACATGGATAATGACACTTGGTGGCTTTCACTTACTTTAGAAACAAAACTTGAGACCCACCACAGTCTTTGCTATATCAGTGAAGCAAAATGAAGATAATTTAGATCTCAACATGTGGTGGCTTCCACTCTCTTTAGCTAGGATACGTGGCATCTTCTATTGTATTTATAAAAGCAAATCAAAACATTTCGTGATTTCCACTTGGCACTTTCCACCTAATCTTGACTCTTAGTTGAAACCTTTCACTCAAAAGAGATTTGAAATGTGAATGCCAAAATGAAACATAGATGCTAACACTTGTCGTGTTCCACTAAGTTGTTATGAGATATGTGGCACATCCTGACCAATTTATAGAAAATATGAAAGGTGACTTAGATGATGAAACTTGGTAGCTTCCACTTGACTTCGACACTTAGACAAAAATGAATCAAAAGGAAAATTAGTGCCTACGCTCTATTTCAAAACTTTGCCATCTTGGACCAAAGTATGTGGGAACAAAATTTTGTAGCACACAATTGAAAATCAAAATGAAACGTAGAGTAATTTTTTACTCTATAGTTATTGGTGACCCCAAGGACTTTTAAACCTGCTTAAAAAGAAACCACAACTCCTGCTAGATCAAAATTTCAAAATTATAGCTTCAACAATGTTGTTTGGTAGGTGGACCACTCATCGTCAGATAACCCTTATTTGTTCTACAATTTATTAAAGGCTAAATCAAAGTTAATAATATCCTTGTGTGAAAATTTCTACAAAATTTGAATTTTAGCCTTCAATTTGAATTTGAGCTAGGAAACAGGAACCAAGACAGCTTCTACTTCAAGGACTGATGAATCATCCCTTAGATCCTAAAAAACTATCTAATCAATCTGCTTGGCCAATAGAAAAGGTTCAATTTCATCTACCATCAGCATGGTGTTGTCATCAATAAATGGATAAGGAAGACCTAATTGCACTATATCTTCAATGTGCTATTTCATTTCACTGATTCCTTCTTTCGTGACATCTAGGAGCTCTCTGCAACTGATGGATGCAAAATTGCAACTAAGAACCTCATTTACTCGCTTAGTAGTGACCATTCTATCATTGATTTCTACTGCTGACAACATTACATCCATTGCATCATAAAGCTTTTGTAGCAATGTTTCAAAGTCCATTACTTTCCTAGAAACTATAGCCAGAGTGTTTGCAACTAAATTTTCCACCTTTTTGCACAATTTTTGTGCATTTAGTAGGAAGGTGAGAGAAGGCTTGAGCTAAATAATCTTTGAAGAGATTCTCTTCCACATGGATTCATATAGCTCCACCAGACTTAACACTCTAACATTTCTTGGCCTATTGGCCAACTCCAGTGTCAATTGTGTTGCTCTCTATTGCTCAGCTTGAAATTGGGCTTGTATAGCCATGGTATTATTCTATTCAACTAGCAGCTTCTATTGTAATTGAGTAAATTGCAACAGGTGTTCCTTGCATTTTTCTTGTAATGCTACTTTTTCCCACCTTAGGGTTGTTACTACATCTTCTACCTACGTTATCCCTACTTTTAAAGAATCATTTTAGGCCTGTATTGCCTGATGAGTCTAAAGAGAAATAGTATCTTGCAACTATTTATTCAGATTCTCTATCTCATTGTCTTTTCTATTGATCTCTGTGGTCAAAATTTTATAGTTTGCCTTTTCCTTGGCTAAATTGGCCTCCATCTTTTGTATCCTCCTTGATGTCTTTAAGTAGTCTTCAGCAACTATAGAAGTGGATTCGATTAATAGCTCAATTTTGTCTTATGGCCTGAAGAGGGACATGTCGATGGCCACTGCATTCATCGTGTAGTCATTTGGATGCATCTACTTAGTTGGCTCAATTACATTTGGTGAGAAATGAGTCACCATCAATTGCTATTGAATGGAGTCAAATTGTGACTACAGATGAGGAGTAGCCAAGGCTTTATTTTCCTTGATCTTATTTTTCTCTCTTCAAGCTTCCCTTGCCTTCCTAGTAGCATCTGCTTGGGTTTGGAAGGTAGAAGGAGAGGCAATGTGCCCACCCACAAAAGGATGTCCCTGTGGAAAACTATATTGAATAGCCAATTGTTGGCTATGGACAATTGGAGGGGAAAGTTTCTTGGGAACAAAAGGGGAAAAGTGAGGTAACATTAAAGCTTGAGGTGTCATAGATGGGGTGAAGTGAGAAATGGGAATGGCAGAGGTGGCAGGGGATGTCATCTGGCTAGATGGAATCATCATGCCAATACGAGAAGAAAGAGATTAAGAAGGAGAAGGAGGAATAGTACTTACCTAAGGAGCAATTACAGTACTCTATAATTGGTGTTGTGGGGTGTCTATCTCCTCTTATGAATCAAACTGAAATTGCACCCTCTTTCACTTCTTGGGTGTCTCTTCTTCTGACTGTGTTCTTTTTCCTTCCACATATACTACTATCATTAGTGATGCTTTTGGAGAACTAGGAACTTCAATAACTACGGCTGATGGGGAATATTTAAGTGGTGAAGACACCACACTCTTTTGTTTTTCCATAATGTTGAGAGATTGAGGCCAAATTGATATAGTTACTATAGCTGTAGTTTACTTTGAGGCTTGTGACTCTTGGCTTGACCCGGCCCTAGCTTCCTACTCTACACCTAGTGTTGGCAAATTAATTGTCTTTGGGCTAGATATAGGGGAGAGATGGCACTCATCCCATAGTTCTTCCCATCTCTCATCTGTGTCTACGTTCTCGAAAGAATGGGTTGTTTGACAAATTTTTTGCCTATGTTTCCAATAGGCTTCTATTTTCTTAGCATCCCAATATTTATTCTTTAGTGTCCTTCTTAAGCCAAAAGTCATTATGAATTTAGGATCATAATCCCTCTGCTTAACATAGAATGTTTCCCAGGGTCTATTTTGTGGAAGGGGCAAGTCTGTTAACTCAACATAAAATCCAGGAGTATCTTCTCTAGGATTTAATTTATTTTCCCAAAAAGGGTGGCCTTCATGTGCAATTCTGGTTGCAACCCTGTTAGTCCTTATCTAGGAAGCTCTAAAACCATTCAGGTCATATACCCATTTGTCTTCAACTATCAGGAAACCTAAGAAGGCTAGCTTTCTAAGCAACACAATTTTAACGTCCCTGGCTTCTAATACTATGTTGTTTGTCATCCATGGGAGATCATACATTTTTCTCTTCCTCTTCCCAGAGCCATAATCATTGTCTACTACTGACACCTACTTGGTGAACTCTAATGCCAACCTAAGATTCAAAATCTTAGGTAGCAACATTGGTTCCCCTCAAAAACCATGGACTCTTATAATTGTATGGTGGGATCCAAAATAGAAATCACAAGGAATTGGGAAACTAGCCAGAAGGTTTGAAACACTTAGGAATAAACCATTCATAACTAGTTCAGGGTTGAGGTGACAAAAAGTAGGGGTAACAAATATTTCCTAGAATTCATATGGGTCACTAGTCTTTGACAAAATATGTGTCCATGCAGACATAGGAATGGTCCTTTAGAGATCAAAAATTGGGTCATACATATCAAGATACATATGTTGGGCAAAGAGGTTAGAGTTCTAAAACAACATGAGGTGAAACAAATAAGAAGAGTACTTGAAAATCCCTTTTGATTTGAAATGGGCCAGTTGTTCCACCATTGAGAAAGCAATTTGTTCAGAAAAGTCAAGCCTATACTCCTGAGTTTTGTCAACAGTCTTCATCCTAAAGAGGATAGCCATTTGTTCTCCATAAACTACAATATCATCTTTCATGTTGAAGATGAAAGCCATCATAGACAGTGCATCTTTGCTAGCTTGTGTGAATTGGGCTCTTGCTGCAGGGAGTGTAGGCACAGTAGTGTCATCATCACCCATTTGCAATTTGGATCTCAAGAAACTCAACTGGGTATGGATGTTTTCCCACATTCTTTGCATTTTAGCAATAGTGGGAAACATAGTTGTCTTATCATGATATAGGGCTAACATATCTCTGATAGCCTGTGATGTGATTTGCACTGTGAATGGACCCTATTGAATGGTGCATGAGGGTGCATGGAATAAGTCTGCACATAATGCAACCAAGTCAAGGCATGGATGCACAACTGGGATAAGGAACTGTGCCAGTTTTGAAGTCCATATCCTCATGGCAAATGTCTCATATTGCCCTACTCTAGCCCTCTATAGACACCTTTGATGTGCCCCTTCTCTAATGGTTTTGCTACTCGATATTTGAAGGATTGGGTCCATGACTCCATCTACATAATCTTTTATTTTTGCTGGGTCACTTGCTTGACCAACTTTAGGAATTTTGGTCCTTGGATAGGTCTTCAATGGTTACACAGGAGCTAAAGCATATGACTTACTCGCAAGAAACTTATCAAGGGATTCATACATCCTAGCTCCTTTTTGTGAAGACTGTGCTCTCTCCATCTCTATATCTTTTCTATGATAGCTAATATGAAATTTTGAAAGATAGAAACAATTTCACTGAAGCAAGTTTACTAGGCACTAAAAAATGCAAGTAACAAGATATTTTCTCATAGATGCAGGAATGTTTGAGAACTTGTAACCTTTAACTCTTGCTAAGAGGTATTTATTGACCTATCAAGTCTCAAAATGGCATTAAACTTAGATAACCATTAGCAAATACTACTCAATCTTTATGTAATAGTGAGATAGACACATTATGCAAGTGGTAGAGCAAGGTACCTTGGGGATTTCTAAAGATTTGGGAGACATTCAATGCATTGAGAAATTTTGAAGATTTTGAAAATTCTGAGCTACCAACTACGTCTTCAAAGAACACTTCTTTAAAATAAAAGTGGGAAAACAAAAATGGGAAAACAAAGAAATATGGAAAGGGAAACTATCTAACTATAATACATAGTATCTTTATCTCCCTCCTAGATCGAAAGAAGAATTTCTAAAGTCTCCTTCATGACAAGATGACTTATGTTGTCAGAGAAGTGGTTGAATTGGATGTATCTCGGATGACTTGCTCTCTTTGTATGCTGCATTGATTGGCCTGCATTTGAATGAGTCTGAGTCAAACATGCTTCCAACATATATAAACTCTTCTTGTTCTTGGAAGCTTGTCAAATTCCTATTCTTGATACTGGCATATCTTATCAAGAAATTAATGACTACTTGCTCATCAACAGAAGCTCTTTGACATAGATCATTTATTGGCTCATCTCCTTCTACCTTAAACTCAGGTTCTATTACATGATCATCCTCTTTAATGACTTCAAAATTACCAACCTCTTGAAAGGATAATTCTGAAAGTTTGCAATAATTTTGCACATATAATTGAGTCTCAATGCTATTTTGTTCATCTACAACCAACTCACAGCTTCCCTAAAAAATAGTATAACTTGACCCAATGATTTCAAACAAATCATTCAAATCATGATCCAGGAAATGTCCATGCTCCTCCACATCATCTTGTAAAGTAAGAAGAAAATCATAAATTATTTCTTCTTCATCAAAGATTAAGGCATACGCTTGTAACTTCTCACTCAAAATCTGGAAGTCATGTTGAGAGACCCGAGGATTAATAAAAGAGGTATCT
The DNA here is from genome assembly GCA_037957365.1 of Torreya grandis. Lineage (NCBI taxonomy): Eukaryota > Viridiplantae > Streptophyta > Pinopsida > Cupressales > Taxaceae > Torreya > Torreya grandis. Next base: position 98,973 of record JARHVA010007429.1, read on the forward strand.
TTTGACTTTTATTCCTCTAGAACATTTGGGATTTTATGATCTTCATCAAGTATAATGTAAGTGCCCAGACCAATAGATTCGTAATTTCCATATGAGTCACTTTGCATCATAGCTAATAAATGATCATTTTCCTCTTCTTGATTATGTCCAGTCCATTCACCTAACTCCTCAACAAAAACCCTTTCTTCTTTATTCATCATAGCATGAGCTACCTCTAACTTTGAAGTTGGTTCATTGGTGATGTGATCTTTATATAATGGCTCAGATAATGTCTTCATCTTTAAACCATACTTGGTTCTTAAGATGAGGTGAGACAAATCAAGGGACATATATCCTCTTATCTTGGCTATAAAGTATCTAGATAAGCATAGGCCAAATACAGGAGGTATGTCTATGACTAATACATCTTGATTTACAATTATATTAAGACAAGCATATAATTGCAATGGGAGTTATTTAATTCTCCCTATTATTTGTATTGCTTTGCCATCTAGCTGCATGACTCCTTTAGTGAGTGGTTCATACTTAATTTCTAAAGCATCAGCTATCTGCTTAGGCATTACTGTAGTACTAGCCCCTGAATCAATCATTTCATTATGCAGTACTTTCTTGACAACTATTAAAGTTAAATAGAAGGGATCCAATTTGGATTTGCTTACCTCTGGTGCATTATTCACTAGGGCTATTGTCTGTAGATGAACTGTGTCTTTGGGCTTGTGTTTTTCAGCAGGTCCTTCTTTGATAATAGTACCTTTGGGCACTACTTGGCCTTATAAAGCTTCTTGTATTAGTGTCTTATGTTCAGGAATAGCCAATATATCCCATATTGATACTTTTGCTAGATTATTTTTCAATTGATCCACCACATTTATTGGTCCTAGAGTCTGAGTTCTTTGAGAATAAGAATATCTTATTTTTTCTTGAATTTGTGCAGGAATCACTTGATTCTGCACTGGCTGAGGTACTTCTTATCTGACAGCTATGTTTCTTTGTCCTTGAAATGGATGATTCTCCATGACTTGACTATTTACAACTTCATGCTGTTCCACCATCCTTCTCTTTGATCTAGTATAATAATCAGATTGTACCACTAGTTTCTTGGAAGTGGAAGCTTCATTCAAGAAAACTGATTCTTCATCTTCAACCGATGAGAACAAATCATGTTTTGGGGCTATTTATTCCTCTTGTTGCAAAGACATCCCTTGCAGCTGAGCCATTAAGACTAAATTTTGCATATTAAAAGACTGGTAGGCATGATTGTCACTCGAACTTGCAAACTGTCTGTCCATTCTTCTTTGCTCTACCACCTTTTGTTGTAGATTACCCATAGGACAATCTCTAGGTTTATGAGCATTATTGCAAGGAAAACACTAGGCATTAGTGTTATTTGCATATTTATTTTTCCCTAGAATAATCTCCCTATTTGAATTGAGAGGAATAGTCTGTGAGGGTGTAGGGACTGCAACTAATTGGTTTGTTGGCTAAGGGTTATTTTGCCTTAGAAGACCCTTGTATTGGTTTGGATAAGATGAAAATCTATTTCCTTGATAGCCCTGGTATTGGGGTTTAGTATAAGTATTTTGTTGTCTTTTTATATTAATCAGCTCATTAGAAAATGTCCTCAAGATATTCTTGATATCATCCAGCTCAGATGATTGAGCAGGGACAATTTCTTTAGTAGGTGGTTGAGGATATGTGTACATAGACAAATGTGGGGTTATGGATTTAGGGGCTTCTTGAGGTAATGGTAAGGAATTTTTTGGGAACATGGGCATGGGAGGCCTTGGGGTCAACTTTCCAGCATCTATTAAATTATTCTCAGCTCTGACTACATAGTCATAAGCCTCTAGCAAAGTGTGTCCTCCAAGTGACTGAATCATAACAGATATATCTGAATTCAAAGCCTTAAGATAAAACACTATAGCCATACCTGGTAATGGTCTAGCTGTAACAGGGATTCTTTCCCAAGTCTTTTTAAATCTAGAATTGAAGTCAGTCATCAATTCTTGTGGTGCCCTTTGGATGGTAATTAATTTTTGTAATAAAGAAGACTTATCACCCTTCTCTTCAAATATTTCAAAGAAAAGATCTCTAAGCTGATCCCATGTAGATATGGTATTTGGGGTCAAATATCGATACCATTCTAGAGCCTTCCCTTTAAAAGAAGCTGCTAATAGTCTTATGGCCACATTTTCCTATGTGACAACATGTATAGCATAGACATCTAATACATCCTACAGATGTTCTTCAGGTGTTTTAGAGTCTTGTGCATTGAATTTGGGTAGAGCTTTTAGGGCATTCACTTGGATAGGGTCCCAAGTGGGTGGTGGTATTGGGAGAATCAATGGACTACCAGTGTTCCAACTTGCATAATTTCTTGGGGGTATAGGGGCTCCCATATTCTCTCTTGGTATTGGTATAAACTGGTTGACTCTTCTTCTTGGACTAGTTACCAAAGGTGGCAAAAGAATACCTAGATTTATAGCAGATTGTCATCTAGTTACTGGTTCACAGCTCTGACTCCTTGTATCTCTCTAGTTCATATGATCTTGAAAGAAACTTCAAGATTTGTCCCACCAAGCATGCCAAAAAATATTGATGGTTAAATTTATGCTTGTTTCTAACACCAACAATGGGAAGTTTCAAGATGTGGGACTTGTGACTTGAAATAACCTCTAGATTTTTAAGAAGCTGGTCTCCTCTTTATATCAAGTGTATACTAGGAAAAGGGATAAGAATTTTAATAGAAACACACATGAAAGAAAGAAAATTTAACTATGGTGATGCACCTGAATGTAATTTGACCTTAATCCTAAGCAAGGTGAGACTATATGTAAGATTCAATTACATTTAAGAGAAAACAAGTGCATAATCAATGTAAAAGATGGAAACAATAGAAACAGAGGCTCACAACATGGACTGCTTTTGCATTGATACAAAAAATGTCAACAAAGACACAGGGTTTAATCTTCTTATTTAAATTTTCCAGTCACATAAGAGGCACAGAAACATGCACAGTTATATAAACTTTCCAACTTAAGAAAATGGAACAAAGGAAAATGACATTCCTAATCATAGCTCTAGAAAGTCTAAAACTCTTGACAACACAACCTAGACTACTTTTGCAATGACACAAAAAATATCAACAAAGGCACAGGATTCAATCTTCTCATTAATTCTCTAGTCACATAAGAGGCACAAAAACATGCACAGTTACATAAACTTTGCAACTTAAGAAAATAGAACAAAGGCAAATGATATTCCTAATCATAGCTCTAAAAAGTCTAAACTCTTGACAATAATTCTCTCAAAAAATTCTCTCTAAGTATATAATCCTCCTTTCTCTGGTGATCTCTACACCCTTATTTATAGCCTTGGATTCACTCTAGATTGTCTGGTTGTTCCCAATCTAATGGCCCAACTAAAATCTAACTAAACTAGAAGTGTCTAACAGAAGATATTTCTTAGATTCTAAAACACTTTGTCTTCCGGTAGTTCATTGGCTGAAACAAATCACAGGATGCTCCCTTCTATTAAAGGGAAGAAGACAGTTAGCCAATTCCTTGAAAACCTTCTTATTACTTAGGAGACATCGGAGCATGACACTTGGCATGTTCTGTAACACTTACTGAAGACACACAATACTTTTTGCATAACTTATACTCTTTTGTCTTTGCTCAGGGGTGTTCCACCTTTGACACCTGTCGCAATCCACTTCCTCAAAACTTTAATAGATTAAAAGAAAATAAGACCCACAGCCTTTCTTGCCTGAGCAACTTGAAAAGGAGCATAGGGACAGGTGGCAATTTCCACTTTACTTAACTAGGGATATGTGGCAATCTCTGCTACTTTTAGCTACCTTGTGAAAAACCTACATAAGGTGACATGTGCTAGTCTTTAGGTCACTCTATTTATATTATAGAAACAATCAAGTCTCATTTCATATTTACACAAATAGTGACACTTGGTGGCTTCTGCTTGCTTTAGAAACAAAACCTGAGACCCACCATAGTCTTTGCTATATCAGTGAAGCAAAATGAAGATGATTCGAATCTCGACACATGGTGGCTTCCACTCTCTTTAGTTGGGATATGTGGCATATTTCGTCACTTTTAGAAAAGCAAATTGAAACCTTTTGTGATTGCCACTCGGTGCTTTCTGCCTGATCCTGACTCTTAGTTGAAACCTTTTACTCAAAAGAGATTTGAAACATGAATGCCGAAATGAAATGTGGATGCCAACACTTGTCATGTTCCACTGAGTTCCTATGAGATATGTGGCATGTCCTAACCAATTATATAAAATATTAAAGGTGCCTCAGATGACAACACTTGGTAGCTTCCGCTTGACTTTGACACTTAGACAAAAATGAATCAAAAGGAAAATTAGCACCTATGCTCTATTTCAAAACTTTGCCATCTCGAACCAAAGTATGCGGGAACAAAATTTTGTAGTGCACAACTGAAGATCAAAATGAAACATAGAGTAATTTTTTACTCTACAATCTTATCTTTGATACCTTGCATCAGTTTATAAGTCTTCATAACTTATGCTACAATGATGATTACAACTCCTTAGGTGTCTTGAAGTCCACTTTACCTTACTACACCTATCTTAATTACAAGTGTCAAATATTAAGTTTATCATTAACAAGGTATTATATCCACATATATGTTCTATTAATATTATATTAGACCTATAAAAATTCATTTTTAGGCCTCAAAAAACCTCTAAGACTTCATCCTACACCAGAATCTTTCACTAGCACCTAATTCCTTATAGCCTTAAAATCATGGAAACCTCATTGTGTAGAATAATGTATAGATGGTAATAAAAAATTAAATGTGGTTTTGAGGACCTAATATCCCATTACATATCCATGTCAAATTTTAGGACCTAAAACTAAATGGAAGTACACTTTGTGTACTATTCTTTCTCCTCAAATAGGCCTCCATGCCTAGAAACTGAGTTTTGGCCTAAAATTACTCCCAAAAGTGTAAAACTTATAGGAAGTGTGTGATTCAATTTACCCATTCCCTAAACATGCTCCATTATAATTTTCAATTTTTGAGACCTTATATGGATGGGTAAACCATGAAATGGTCAAAACCCTAGTTTAGGCATTTGAAGAGGCTTGAGAGGCATTTGAAGAAGTTTTCATCAAATTTATAGGTTACAAAGCATGAAAATGGTTTGGTCATGTATAAATTTTTTTGAGGAAAATTATATGTTAGAATAAATCCCTCCAAGGATACTTCATAGGCATACAATAAAGCTTCTTGGTAAGCAAAATGGTGTATTTACTCTTTTAGGACCAAAATGTGAACTTGGAAGGTACAAAACTTGATTCAAGAGACCTATGGAGGATTGTATGAGATGATGAGATATCTATCTAGGCTTACCAATCCTCTTTTATTAATTTTGTGTTCAAATCCATCTTGATCATTCATAAATAGGCCTATAAATGAGATTTCTTGGCCTATTTCGTATAATTATGTACCTTGCACATGCTAACAACTACTCAAAAAGGTTCTCATGAGACCTAAAAAGGTAAAAAACTATTTTTAAGGCCAAATAAATCCATTATAAACCATTTAGATCAACCTTGATCTCATTGGGTCACTAAAAGGCATTTAAGTAGGTTTAAGAGGGTTTTAGATGTGTTTTATTCTTAACAATAGTTCATAGAGGACATGTCCTATATTGGATGGTGGAGCCTGATCTTATTATAATGATAAGTTATCGATAGGGGTGTGTGGGGGATAATTCCCCCATACTATGATCACCATAGGGGCCCAGGTGGGTGGCATTATAAGGTCACAGATTTATTGGTAGAAATTATGTGGGTGTATTTTTGCCCTAATATGTAACCCTCCTTTGATATGATGGAATTGTAATCATAGAAACAAAATATGTGTGAGTGAAGAAGAGATTTCAATGGATATATTGTAAGTTTATTCCTTCATTTGTTGGACTGAATAAGAGAATAAATGGTTGTTTCTCTGTGGATGTAGACCATATTGGGTGAACCATGTTAAATATTTCTTTCTTTTATATTGTGTTTTTTGTATTTTATTTCCATCTTTATTTAATTAATATTACTCTATGTTCTATATTCATAATAATTAGTATCAGAGCCAAAGGTTTATTTGGAAGATAAACTTGTAGAAAAAGAGGATACCTTGTTTGAGTGGGATCAATGGTAGAAGAAGGTAAGTTTGAGGTCGAGAAGTTCAATAGATAAAGATACTAACTATGGAAGATGCAAATGGATGACTATCTATATTAGAAGGATCTTTTCATACCATTGGTTGGAATAACAAAGAAGATGGTGACTATGAAAGATCAATAATAGGATGTTCTTGATTAATAGGAACTAGGAACAATATAACTATGCATGGTAGCATTAGTGACCTTCAATATTTCAAAATAAAAGAGAATAGAGAATATGATAAAGGCATTAGATATAGTGTATGAAAAACCCTCAACCTCCAACAAGATATTTCTTATGAATCATTTATTTAATATGGAGATGGCATAAGGTGGATCTATTTCTAATCATTTAAATGAATTTAACATGGTCACAAGTTAGTTAATATTTGTAGGAGTAAACTTTGATGATGAGGTTAGGGATATTTTGATTCTATACTCATTGCCAAAAAGCTAAAATGGCTTGGTCATGGCTATGAGTAAATATGTCTCTAATTCAAACACTTTAAAGTTTGATAACGTTATTGGTATTATTCCTAGTGAGGAAATGTGATGGAAAACCATAGGTGAGACATCAGGTAATCCTTTGACTAGGAGAATAGAGAAAGACAAAGGGATAGAGGAAATGACCCATGGAATCATGGGAAGTCTAAGAAGGGCAGATCCAAATCTAGAAGAATGTTGGTGTGCTAGATTTGTGGGAAGAAAGGACACCAAAAGAAAGATTATTAGTTTTGAAAAGGAAAATTATTAGATGGATAACAAGATAAAAATTAGGAAGCAAATATAACAGGTGATGTGTTTCAAGATTCTTTAATCCTTTCATTAGATAATATTAATGATTCTTGGGTGTTATATTTAAGGGATTAATTTCATGCTAAACCCCATAGGAAATATTTTCAAGACTATCTTCAAGGTGATTTCAGATATGTTTATTTGGGTGATGGTGAACCTTGTAAAATTGGGAAGTGAGGATTGTATAGTTATATTTGTAGAGAATATGTGGAAGGTCACTAAAGGATCACTAGTAATAACAAAAGGAAAGAAGGTAGGTACATTATATTTATCTACTAGTAATGTTGACTCTTCTATTGCTTTAGATTCTACAAAAGTGGATACAAAATTATGGCACCATAGAATTAGACATATGAGTAATAAGGGGATGCAATTTATCCACTCAAAGAATTTGTTTCTATATTTTAAGGTGGATTTGGATTTTTTCAAGCATTGTGTGTATGGTAAATAGAGGAGAGTCAAATTTATTAGAGTTGGGAAGACAAAGAAGGATGAAAAGTTAGAGCTTGTGCATAAAAATGTATGGGCACTGGCTTAGGTATCATCCCTTGGTGGATCTTATTATTATTTTACTTTTATTGATGATGGAACTATAAAAATTAGGTTTATTACATATGAAAAAATATGATTTTTTTGATACTTTTAAGAAATGGAAAGTTTTGGTTGAGAATGAGATAGGAAATAAGTTGAAGTGTGTCAAATTAGATAATGGAGGTGAATATTGAAATAAGGAGCTTGATAATTACTATTCATCCCATGGGATTTATAGAGAGAAGATGGTTCCAAGAACACCACAATAAAATGGTGTGTCAAAAAGGATGAATATAATAATCATGAAGCATGCAAGGAACATGAGTTGCATGTAGGGTTACCCTTATAGTTTTGGGTAGATGTTATAGATACTATTGTTTACTTAATAAATAGGGGACATTCAAGTCTTTTAGATGGTGCATTCTAGAGGAAGCATGGATAGGTAAAAAGGTAGACTACTTATTTTTAAAGACTTTCAGTTATGAATCATTTGTTTATATTGATAAATAAAATAGAACGAAGCTTGAAGTAATATCCAAGAAATGCACTTTTATTAGATATGGAGTTAATGATTTTGGTTACCATTTATGGGATTTTGAAAATCACAAAATCATTAGGTGTAAAGATGTGATATATAATGGGAAAGTCATGTAAAAAGATTAGTTTCAAGGAAATAAATAATAAAATCCAAATACAAAATGTAGTACTTGATGAAATCACTGGAAATGAAATTCTAAAAGTGCCAAAAAATTAGAATGTGCAACAACTACAAGAAAAAAAAAGTAACTCAAACTCCTAAAAGTGTAGTTAGAAGATCTACTAGAGTAAGTAGACTCCTTGAGCAATACTCTCGTTCACTTTATTATTTATTATTGACTAATGGTGGTGATCCTAAAAGCTATGAAGAAGAATTGAATGTAGAAATTAGAAAGAAGTGGGAATAAGGCATGAGAGAGGAGATGGACTCCTTGGTACATAATCAAACATAGGATTTGGTTTAGTTTCTTTCAAGTAAAATAGCATTTCAAAATAAATGGGTTTATAATTTAAAGGAAGAATATTGAGGAAAAAAGAGGTACAATTCTAGACTTGTTGTAAAAGGGTTTGCATAAAATAAAGGTATAGATTTTGATAAAATATTTTCTCCAGTTGTTAAAATGTCTTCCATAAGAACTATTTTAAGTTTGGTAGTAGTAGAATATTTTCACCTTGAACAGTTAGATGTGAAGACTAATTTATTTAATGGTGACTTGGAGGAGGAAATATATATGGAGCATCCATAGGGATACAAAGTCAAAGGTAAGGATAAAATGGTGTGCAATTTGAAGAAGAGTTTGAATGACCTAAAGAAAGCTACAAGGTAGTGGTATTTGAAATTTATCATGTTTATGATAAAGCAAGGTTATAGTAGATGTCATTCTAACCACTATGTTTATTTTAAGAGATTCGATAATGGTTGATATATTATCTTGTTATTGTATGTAGATTACATGATTGTTGTAGGATCTAACATGCATGATATAAATGAGATCAAATTAAAACTAGAAAGTTCATTTGTAATGAAAGATTTGGGTGATGCAAAGCAAATCTTTGGTATGAGAATAACAAGAGATAGAAAAAATAAAAAAATTGACATTGTCTCAAGAAGAGTACATCAAAAAGGTGTTAGCCAGGTTCAATATGCAAGATTCAAAACTAGTGAGTGCACCTTTGGGAGGGAACTTAAAATTAAGCAAGGAATAGTGTCCTAAACTGTAAGAAGAAATTAATTACATGTCCAAAGTACCCTATGTTTAAGTGGTTGAAAGTTTAATGTATGCTATGGTGTGTAGAAAATTAGACATTGTTCGTGCAGTGGGAATTGTTAGTAGGTTTATGAATAATCTAAAAAAGGAGCACTGGGATGAAGTCAAGTGGATCCTTAGGTACTTGAGAGGGACCACTGATAGATAGTTATGATATGAAGGTTTAGATATTAACTTATAACGATATGTTGATGTAGACATGGCTAGATATTTAGATAGCAGGAGGATCACCACATATTATGTATTTACTATTGGTGACACAACAGTTAGTTGGATTTTAAAATTACATAAGATAGTTTCTTTTTCAACTATGGAGGTAGATTATGTTGTATCTATAGAATCAATCAAGGAGATGATATGGATGAAATGGTTCATGAAAGAGTTAAGGAAGTAGTAGGAAGATTTTAGGCTATATAGTTATAGTGTGATTCTTTTAGAAAAGAACTCAACATTCCACTCAAGAACCAAACATATACAACTCAAGTATCACTTCATTTGTTCAATTTTAGGGGATGATCAACTAAAGTTAGAATCTAATAGATATGATAATAAAGGTAGTCATAAAAGAGAAGCTAGAGATTTTTTCAACTTTAATAGGTCTTCAGGGACAACATGGAAGATGGGAAACATGTTAGGGTCAAATTTCAAATAAATGTTAAAGGAAGAGTTGTAGCGGTGGAATTGTAGTAATCAGTCTCTAAATGGGAGATTATTGGATGATGGATCATGATATTATTATAATGCCTAGTTCCTGATAGGTGGGGTGTGGGGGTAGGTAAATTACCCCCCACTATGGTCACCATGGGGGTCTAGGGGGTGGTACTATAAGGTTGTATATCTAATAATATAAATTATGTTGGTGTATTTTTTCCATAATATGTAACCCTCATTTGATATGAGAGCATTGTAATCATGGTGGTGCATTATGTGTGAGTGAAGAGGAGATTATATTGGATATATTTCAGGTTTATCCCTTCATTTTTTGGATTGGATAAGAGAAGAACTAGCTATTTATGTGTCGATGTAGCCCATATTTGGTGAACTATGTTAACTTTGTGTCTCTCTTATATTGTGTTTTCTATATTTTATTTCCATCTTTATTTAATTAATATTTATATGCATTCTATATTCCTAAAAATCCTCTTTATATCTCTTGATGCCACAAGATGTAAGTAGTAACACCCCTCTAACATCTCCAAACACCATTTTCCACCATGCAAGGCCTCATGAGAGATCTAAGTAAAAGTTAGTAGCCCCTTGGGTTGTAAGTATGAATTATGTGACTACCCTACACTCATAACACTTGTTCATGAATTGTATGTCTTTCACTCAAAAAATATTACCATGGAAATGGAGTATCAAGACCTCCCTAACATTTCTAATGGCTAGTTGATCCCATACATCTCCTTGGTGGAGTTATGATTTTTACAACAAGACCCCTTAAGTGGCTAATTGTATGTGTGAGATTGAAAGAGAAGACCTAACTTTAAGATACAAACCTAATGCTTAGTTTGGCTTGAGAATGGTTTTTTTTATTTTATTTATTTTTTATTTTTTTTATGACATTATTAATTTCTATAAATGGTAACCCAACTAGTATCTATATCCCAAACATTCTGCAACTCATCACTTCATGCATTGAGGGTTGAAAGGTAGTTAGGCCTACTTGGCGATAATGGCTCTATTTGGAGCTTATATCTACCAACCATAGATTCATATAATTATGATAATACTTGGTTGGGAAATTTAATAAAATTTTATTATAAGAGACACAACTCAATGTAAAAAATGTATATTTCCTTCACAATTTTAGGGCAAACCTATAGGTCTCAACTAAGTCTGTAGTCTCCCTAAGGAAACCTTGCCCACTCTCAAGAGTGTTAAATTATTCATATAATGAATTATTTAGACTATATAAATAATTATTTATTATATATCATCAAGTTTCTATTCATATCTCCTTCTCTCTCATACTAATGAGACATTTTCTCACACTTACATAGGTTGTAGATGTGTCTAGTTGTAGGCATCAAGTATGATGGTTGGAGATCAAGGCTGAGTATTAAACTCACTTTGATATTTCCATTCAACTTAAACACATTCTAAATATTTTATGCTTATGATTTCATTCAATCTTCTTACCATATTTCATAGTTTTCATCTCCAACACACATCTTCATTGATGATTGTTATGATCCTATGGGTATCTTTTTAGGTCTGTATATGGCCTTAATTGATCTTAGATATTTCCAAGGGAAAATACCCTACACTATCCTCACCATGAAATTTAAAAACCTTTCAAGACTTCACTTATGCACATCTAATCATCCAACACTTGTAATTCATTTTGGATTCATACATAGGTCTATGTGAATTATTCAAGGTTTTTATGTCTGAGGGTATGATGACTAATTTTTTTGATTTGCAAAGTAAATTTCCCAAGTCATTTTCTTCTATATTATTTTTTAAAATTTTATTATATACTACATCTATCCCCTTGAAACATCAAATTTAATTCAAGAGTTAAATTTTATGTACAAAAGAGACCTACAAGTCTAGGCAGACCTATAGGCTTGCATTTCAATTCAAGAAGCCTTTTATGAGGTATATTTTGAACTTTTAAAACTATGAGATCATATTCCATTTATTATATACATTTTTGATACCCTCATAAAACATTGACAATGTAGGATTCACACCATTCAATCCACTTTTGTTCTTAGAGTTACACACACATTCCAAAACAAACCAAATCAATGCATGTTACTTGAATAAAGTGATGTTAGAATGAGCATAAAGAGTCATTAATGGATAAAAATAGAGAGTGAGACATTATATTCAACCTTAATTCCATCCCTTTAACTATTTAATACCTTGAAACAATAAAAAAACCATGATAATCATCTTGAAAATGTGTAAAATGGTGTTTTCTTGCCATTTTGATCCCACACATGCCATGTAAGGGTTTGAAAATCATGGAATATGTCTAAATAGGTTCATTGTATCCTTATAAACTTATCTCATGCATTAGACCATACTCAAACTTCCATTTTAAGGAGAGAAATTGATCATATGCAGTTGACTAGTAGTTTTAGACCACCATAGATTCTTAGCGATTATTCACAAAGGAGATGGGATGGATATAAAAGCTAATGCCACAAAATTTAAGCTTACTAGGATTCCATACTTTGTACAAAATATTAGACCCTGACTCTCTCTCTCTCTCTTTATCATACCATCCACATGAAATTGGCATTTATGAGTTTGGGAAGAAGTGATGGAGGTTTTGAAGCAACATCTAAAATATTGAGACCTATTCCTACAAACAAAGGATTGATATGGCATGTAGAATCTGAAATAACACTTTTACAACTATTTCCACCTCAAGATGAGCTCCCAAGTTAGAACAAGTGCATAAAACTGCCTCTTTGGAATGATTTATGAAGTAACTAACATGTTTTTACTTCCGTCTCATAAATTTAAGTTATAAAAATCCTTTTTAATATTTAAAAAATCCATTTTTATGGATTATTCACTTTGGTCAACTTTGGCATACATGGAGGTTAGTTAAAAATCACATTTTATTTAATTTCATTTACTTCAAAGTTTGTAAATTGACCTTAATCTCTCCAAAGAAGTTTGACATGATTATGAAAAGTGATTGAGATAATAATATGAATTTTATGGGCCCTTAATAACCTATGAAAAAATTTTACCAACCCTTATCACACCTTGACATGACTAGACTAGTCTAAAATAAAGACACAATATTACCTTAATTTTATCAAATTAACCTTAAAATTTTCTTATAATGTTTTACAAATACCTTCTTAAAATCATATAAGGCATTAAAAAGTTAGAAACAAGGTTTAAAAGATATTACAAATAGGTTTTTACCTATAGGGTTTGACATTTCGACCTTTGGGATCAAAGTTTGTCAACACTACTTTCAAACCTACAATGGTAGAATTTAATAACCGATTCAATGAGATCGATAAAAGATAATTGCAAGATTTCATTTTTAAAAAAATAGATATTCAAGATGACATCATCCATATTTTCCATGAAAATATCCATCTCTGATAATGATTAATATTCTAACCCCCAAGATGTCAATATTATTACACCTATTATGGGGGCAACTCAAACTCTACAATAATCTATTCTAAATTGACAACCTTCAATAATGGTAAAACCTCCCATGGCTAGTATGAATTAATCTTCTCTATATGTACAATACCTTATGCATGATATCCATGATTTATAGGCCTATTTTTTACATCTTCATTAGGGTGACACTAGACCACCTCATACCTTTAATTCTCATGTTCGTCTACATACACCTTTAATGAAACATACAACGATAACTCCTTTTCCATCCATATTTGTGGCACTCAAGCTTACTTTATATGATGGTAAGGGTCACCCAAAACACCATATAAGATATTTCTATGCATCATGTTTGGACTATGTGTCCAATGATTGGATCCTTACTAAGTATTTCCCTCGTAGAGTAAAGGAATAACATTAAAATGGTTTTATGTTCTTCTTAACAAGTCCATCACAACATTTAATAAATTGGAAGATGTGTTTTTGTCACACTTTTCAATCAACATCAATGATAAGGTTTCATATGCTCAAGTTGCATAACCCAAACACAAATATAATGATCCAATAGTTGAATATGTCTCACGATATAAAAATATATTAGTTAATATGACTATCCGCATGGAAGATAGAGAACTCCAAGACATATTCAAGTAAAGGTTGTTACCAACAGTTCATGAATTTATCCTATTCAATAATTTTCCATCTTTCACAAATATTTTCCATACAATGAAATAATATGAAGTAAAACTTCTCTCCATGTGAAACTAAAGTATACAACTAGATCAGAGTTAACTACTAATATTTATAATAAGCCTCCATACATGATGAAACCCAATGAGAACAAGAATGATTCAAAAATAATAGTTAATGCAACTTCATAGCCACCTCCTCGCATGGTTTTTTAGCTCCTCCAAGGAGACCTTTTACGACTCTTCCCAAATCATCAAGATGTGTTCTCCAAAAACTCTTAGAATGCAATTTCATATATCTCCTTCGCATCAAATAGGTTGATATGACTAGGCCTCTTCAAAGGAATTATCATGTAAATGCATTTTATGACTATCACAAGGCACTAGGCCATACTACAAATAGGTTCATCATCTTGGGACATAAGATACAATATTTGATATAGGATAATATCATTGATGTCATGACTCTTATAAAAGTACTTAAACCATAACCAATAGAAGTAAAAGAATTGAAAATAATTTTAGATCTATTTCCAAAACATATAACTAATGAGACAGTGGGCACTTTAGGTGTTCATTATACCTATTAGGCACATCCACCACTAACATCTTATCAAAATAATATCATGGATCCAAATCCTCTACATAATATCATTAGGGTGTATCATAGTATAGTCCCAATTACACCTCATCACTTTTTTAGAGTAGGTGATAATTGATGATGACATACATTTATATGCACACTTTGTACGAACCTAGATTGATCATTATCCTATTTAGAGTTTCATGGTTGACAAAGGGTCAAGTGTCAACATGTGTAATATCACACTTCTACATCACTTGGGTTATTTAGAGTGAGGTATTTATTATATAGGTATAGTTATTCAAGACTTTGGTGTCCATGTCCATAGTTACATTGGTCGATTATACTTTCATTATAGGTTAAGCCCACACATGTGGCCACCATATTCATAGTATTACCTGTTTCAATCACATTTGATATGTTATTTGGTAGGCCATGGATATAGTAGTTTCAATCCATTCCATCCAATATACATAGATGTCTCAAGTATATAGATGTTAATCAAGTGGTTACAACTAAGGGCCTTCCACATGAGTATCCTTTACCTATTCCACAACATCTTATACAATAGTCACCAGTTATGGTTTCAGGCACAAATTATGTTAGCACACCTCATATATTAGTTGAGACACTAGTGTAAGTGAGGTCTACTCCTATAATAGTACCACATATGAATACTTTCCCATAGATCTATTTATTAGAGAGACCCCTACATCAAAGACATGTTTTGGATTATAAAGGGTATTTCACTCGACCACCACACACGCCAGTATTAAAGTAGAGAACATCCACACCATTTACAACTTCTTCTACTATATGGGTTCCCAAATGCACCATATTTCACTAGCCAATTTAGTCAGCTACATAGATTGAAATCCCTATTCTATAAGAAGTTTCAACTAGAGATCGCTGCTTATATTTGATTCCTTGATCTCATATTCTTAATCACACAACATAAATGATCAATCTTCCTCTCTTTGATACAGTAAAATTTAATTGTGAGTCTCTTTCAAGACTCATCATTTATTAGTATCTCTCCTCTTACCTTGATCATTGTATATAATTTAATTTTCATGATTACTTGCACATAGCTTATATCCAAAAAATATAAAAATAATATAATACATTCAAAACACAAAAACATTCAAATATTGATCAAAAAAATAATATTTAGATTGTTTTCATATCCATTTTACATTCTTTATATACTTTTTAGGTACTAAATATGCTACCTATCTTAGAATAGTAAATTTTATCATGAATACATATTTCACTTGTACTTTTTTGAGTGAATGCAAATTACTAAAAGATTTAGGTCCTCTATATAGACCCAAATATGATAATATCCCTGCATTGGGGGCACATACAAAGATTCATCACTGATACATTCACCCATTGGGGGCATATACATAGATTTATCACTGATAGATTTTCCCATTGGGGTAAACATACTACATAAATTCTAGTTTGATAGGTTACATCTTTCTATACTCTATATCATAGATTTAGCATTAATTATATCTTGATATTTATCATCACATACTACTTAGATTTTATGGTGACCAATACTACTATAGACTCAAATCATATACATCATTACTCTTATACAAATTTATATGACATGTTCATGCATAACATCATTTCTAGCTTTCCTAGTTTATATTTGATTGTCTCTTTACTTCTACATACACTCGAGGCTATTTGAATATTCTATTGTTATATGGATATACACCAATTCCTTTAATTTTATTTATGCTTTGGACATGTTCCCATGTCCTTGTATGTTGTTTCTTAATTTTTTATGTAAACATTTGAACATGCCCTTCCATGTGGATCTAAGCTAATCTCCTTGATTTTTGTGTATGTAGACATTCAAACATGTCCTTTTATGTGTTGCTTTCTTAAATTTAGTGACATGTGCCCATGTGCATTGTATTATGTTCTCTTGGTCTAATTTTCATGCCTTATGTGTGTTGTATATATGATTTCATATATGAATCATGTCCATGACACTTGTCTCTAGCTTGTTGATTTCATACTAATTTTTTTATGCCATGAGGGACCTCATGTATCTCCCCTTCCTCCTTGGGTGACATGATGGACATCATGCCCCATTCCCTTAGGTAGTTAATCATATTATATCTATATTTGATGATCATATACATGCCTACATTATTATATCTATCTTGATAACCTTGTGAATGCTAAACCTATCATATATCATACATTATCAACATATGTTTAGATTTTATTACATTATAATGTCATGTATATATTATATTATAATATATGCTCAATCTAACACACATGATGTAGAGTTTTTCTTTTAAGGATAGTTATTACACAACATCAATAACTTCCCTCAAAATATAAGGCATTCACGATGGGTTTTCATAGAGATTAGGCCATTTGAGTACACTCATATACAACTTAATTCACACAAACACAAATTATAGAGATCAAAATTATAAAAAAGTGAAAAACTATCAAACATAGATCAATTTAAATTTCCACATAAAAACACAAAAGGACACTAACATAATACAAAAGATACTAAAATGATGTGATATGGGCCAATGGACCGTGATACTATCTAGTAACCCCATAAATAGGAAAATATAGATTTGATATAAGAACACAATAGTTATAATCTATATTTGCAAAGTTTTAGTCACAAGTTATCAAATTTGATTAGTTTATACTCAATTTTTCATAGAATCATAAAAGTTTTTTCTTAGAATGGAGGAATAATTTGTGGTAGATCACTCCTATTTATGTTTTAGATATACATAGATATAAATTTATATAACTCAATCCAAAATCCATATGTACATATATCAAAATTAGGGACATATGCTTGACATATTACTTCCACATGAATGTTATATACTTTAGATAGCATTTTAAACAAGTTTAAAACCATATTTATACCTTATTCCATCTGTAATAGTTGAAATTTATGTGTAGTCCCTGTGCTACATTACCAAGTGCCCGAGAGGCTTCTTGGCCATTTTAAATTTTAGAGTTTCTAAGTGGCCCAAGAGCCATCCTACATAGTTTTAGAGACATCATACATTTTTAGTCATAGATGCATCTGATACACATGAGTAGGAAATGATGGATTCATAACCTACTTCAGTTCTTGACCCACCTACATAAAAAGGTTGGAAAATCCATTAATCCAATCCAAGTTATTCATAGTGTACACTCCATCGAGTAGGGTTGTGTAATGATGGAGTCAAAATTGAATTGAGTTATTGGCCATCCACACATGGGAATTGATAAAGACATCAACTCATTCCAAGATATTCATCATTTGATCACCATGTACACACATATGATGTCACCAAGTTTTTTCATTGGTTTGCATATCTAGTGAGGTGTATTCATTCCTTTCCTCTCTCTCTCTCTATCTTATCTATTTACTAAGTTTTATCTTTGATTTTGATATTCCTTGAGTAAGTATTGATTCATCCATGTTTCATTTTTAGGACATGCAATGGTGCATGGTTCATAAATACATATCCAAATTTAATGGATTTGCCTTATAGGTAAGTCCAGTTATGCTTCTTTTTCCTTTATCCTAGTCATTTCATTTTGTTGAATTTCTAGAATATAAGGGAGGATATGTAGTCATATAAAATTTCACTTGACTTCATCTCTTAACTGATCAAGAGTTACAATATCTCTTCGAATAGAATCTTCTACTAGTATTTCATGAGTTAATAATGTTCAAAAGATTCTCTTCCTTCAATGAGTTATGTCATACACTAAAGGAAAGGAAAGTCAAATTAATTTCAATGGGAAAACTCAAGTATATAAGCATATCAAAAAAATAGTAAAAGTAAAGTCCCATACAAAGTAAAGGTCAATGATCCACATAATCGGTCAAGAGTTACAAGATCTCTTTGAATAGAATCTTCTACTAGTATTTCATGAATTAATAATGTTCAAAATATTCTCTTCCTTCACTGAGTTATGTCATACACTAAAGGAAAGGAAAGTCAAATTTATTTCAATGGGGAAACTCAAGTATATAAGCATATCAAAAACAAAAAATAAGAGTAAAACTAAAGTCCCGTACAAAGTAAAGGTCAATGATATCAAGAGTAAAAATTAACCTATAATTAATATGACTTTAGATCCCCCTTAGTGAGTGGTTTTATGAGCACCTCTTTGGTGAACCTTTACTAATTTACCTATTTCTGTAACTGGAGTTTTACAGTAGTTATTGGAATATAATATCATATTTCTCCCTCATATTCAAGAAGTTGATCAACAAAAAGTCTTTTCCATGGGAATATGATCAGAATGTATTTTAAAATTTTCATAGGGCACCAATCCATACAAGAAATAAATGCATCAGTTTGAAACACAAGATACATGACTTGATAAATGGAAACATTATCAATCTTGGCACTTCAGTTGAGCCTCTATAGACAAAGCTAACATAGGACAAAGATTTAAAAATATTTTTAGATCCTTTCCCATAGCATTTGAAATAAGAGATAGGGGATACATTAGGTGTTCACCATGTATATAATTCATATCCTCTACCAGCTACATATTACACACCTTCAATTCATGCACATCTTTTGAGTAACATGATTGGTGTGCATAATTCCAAAGTTCCAACTAAACCTTTGATCTCCTTCTCATAGCAAGAGATAATTGAAGATGATTTAGATTATCATGTACTCTTTATCAAATCTTACATTCATAGTCATCCCATTCATAGTGTTCTCATAGATAATGGATCTAGTGTGAACATGTTCACTATGACATTACTGTAGCATTTGGGGTATTCAGAGTAGGATATTACCCTAATTGACATAGGTATTAGTAGATTTAGTGGGCACATACAAAGTTCATTGGGTGAGATTTTACTTCCTCTATAGGTTGGCCCAACACATATGGCCACATAATTTACTATTATTCCTAGTGTAGGAGTTTTTAATATGTTACTTGGTCAACCATGGATTTAAAAACTTTGAGAAGTACCTTTTATAATTCACAAATGCATGAAATTCATTCATGATAATTAGGTTGTTATATTTGAAGGATTTCCATATGAGTTACCACTCTGCACTTTAGAGACATATACTATTTTTCCAGCACTAGTTTTAGTTCTACCATCAGTTTTAGTTTCTCCACTAGTTACAATTCTTCCTTTAGTTTAGATTCACACATATTCAAGGCCTCCATCACCAGCATATAGAGTTCATACACTTCAAAAAAGTTCTCTCTTAGATCAGCCATAAGTTTAGAATTCTAGATAGCCTCCAACTATAGTGTTCACACCCAGGGTAGTCTCATTGAGGTCTCATGCCTCTACACATATAACACATGTTTAAAGAGATTATGATACTACCAGATGGGTCTTAAAGAGATGTATAGTTACATCCACTTCTTAAATTTATAGGGTGACCTTATAGTTAGTTTCTACTTTAGATATTTTAGAGCATTTACAACATACACAATTTTTAGATCTAGTCTTAGTCCTTCCATCATTCTTCATGATGATCCCTCTCCTGGATATAGGTCACCATGATAGGGAATATCTCATGAGACTCATCGGTTAGTCTCGCTTCTTCCTAGTCTTGCTTGTATATAGTTGCCTTTAGATTATTTGTACATAGTTTATTTTTTCTTACTTATACATAGCTTCTCAATATTTATTATACATAGTCTCCTTATGATTGATTGTACATATCTAAAAATATCAAAAACATTCAATTATGTCAAAAATACAAAAACATTCAAATAACTCAAAATAAAAAAATAATACAAAGTTTCAAAATAAAAAAAGCATTCAAAAACATTTCAATTGTATGCATTATCCATGATTTACATTTCTACTACCATGCTAGACTTACATTCTACTATTCTATGCTATTGTTTATCAATTTATCTATATTACCATGCTTCACTTGATCTTATTTGAGTGTGTGTAGTGACATATAGATCCTTGATTGCTTAACTCTACTCATTGAGGGGGCATTCTACTTCTACATTAGAGACAT
Organism: Torreya grandis; assembly: GCA_037957365.1. NCBI lineage: Eukaryota > Viridiplantae > Streptophyta > Pinopsida > Cupressales > Taxaceae > Torreya > Torreya grandis. The sequence goes on from JARHVA010007429.1 coordinate 119,719, forward strand.
AAATCAATATATCTACCCACCCATGGAATATTTTACATGACTATGCCATCTAGGTTATTTAATTAATACACCAAAAACTCTAGTTATCATGTTGATTTACATTACTTAATAGCTTACATAGATTACTCTATCGACATTCACTAGTATATAACACTTGTGTATTTCTCAGGATCTACCTAGTCTTGTACTCCATGTCTTGCATACTTTCATTTCTTAATTTAATTAGTTATATTTTATTGTATTTATATCATATTAACATATTTTCATTTATTAATTTTCATAGCTAGATGTGATTGCATTTATCAGTTCCTATTTTGTCTCTTGTATATGCCTTAGGACATTTGCCAATGTCCTTTACTTGTACTCTTCTATGTGACTGTGACCCTTGTGTTAACATTTATTATTTTAATTTTATGTGTATGTGTCATTTGAACATTCCTTGTATGCTTTATTTCTAGTTTGAGTGACATTTTCCCATGTCCCCTGTTTACTTGGCCACTTTCGTATGTTTCTTGCTTCTTACTTTATGTGTTTATTTCTTGTTTGCTTCTCACTATTTGAAATTGCATGATCCACATCATGAATTATCTTGTTTTTTTGGATGCCATGATGGATATAATTCTCCATACTTCCATGACAAATAAAAACTAACATTTACAATTTCAATTCAGTACATTACACATGCTATTACATTTTTATATTTATCTAGGCATACCTCGATTGATATAATAATATCCAATACAAACTATGTTGTATTTTGAGACATCTTGTTGATTTTCATTGTTATATCATGTATTTGGTATCATAACACACTTTTAGGGATATTTATTTAGAGGATAGTCATTGCAGGTTCTTCATTCTTACCCTCAAAAGTGGGGCCAATAAATAGGGGTTTTGTCACAGAGATCAGAGCTCATACCAGTCAAAAAATTAGTTTCTAGAACACTTAGAATAGTAATCAAAGGTCAAACCAAGTATAATATATTTTAAAAATAGTGATGATTCCAAAATAGTCTTTAGTTTCAATAAAGGACAATAGTGACAAACATGGACACCATCACTAGACACTAGGTTGTCCTATTTTTGGTACTCTTATCCAAATAGCAAAAAACCCAAATTTTCTAAAAATAGGTGTGAAGGTAAGCTCAAATAAAATTTTGAATTTATATACCAATTCAAATTCAATAGTTTTAGTATAGTTTTTCTCAAAGAATCCATATATAGAGACATCATGCACATCATGATGGCTCTTACTTCTAGTTTTAGATTGGGCAGTTGGTATAACTTTTAAATCAAAATCCATGTTACAAACACTAGTGATTGGGGGAAATATGCACAACACATTAGTCTTTTAGTTTTTTTTAGTTTAGCATATTATGAAAACATTCTCAACAATTACATGCTTTACTCTAGTGGTTGGCATAATTTTGGAGTGGCTTTCATACAATCCTAACTCTACATTTTTGAGTGGCTTCCACATAAGCCTATTTCCCAATTTTAGAGTGACTTTCATACAAGCCTAATCTCCACCATTTTTATAAGTTGGCCAAGAGTGTCCTAGTTTTCATCACACATTTGGATATCCATGCCACATTCTCAGATTATAGGACATTCATGGGATTTAAGAGCAATCTCATACAACACACATTTCATACTAATATCAATTTATAGCTTCACTTCATAGGGCAATGACAAAGCCAAAGGTATAGATATCCTTTATATTCTTTATCCACCTATTCAAAGGGATAAGACAATAGTCCAAACATTGATTAACATATGCATGATCACAAGATTCACTTAGTGGGTGATGATGGAGCCAAAGGGCCAACCTTTGCATTTTTAAGCCACTCTTAGGGAATTAAGCACTCTATTATTTTTGTGATATTACTCTTGGTACAACACATACCTATCACATATCTAGTATCACTAAGCATCACAATAGGGTTTATATTGGTTTGCATACCTGATGAGGTGTATTCATTCCTTTCTCTTTCTCTTTCTCTATCTCTTACCCAACTTTTTTACATTCTTATTTTAGATATAGTGTAACTAGTAAGAACCAATATACTCTTTATTTTCCATTGAAAAATTATAATTCATAGTGTACTCTCTATATGCACACTCAACATCACATGGCTTCATAGGTTTCACCCTTATAGGTAAGTTTAGGTACGCTTTCTATTTTTCCTTTATCCTAGTATTTCACTTTTCTACATCATTAGAATAAAGGGGGAAAATGTAGTCATATAAAATTTAAAAATTGGTATCTTAAGTGTGGCTTGTGACACCCAACCTATAGGTCCCTCTTGCATGCTCTCATGACCCTTCTATCCATCTTTTGGTTGATTCCCAATCATTTGTAGACTTTTGAGACTTGATTCCAACTCAGCCAGGCTACGTTTCTGATGACAAATCCATCCCCCTAGGTCCTATACCCTCAAGACAATAGCACCCAAATTGGACTATATCACTGGACCCTAGAGTGTACCATATACAATGCTCTTATTCAGTCACATTTCAAGCCTAGATGACCATTTTCTCATGATTCCTCTTCTTCATTATGTCATCCTAATGTGAATGCATCTAACCCATGACCAATATATCTCTATAAAAACCCATTCAAAATTCATTTATAAGAGGTTGGTAATTATTTCAAAATCAAGCAAGAATACAAGCAAAACCACTACGGCAAACGTCCCTAGTCTTTCCATAAAACCATTCGATACAACCACCAACATATTCAAACCCTCACACCAATCCTTAGCCACCTCAAGCACACCCAGTTTAGAATTTTTGCATATTCATTATACTATTTCATAAAGTACATCAAGTGGGAGAACTACATATGACTTGATCCCTCCTCAAATTATTGGTATGTAAGCAACATGCCCACACAAGGGTGTGGATACACATTAAATGCATCTCACACACACTAACCCTAGCTCTTTCTCCATGTTTCCATACAACTTCAATCATAAGGAAGATCTAGGGTTGGAAATTAAATAATCTCTACAAGGAGATTTATCAACACTCAAGACTTAAATTTTCATAGGCAGACTAATATAGGGACAATAGATAAAACCTAAAAAACTCATATCTCTATGACCAATTTAGATAACAGTGGTAGGACATGGACTATAGCATCAAACCCTAAAGTGTCTTATTTTTGGTACCCATATCCTTTCATAAAAAAAATATAGATCTTGATTTGAGATAGTGTCCCAGTCCTTCATAGCTAGTACCAACTTTTGTCTCAAACATCCCAGTCCTGTTTAAGCTATGTTACATTTCTCCTTACTTATTACTATTTTTAGAAAGGTTTAAATTAAAATCAAATTATTAAAATCATTACTCTATTTAATGCAATATATTTTATTTATTTAATCAACTCAGAACCTTAACTAGATTAGGAATAAGACTCCAATATTTCTAAAATAGTTAAATTAGGGCTACACAAGTGTCCCTTGCCTAATATCAAGCCAAATGGATATATTTTAAATTCCAAAGAAACTTAAGGTTGGCATATACCTTTTTCACACTCCACACAACTAATAAATCAATATAAATACATGACTTTTAGGTCTTTACCCACTATATAGAAATCATATGTAAATACAAACAAACAATCTCAAAATAAGTTATGCAAAATCAAGGTCATTGATCCATATTCTACCCTAATTCTACATACAACCATCTATAGTCATCCTAAACTTAGATTACATAGATTTCCAATCTCAAGCCTCACTTAAAGCACTCAAGTTGGCATTCATACTAGCATCACTTTCACTTGCACTAATAATTAGATTGAGATAACTAAATTGGGTTGGATCACCTCTCATGATATTGGTATGTAGAAAACTCTCAACATAGTGGGGTGTTTAAGATATATAACCTACCTAGATAAGATCCTAATTTTTCTAATTGTGCCTCTCAAATACCCTAAAAACATGGAGATCTAAGGTTTTCATACAAAATCAGTCCAAAATAGGTCATAGATAGCAAAACAAATTTTGTCTTCATAGGAATAGGCCTATTAGACTAAGACACAACTACTCTCATAAATACACATCAATCCATACATAAGGACACTAGTTTGGAATAGAGGATGTTAATATAATGCACTACTACCTAGGCAATAACACTACTATCTAGGAGTAACTCTGACACTTGGATCATGTTTAAAACACCCTAATCAACTTTTATGCTAGTTTTCAACCTCCAAATCATCTATTTCAGTCAATTTCTATCTAAGTAATTATTTTTCTATTTCATTTATTTTTTTGTAAATATCATATTAGGTCAATTATTACACAAATCGATGAATTTATTTATTGCATATTTCTTCCTTAATTTCTTATACTCAAACCCTTTAACAACCTAGGGTTAAACTCCGTAAGTCCCTTAAAAGTTACATCAATAGGCATACCACATATTTTTTTTTAGATGGCTATATGAGGCCATGTACATTCAATGAAAGAATATTCAATAAGGAATAATCCTCCATATGTATTTCCACTTGACCATCTTCACACCTTTCCTTGGTAGCTAATGCTCAAAACTTGTTACTCAAAAGAGGTTTATTGATTTGTAAGAGATAATCTCCTAGCAAGATGGTCTAATGTTTTCCCCCATGATCTCCCATTGGTGAATCATTACCACAATGAGATAGACTATGTGATCCCTAAAAGTAAAAGGAATTTTAAAAGATGTCCTAGTAGTAAAAGTAATAACATGAGTATAATTGGTTGAGTAATATGTTAGGTTATGGAGTTAAAAGCTTCACCAAGATGCAAACAGGAGTTGCTGAAGTGTCAAAGACACCAGCATCGATCAGGCCAATCGACGTCGGTCAGGGGAGAGACAAGAAGCTACAACCATCAGTCAAGATCAGCTGACATCGGTCACCTCCAAGCAGATAGGGACCGATGTCAATCGCTTGTGCGGTTCTAAAACTACGAGTTGATGAATAGTTTGTTAACAAACCAATTGTTTGCATGTTAAGAGGCTAATTATAGTCTTGAGTTGCATGTCTAATTATTGTAATTAGGGTCTAATTATTGCATGCATGAGATCTATATAATAGACTCATGGGCTATATTGTAAAAAGTGTGCTAGAAACCCATTGAGCTTGAAGAGAGAGCTAGAGTAGCTCCTCCTAGTTCCAAAGGGGTGCTGAGTGTGTATGATCAGGGAGAGTTGCAGGTTGTGCAAGTTCTACTAGGAGATCCACTGGGGTACTGGTTGAAGAATCATGAGGACTTGGTGAGGCAAGGAAAAGGGTTCTTCAGGGTGTAGAGACATCTACATGGTAAGTAAGGTCTGTTGATTTACAGGGGGCAGTAAGGAAAGGGAGATCTACTTGGAGTACAATTGTGTACTTGGTGTACTGGCAGCATTATTACTGACTGGTGGAGGTGAACAACAAATCTTTATTGGAGTTGATTGTTGTGACCGTGATTGAGAGAGTGAACTATTGGAGGAGAATTACTGGTGAACACTTGAGGTGTGGGAAGCTTCTGAAAGGTGTGAAGAAGAAGTGTGGCATCTTCTTTATTGTATTTTCTTCTGAGTGATTATTAATACAATTGTGTATTGTCTCTCATATCCTGTGTTGTTTCATATTTCTAATTACTTATCATTCTAGTTAAATTCCTTGTTTAGTTGCTAATACAAAAGGTAATCATATATACTCTTATTGAGGAGTAGGATCCTGACAGTTGGTATCAGAGCTTTTGGTTGGGTTGACTAATAGGTGGTTCAAATCTGGTTAGTGTTTGTTGATTAAAGGTTACTCACAAGGGGTTCTGATTGAGTGTGAGTATAGCAATGGTAGAAGAAAGTAAGCTACGAATGGAGAAATTGAATAGCACGAATGGTCTAATTAATGGAAAGAAAGAGCAGGTAAAGGAAGATTGTTGGTCGATAGAAGATTGGTGTGTAGAAGCAGATGTTACAGGTGTTGTAGCACAAGATGCTCTAGATAAAGTAGAATCTTGCTTTACAAATTCTTTTGCCTCTTTCCATACAACTTGAAATAGAGCATCTTTTCAAGAGTATGTCCAAGGAGACTTTGGAGAGATTTATTTAGGGGTTGGTGAGCCTTGTCAGATTGTTGACAAAGGGGAAGTGAAGCTAAAATTGTAGAAAGATAACACACAGGTGTTAAATGAGGTCATGCAGGTACCAATCTTGGAGATGAGTCTAATTTCTTCAAGAAATTTAGGTGATGAGAGATGCATAGTAACTCTGACAGTGGATGCACTTAAATTAGATAGTGGTAAGAAAGTAGGTATCCTTTATCTATCTACTTATATTATTGATTCACCTTTTGTTGCAAAGATGTGGCTTTTTAGGCTTGGTTACATATGTAAGAAGGGAATGCATGTTCTTAAGTGAAAGATAGATATCTTTGACAAACTTAAGAACTAGAAAGCCTTGGTGTTCATGGAGGAGATGACAGACATAGATCAGTTAAGGGGACTAAATTATTCTGAGCAAGTCTATGTTAATATGGACAAGGGTTTGATCCAAAAGGAGCTTGTGGGTAAAAATTCATCACTTACAGGTGAACACAGGTATCGACCTCAGTCAAGAGGAACTGATGTTGAATAGACAGGCACCGACGTTGGTCATGTGTAGATCAGCAGAGTTGGTGGTGTCAGGTAGCAGGAATTGACATCGATCATAAAGGAACTAACATCAACAAGAGGTACACTATTGTCGGTCAAGAAACTAACATCGCCAAATAGGGTCAGTCATAGGGAACCAACGTCAGTTGGGTGTAGATTAGGAGATGGCTGAGATCAGTCATTGGAACAGATGTTGGGCAGATAGCAAGCTGTCAAGGAGTCTCAAACACCCATATGGAGGTCAAAAAGGGTAAGTGAACCTCATATTCATTGTTCACCTTCTTTATATTACTTGTTGCTTACTGATGGTTAAGAACCAAGAAGATGTGAAGAGGTAATGCAGGTAGAATCCAGGAAATAGTGGGAGCTTGGCATGGATGAGGAGTGTGAGTCCTTGGAGAAGAACCAAATAAGAGTTTGTTGGTGGAGTTGTCAGCTAGAAGAAAGCACTGAGAGATGAATGGATTCCTAGGTTAAAGAAGAGAGTGAATGGATACATGAGACAGAAGGCTAGGTTATATGGTCTCGAGGAAGTTATAGGATAGTGGTACAAGGTTGACAGGTGGATGACAAAGTAGGGCTTTAGTCAATGTCAGTGTAACTATTGTGTTTATCTTACCAAGGTGGATGATGGTCATGACATTATCCAGGTACTGTATGTGGATGGTATGCTTGGAGCAGGTTTGTACATACAGGGAGTTACTGAGCTAAGGGTAAGGTTAGTTCAGAGGTATTTCATGAAGAATTTGGGAGCAGTGAAATTATTTGGCATAAGAGACATGGAAGATCATAGGTTGATTTTGTCTCTAGTGGGAGCTAATATGAAGAAGGTGTTGGTGGGGTTTAATATGCAGAATGCAGAACCAGTAAGCACACCAAGGGCTAGACAGTTCAAGCTGAGCTTAGAACAGTGTTTGAAATCACATGAGGTCTAGTGTAGACTTGAGTTTTTCCAAGTAGTGGGAGTTGTTAGAGAGTTTGGAGCTAATTAGAGAAGGTGGATTCTCAGGTATCTAAGAGGGATCAGTAGTAGGGATTCATGCTATGTAGGGTCAAGGTCTTCACTACATGGAGTTGTAGGTTTGGATGTGGCAGGTTACTTAGATGACAGGTGATGCATCATAGGTTGTGTGGTGGTTGGTCTTCAAGGTCGAGCTTGAAGAGGGATACAAGTTAGGAAACAAATTAGATAGTGTACAGGTACAGGTATAGTTCATCTATTTATCTCCAAGTGGGAGATTGTTAGGTTTTGGAGTTAAAAGCTTCACCAGGATGCGAACAAGAGGAGTTACTGAAGTGTCAAGGACACCGGTGTCAGTCAGACCAACCAATGTTGGTCAAGGGAGAGATAGGAAGCTGCCAACATCAGTCAGGATCAGCTGACATCAGTCACCTCTAGGTAGATAGGGACCGATGTCGGTCACCTATGTGGTACCAGAATTGTGAGTTGACAAATAGTTTGTTAACGAACTGGTTGTTTACATGTTAAGAGGCTAATTATAGTCTTGAGTTATGTTTCTAATTATCGTAATTAGGTTCTAATTATTATATGTATGAGATTTATAGAATAGACTCATGGGCTGTATTGTAAAAAGTGTGCTAGAAAGCCATTGAGCTTGAAGAGAGAGCTAGAGTAGCTCCTCCTAGTTCCAAAGGGGTGCTGAGTGTGTATGATCAGGGAGAGTTGTAGGTTGTGCAAGTTATACTAAGAGATCCACTGGGGTACTGGTTGAAGAATCATGAGGACTTGGTGAGGCAAGGACAAGGGTTCTTCAGGGTGTAGAGACATCTACATGGTAAGGTCTGTTGATTTGCAGGTGGCAGCAAGGAAAGGGAGATCTACTTGGAGTATGGTTGTGTACTTGGTGTATTGGCAGCGTTGTTACTGACTGGTGGAGGTGAACAACAACTCTGTATTGGAGTTGATTGTTGTGATCATGATTGAGAGAGTGAACTATTGGAGGAGAATTACTGGTGAACACTTGAGGTGTGGGAAGCTTCTGAAAGGTGTGAAGAAGAAGTGTGGCATCTTCTTTATTATATTTTCTTTTGAGTGATTATTAATACAATTGTGTATTATCTCTCATATCCTGTGTTGTTTCATATTTCTAGTTACTTATCATTCTGGTTAAATTTTGTGTTTAGTTGCTAATACAAAAGGTAATCATATATACTCTTATTGAGGAGTAGGATCCTGACATAATATTGAAATTGTGTCACAGAACTAAGATAGGGAATACTAGACTCAATATTTTTGACATATTGTTGTGGGTTATCATTAGAGGAGACATTTCAAACTTTAGGGTTTTGGGGGATCATCGATAATTTTTAATTATTAAAATTTATCCAAACTTCTTCATTTTTAGGTGTTTTTATATGTTTAGTTGTTGGTTTAGGGTCTAGTTGGGATATGATTGAATAGTCACCAATTTTATGGTTGTGAGATTGACAATGAAATAAAATATTAAGAAATTTTATATACATGATATTATGCATAAAATTTTCAAATCCAAATTGAATTTAAAGATAAATTTTCAAGTCTTTTGTGAGGTTAACCTTGACATAAATTTATTTTTTGGGTTAAATAAAAAAATCTTTTGAGCTGATATCAAATCGCATGCCCTATATGCTAAACTATTTGGTAAAAATTAGAGCAAAGTGGAATCAACATGCCAAGAAAATATACCTACATGGGAAATTTGAGAAAGGCACATTTTTTAACCTCATAATCCCCAGTCTAATGCATTAATGTAGTTAAGGTTTTAGGCATTAACTAATAACTAGACTTGGCAATCAACTTCTACCCCTAGTGTAGTTATTTCAAGGAAAATAAAAAACTTTGTTGGTAAGGTTATAACTCCCACTACCTTATTACCATAATTTTCTCAAGTTTATTTAATCCAACACTGAATGAAAATTATTAGATGGAATATAATTGGCATAATATTCTATAAAACTATGATTTTCATACTAGTTAAAATAGACTCAAAAACATCTATAGGTAAGATCATATCTACACATTGAGAAAGAGTAACTAACTCATTACCTCATCATACACATTTAAAACTCACTTTTGAGCTTTCTTTGGTGCCATGTTCATGGATATCTATAACAAATGTTACATTTTGTTGGTTTAGATCTATATATAAATCCTTAACCTCCCCTTAAGTTGATATTAATTTTGAAATTAACGTGAAAAAATCCTAGAATGTCCCATAGATGTGGTATGACATGAAACAAATACAACACATACAAACTCATAACTCAACACACAAGACCATAGAAAATCTTAATAAGGTTAAAAATTAAGATACTTTTATTTCATTTTTAAATCTTATTTTTACAAATTGTTTTAAATCTTTTTTTTGGTTGAAATTTTATTTATAGATTCAACTCTTAAATTTTCCATATAATTGATCCCAACATTATTGTGTAAATTATCTATTATATTCATTTATGAGTTGGATTAATGGTCAATAATTTATGTTCTTGAAAGAGAGGTCATGAGTTTTAATCTTGTAGAGGGTAAGATATATACCCCCGAGTCATATTTGAAGCATAGTTAGGTACATCCTCCAGACTAGGAGTTCAAGGTGAGTGCATAAGTTTTAAGATAAATTTATAAAACATAAAAAAATCACTTGGCATCATGGACCTTAAGAATGTATTTCCTTTCCTTTTATAACTTAAACTGGACATTACATCATGAAGAATAAATAGTTCACTTATTTTCACTTCTAAAAGTGGTGTTACTCAAGTACCCTTGGGCAGCAAACCCTCCATTCAAAATTCCTTTCATAGAATCATGTATGTGATGTTTATTGGTATTATAATGAAACTTCTCCCTAGGCCTAAAATTTCAATTTAAACATGCTTCTTCAAAATTTGTTGATGGCTAATGATTTTAGGTACTTGTAAAAGAATTTAAAATTAACAATTTTACTAAAAAATTATTATTTATTCAATTAATCAAAAAGTATTTTATGTCATATACATATATATTAAATCAATAGGTATTGGAAAAATTTACAATTTTAAATCTCTAAAAATTTACAAATAGTAAATTTTGTTACTTATTATTGATAATATGAAACACTAAAAATACAATACAGACTATTAAGACTTTTTTTAATTTTAATATAATTCAGATACTAATATTAGAGGCTGAGAATGGAAAATAAGAGTGAATAAAATAATAAATTAAATAAATGGAATGGGAAATGCATTGATAAACAATGACAACATAGTGGCTAGTCCCTACTTGTGTATTGAAAATTGTTTATGGTTGAATTAGAATATAAATTTGCAATGTAAAATCAACATATAAATGAATGATATAAACATGTATTAATTATGATTACTTAGAGAAAACATTTTTGGTTGGAGTGAAATCTATAATATCCCTACTTTGGAGGAACTATCAAGATGTTTGTAAGTTTTCAACATAAAAAGGTTAAGAACATATGAATACCATTTAATAAAAATTTTAGTGTCATAAATGATGTATCTATTGAGAAATATTTAATCTAATGCCAATATAACATCATGAAGAGTCTTCTGAGGGGAATAATAATCTAAAATACAGCCCACTTAAAAATTAATTAATGACATGTTAAGATTGAAAATCACATAATAAAAAGGGTAAACTAGGTTTTTATGTTACTTGCATGCCAATTAAGTTGTAAGTTGCATATAGTGATTATTAGAGAGCATGATGATAATACATTAACAACCCACACATCATCATGCTTGTTTAAAAAAATTACCTAAATTAATATGAACACTAGGAGAACCATGAATCCAATAAAGAGAATGGGTCCTAGAAAATTGAAAATGTGACCTTTTTTTGCAGCCCAAAATGTATATATTGTTAAACTTAACACCACCACAATTTTTAAAATTTATGACTTGAGTATCACCTTCCCTATACTTTCATAAAACCCTAAAGTCATAGTTAATTTCCACACAAGGGTAAAAGAAAAACACAAGCCTCTAAGCCATCATGAACAAAACCCTTACCACTAGTAAAAGAATAAGTTAATCTATCAATAAAGCTTATACAAAGTATAAAAATATATGGGAGAAAAATATTTACAAGGTGATTCTATGAGTAATAGTACATAATTTGTAATACTACAAACAAATATTTAAAATCGATTAAAAATATGTTACTACAACATATTACTATATAAGATTTTATAATTTGAGTACTTTAAATTCATTTGGAAAATTATAAGAAATATGTATAAACTAAGACTAACCGAAGTACATAAGAAGTGGGAAACTAGATGTACAAAAGCAACAACATCCAAAATGATGGTAAATAGAAATTACAACCCCAAAATGTGTATATTTTCCTTATGACTGAAAACTCTATAAAAAAATATCTGTTCATGACTAATGAAGTGATAACTAAAGGGGAAATTGATTTATTGAAGTATTTTATAGATAAAACATTATTATCGTTGAAGTCTTTATATTCTATATAAGTCACTCATAGGTGTTTAAAAGATTTGAAATAATTTTGAAATACAGAATATAGAATAAATAATTTTGGAACAATGTCATTTCCCATATCTACTAGATGAGAAACTACATTTTCACACATTATTTATATTTTTAAATTAAAGGGCACATATATCATTGTTAATTTAAAACTCCATTATAATTTTAAAAATATACTTAAATGAAACCAAAGTATTTTAATATTAATATAACTTTATAATTTTTATAATAATATATATTTTAAACTCTTTGATTAATTAAATGAAAAATAGAATAATTAAAAAATGATTTCAATATTTCATGGGGAAAAAGATACCATTTTATTTGATAGTGCTTTAATGTTTTGAGAAGACAAACATGTCTAACATCTCCTCCTATTTGAGTCCATAACGGTAGCCTACGTGTCCTAATTAAAGACCCAAATTCTATCACTATTGATGGTTACCTATGTTAAAAGGATAGGGAAATGAATTGATAAACAAGGGTAATGTAGAAAATAGTCCCTACCTTTATATTGAAAATTATTTATGGTTTAATTTACATAAGGCATTAAAAAAAATTTATGGTTGAATTTGCAAAAAAAATTGTAATGTAAGTTCAACATAGCAATGAATTATATACACATGTATTAATTATGATTAATTAGAGATAAATAATTATCAGTTAGAGTGAAATATATATTATCCATACTTTGGTAGGAACTAACAAGATGTTTGTAAGATTTAGACATAAAGAGGTTAATAATATATGAATACCACTTAATCAAACTATTAGTGTCATAAATGATGTATACACTAAGTAATATCAAATACAATGCCCCATTTATAATCACCAAGAATATTCTAAGGGGAATAATAATCTAAAATACAACCCACATAAAAATTAATTAATGCCATGCCAAAAACAAAAATAACATGATAAAGAGGTAAATTAGGTTTGTATGTCACTTGCATGCCAATTAATTATTAAGTTACATAAACTGATGATTAGATAGGATGATGTTAACACATTAACACCCCACACATTGTAATGCTTGTTTCAAAAAAATATTCTTGAGGACCATAAATCCAACAAAGAGAATGGGTCCTAGAAAATTTAAATTGTGGCCTTTTATTTCAGCCCAAAATGTATATGTTTTCAGACTTTACACCACCATAACTGTTATGATTATGGACTCGGGTATCACCTTCCCTATAATTTTGTAAAGCCCCAAAGTCATAGTTAATTTCCCAAAGTGTAAAAAAAGTTAATATAAAAATGTATACATGGTGTTTATGTTATTAATAGTACATAGGACATAAATCCCAATGATGATAGCCTAGTGGTGAGTGAGCTAAGTGTTAGGTGTGGGTGGTCTCAAGGTCTATTCCCTAGGATGCCCAATCTCTAGTATCATTCCCACACTAAGTTGTTATGGGATATTCTTTAAAAGTTTCCAAATGTAATGGACTATCAGATCAGTGTTTAATACAATGAGAGTTAGCACGTGAATTGAAACCCATGTTCAATGTGATAAGATAAGTCCATAGCCCATGGTTATAGATACTATTCACCACTAATTTGATGACATTTTGGTTACAAAAATGTCTAAAACAAATACTCTAGGATAATAGTTTTTGGGTTCAAAACTAATTTCTATGAGCCAAAACCTTAATTTTTGTGTCAAATGTCTATATAATGGACCTTAGTTGCCATGAGCCAAAGGTATTAAAGGTGGTGACTTTACCCATCAAGACAGTGATTATATACACCAAGGCAATTTATTTAGTGATGAAATATGTAAAAATAGGGGTTAATATCCCTATAGATTTATTTATTAATATCCCCAAGGTTGTGTTAGATCTCATGAAGATAGTGTATGGTATAGATGTTAAAGGAATGCAGTTGTTTATTCAGAGGGTTAATATAAACTCTAATGATTCCAATCAATTTCCATTATCAAAGGAAAAGGATAAGGCTCATCCTAATTTTATGAAAAAATTTAGAAAGTAGGCTCAATAATTCATTCCTAAAAAAACCATTACTTTGACAATATTTGAAGGTAAACCATTGAAAGAGCTTCTCGACAGAGGAAAGAATTTCTCTCATAAAAGTCTAATATGCTAGTTCACTATTTTATATCCATTTTCCTTGGATCTACACCAATGGATAATGGAAGCATGGGAGTTGAAAGGTAAAACTATCATTTTACCATGTGCTAGAGAAATTTTTGTTGTTTTTTCTCTATTTTGGAAGAAATAAACTATATTTTTAAAAATTATTGGAGATTGGGTAAGAGATTTTTTTTTTATCAATCCATAACATCTATATTTTAATCCTCTGACTCAAGATTTTAATGTCAAACTAATCTAGGTAAGGCTACCCCATATACCATTTCAATTTTGGCTTGATGAAGGTTTGAAAGTTATTGGATATTGATGGGGAAAATTCTTAACGATTAATTAAAACATTAAGTGGATGCACAATTCCAAATTTTTCCAAATACTAGTCAATCTAAATCTTTTTTTAGATTTGCTAGAATTCATTGAGATGAAGATCTATGGTAGAACCTAGAAACAACCCCTCAATTATGAGGGATTTCCTTTCCAATGTCATAAATGCTTCAATATAGTTCATTTGGATACTACTTGTGGTTTGGTAAAGAGGAACAAGGGAGCATCATGGTGGAAGGATAATTTAGATGATTTTGATAGTGATAGAAGTGAATTTGAGAATGAAACAAATCTAGAAAAGGAATTTGAGATTGAAAAGGAAAGTGATATCCTAAAATTAGTACCAAAAATATAAATGAAAAGTCTATCCCTATGTGAAGAATCTAAGGCCAAGGAACCTGTAATGATTAACAAATATGAACTTAAATAGAGGAAAGAGGCTCAAACTTCTTTAGCTAAAGGTCAAGTTTTGCTAGCCAGTATTCCCTTGCTGAATCAAACATTAGGTGAGGCTCTTGAAATTTCCATTCCTAATTTTCTTGATTTAGCTAAAGGAGGAGAATGGATGAAGGTGAGTTGAAAAAATAATGGAAAAGGTATAAAGATAAAGGATATTTGAATATTACCCTCTGATTATGGAAAAATAATGGATATGAAGGTTCTTAGTTATTTTTTGGCTTAGTTTGTGGATGTTATTGGTCTTCATATTTCTATGGGCTTTGTTATCTTGGTCTTTTTGTTAAATAAAAAAGGGTAAGGGACCCTCCAACCCCTTATTGATAAAAAAAATAGTACATATGACATAACACTGCAAACAAATATTTCAAAAAAAATTGGGTTAAAAATATGTTAATGTAGTAGATTACTATATAATATTTGAAAATATGAGTACTTAAAAATCATTAGGAAAGTTATAAGAAATATGTATTATTCAAGATAGATCAGAATAGATAATAAGTGGGCAACCAATTGGACAAAAATAACAACAGCAATGACTGTAATGATAAGCAACAAATGTAAGCTAAGAATGTGTATATTTTCTCCATGAAATAAAATTATATAACATAAAGCTCCATTAATGACTAACAAAGTGATAAACAAAGGATAAATTGATATATTAATAAGATCCATTCATATTTTCCTTATTGATAAGTGATAAAATCAATATTATCACTTGAGTCTTTATATTTTAATGAAGCCTCCTATGAGTATTTACAAGATTTATGATAATTCTAAAATACTTAATATAGATAAATTAATTTTATAATAGTTTCATTTCCCGTATCTACTAGATGAACAAACACATTCTCACACATTATTTATATTTTTAGATTGAAGGATATAGATGTAACTATTAATTTAAAACTATATTAAAGTTAGAGGAATATATTTAAATATAACTAAAATGTTTTAATATTCATATAACTTCATAATCATTACAAAAATATGTATTTCAAACTCTTTCATTAATTAAGAAAAAAATAGAATAATTAAAATGTTATTTCAATAATTTATGGAGAAAAAAAACCCTTTTAGTTGATAATTCTTTAATTTTAGAATGAGACAAACATGACTCACATCTCCTCTTATTTGAGTCGATAATGGTAGCCTACGTTTCTTACTTTCAAGCTACTCAATATAAATGGGATCATTATTCTAAGCTAGAGATGTCCACTTGTGTCTAACATAATTTGTGTGGCTCTTTCTATGCAAGATTATAATTATCCCTAATTTTATTATAGTTTTGAAGTGTTTTTTTTTTCAATTTTTCATTAATTTTTCTCTTCTTTCCAAGGAATTATAATTTTATTATTACTAGATAACTTTACAAATGTTAAGCATTTTCAAGTCGTAAAAATTGTTAACTATGAAACACTAAAAAAACTTATTAAACCATTAGGGCTTTGTTTAATCTAATTCAATTTAGATATTAATGTCCTATAGAGGCCAAGAATTGTGAATTAGAGTGAATATGATCTACACCACAGGGCCCAAGACCCAGCATGCAAGGGATAACAAATTTTTGGTTGTGTAAAGTGAATGGGAAAAGCTAATTCAAAAAAAATAACTAAACACATTTAATGGAGTGGAAGTATTACTTGCATAAAATGTAACTTCTATTCATTAATAAAAAATAGGTAAAATTAGTGTAATGTGTTACATTCCATGTTTATAAAGTAGATATGTGGATGATGTTATCTATTTTATGACTATGCGGAGCATCGACCTTAGGCCAAGTGTGTATGTTACATACTTATACAAGTTTTATATAAGAGCGGTTATAAATGTTAGTATATACCAAAAATATAGTTAATCAATAAATCTTATAGGATGAATGATAATTGGTGAACCCCTTAGATCACATGGCTGAAGTGAGTCAACATATGGATGTGTTGTGGAGTGTGCAAGGGTTAATGCACATAAGTATAAAATATGGCACAAGACTTGTGCATATGACTTTAAGCCAACATCAAGAAAGGAGTCTACAAGATTGGGTAAGAGTTACATGCCCTATGTAGTGGATTGAATGAGGATTAATATCAACTGCATAGGGAATACCCACATATCATTCTCCCTTTTTTGAATAATAATGGTCTCCATTGTATGGGTGTGGAGTTGTGTAAACTTTAATTGAAGTTACTATAAAGTGTACCACTTGGATTGATTATCATATTCTCCAACATTCACCATTAAAAAAAATTGGCATGTGTCATGGTAGGTGTGCATGTCTATCATTTCAATGATATGGTTCTTCTTTATGGGGTGCAAGTGTTTTAGATGTGAATCAAAAATATGTTATGTCACTATTGGCTCAATAAGTGGTGGAGTGAAAGGCTTGAGAAGTTTCACATTAAAGACTATGTACATGCCTAAGTATAGAATCATATCAAGAATGAAGTCATTCTCACCAATTGTGCACAATATGGTGTAAGCACCATAGTGCAAAGGCTTTGTCTTCTAGTGTGGACCTTTGAATCTCTCCTTTTTAATTGAAAATCTAACTTTATCACTAACTCAGAATGCTTGAGTTTGAGATAATTTGATAAACCTATTAGTGAATAAATTGGATGTGGTACATAAACTTCTCATCTTTGTCTACTTCCTATTCCTATATGTGTGACTCATTTATTGATGGTGTACAATAGGATATGTCTAGAGGAGCCAAAGGTCGAAACCCAAGATATTTATGGAATAGAATGTGGTTAATAGATTTATGAAGAGCCCTATTATAAGCATGCTATATGTATAAGATATTATCATACTAGGTGTAACCATGTACACAATTGTATATTTGCATAAGATGAAAAATTGTGAAATTGAACACTTTGGTTTCCCCATCTATGTAAGGATGAAAAGTCATTGACCAATCTAGTTGTGTATTCATAAATTCCTATAATGATTTCCAAGAACGACTTATAAAGTGTTGATTGTTGTTAGAGATAATAGAATTTGTTAACCCAAATAAACCCAAACATGGTTAAATAATTCCTGCATAGTGCTAGATGCATCAATGTCTTTTCTACATGTGATCATGATTACCATTTTGGAAAAATTATCCACTACAATGAACACAATGTCATGTTGTCTTCTCATCATAGGAAATCTAGTCATGAAATCCATGTTGATATATTCCCATCATTTGGATGGAACTAATAGAGGTGTGTAAAATCCCAACTTCTTGTTTATGGGCTTAGAAATGTAATAAATAATGTAATACTTTAAGTGTTGCTCCATGTATATGCACATGTGCAACCAATATAAGTAAAAGTGCAATGCAACTAGAGTATTTGTCATGTTGAAGTGTCCTAAGGTCTTAGCATAGTGCACCTCCTAGATAAGTCATTATTAAGGTACACTAGAGGTAACACATAGATATCCAAGCTTGTAGAGAAGTTATTTATACAATTATAACTCTTAAACTTATGTACCTTGTATGAGGCTAGTGTAAGTTATTTTGATGTTCTAATTAGCTAAGTACAAAGGAACCCAGTCTATGAAATTATGGTTGTGCATGCCCAACCTTATAATGAGTGTGTGAATTGGTGGTTGACTAACATAATATACAACCTTTTTATACTTCAATATATTATGCTTGATCATGAGACGGAACTATTGTAGGTAAGTGATCCATTTCATGTGGCACATATTTTATAGCTTATTCTACAACTATAAGAACTAAATTAGTTTATGATTTGAATGAACAATTATCTCCTTCCTAAGAATGTAATGTCTCCATTACGTAATTGATTTCACAATATTATATAGTTCCTTCTCATAGGTGGAGTACCTCTACACCATGTCACTAAACATCTCAGAGTGTTATGAGATCAGATGCCTGTGTTGTATGAGCACTGCATTGAGGGCATAGTCAGATGCATCAATGTGTATTTCAAAAATTTGTGAAATGTTAGGCATTATTATAATAGGGATATGCAGTGGTATTGCTTGAGTTCCTTAAAATCATGTTTTTTAATGTGTCAAATCAAACATGGATTTATCATGTGTGAGATGGATAATAACCCAAGAGATGTGTGAGAAACCAAGGATGAACCTATGGTAGATATTAACAATTCAAATAAAACTCTTCAATTCTATGATATTATGTTGAGTAGGCCAATATTGGATCACTTTGGTCTTCTTTGGATCTAGTTGGATGTTAATGTGATTAATGATGTAGACTAGGTATTGGATTTATGTCATGCAAAATGTACACTTCACTAAGTTGGATTGCAACTTTTATTATAAAAAAGTGCCTAAGACATGTGAGACATGATCCACATGTTCCTCCCAAGTTTTATAGAAGATGATAATGTCATACAAGATTATGATGAACAAGTTGAGGAAATGCCTAAGTATATCATCCAACAAGTGCATGAATGTGATTGGTACATTAGTGAGGTCAAAAGGCATGACCAACCATTCATACAATCCTTCTAGAGTCTTGAATTTTATCTTTTATATGTCTTAATGGTGGACTAGAAATTAATGGCAGCCTAACTTAAATTCAATCTTGGTGAAGTTTTATGCACCTCAAAGCTAGTCCAAAAGGTTGTCAATGCATGGTAGTGGATATTGATTCTTCATCATGATTTTGTTGATTGCATAATATTCTATGCAGAGTCATTAGGCCCATCATTATTAGGTGGGATTAATATTAGACTCTCATAAAGCAAAGAGTTAGCACTGCTCTTAAATTGATCAAGAAGATCTTGAATTTGGTTCTAGATTTCATCATTCTCCCAAAATGATTTGTGATAGAGGTGGTTATTTATAAGAGGGGATCTATGAACCAAATTGATGTGGTGATTTATCGTGAAATGTGTTGGGAGGCCTTCATGTTCTATGAATACTTTACAACATTACTCTAGTAACTTATTGACTTATTATTCATATGATGATAGGTGAGTGTTGTGTGTTACCAAGGTGTGCTTTGGTTTTGACTATGTAGGTTTATCAGGGTAGACCATGATTAACACAAAATTCTACACATGTGAGTAGATCTTGAGACATTACTTGGTAGAGACCAAAGAGACTTTGGTTATGGGAGTTGAATAAATAATGTTATAGAAGTGATATTGTGTTTGAATAGTCCAACACTATGGATTGGATTGATATGTAGCTTCACAGTCATAAAAGTATAGTCTCTCCAATAGGATGGCATAGACCTTCAGAGATGAGATGTTACAAGTGATGTTATCCTCTATAGGCTTGAATTTTTACTGAAAATTAAATTATTTTAGGACATGTATATCTTTTTCCTTAAGAAACCACCCTCAAGAGTATGTATTTAGATGAATAATAGTGTTAAGACCAAGGCAATGAACTTTGGATTTCACAATGATGTTCTTTTGGATACCATTTTTGCTAATAATGTGGAGAGGTCAACCCCTCACCTAAAACTTGGTGTGGAAGAGACATTCACACTATTAAAAGATGTTGATCATAGTTGTGTTGATTCTGAGATAATATTAATATAGATCACTATCATCCATCAATGTGGATCTTGATGTAGATTGTGCAACCAAGGATTATTTCACTTGACATTTAGAATCATCATGATTGGATGAGCAATGACAATAGAACCAATTATCACTAGAATTCCTTTTTCCTTTGTCTAAAGTAGAAGGTGTTAGGGCCTTTGAGGATTGAGAATTATTATAGTGATACTCTAATTTATGATGAGGTTGTTTTTATTCACTCGAATTAAAAACATGAAAACTTAATTGACAACTAGACTACTCTTCAAGGCATGCAAGATCAATAATTTGACCTTATCCTTTTATTTAACATCTCATTAATGCAACCCTACCTCTTCAAAATATGGAGGGAGTTGTAAATGGTGGTTTGATTTGGTGATTTAATAAAAAATCAAAGTATGTGTGTATATATGTACCATCCCCTTCAATATACAGATGCCAATTCACTAAAAAATTGGTCAATATCTCAACCTTGATCCCCATAGATTTAATTCCACCTGCACTACATTCAATGCTAGAGATAGCATAAACATTAATTTTGAGAATTATTAATTATTAAGTTTCTTAGTTATCAAAATTGTACACAAGGAATAACATGATTTCTTTACTTGGTCTTATAAACGTCATAAAAAATATTCAAAACATTTTCATAGTTTTAAAATTATAAACTATATAATAAGGTATGTCAAAGTGTCTTAAATATATCCATAATAAATAATGGTCCTTCAAATATTTTTTATTTAAATTAATAAACCATGTTAGCCAAATTATAATTATTAACTTAAACTTATTGGTCCTAGGTGCTCTCTCTCTCTCTCTCTCTCTCTCTCTCTCTCTCTCTCTCTCTCTCTCTCTCTCTCTCTCTCTCTCTCTCTCTCTCTCTCTCTCTCTACCTCACTCACACACACACATGTGGTGATTCTAAATAACTAATACATGTCTTGTATAATTTCCTAGTAAATTATAACTATACATGCATAGTAACTATGGTGAATATGTGTCCCAAATTAAGATTGACTATAATTTATAAGGCGATTTGAAAAATGTGTATAATAAATTATATAAAATTAAGGCTATTTGACTTATGTATATTTTCATAAATTTATCCATTTTCAAAATTGAAAAAACCTACTTATAGCCTTTTGGATATAAATAGCCTCTAAAATTTTCCCTTTCATGGAGTGACTGTCAGAAAAATAGGTTTGTGTGCACACGATTTCAAACTTCCCCAAAGACCCCTTTATCAATGGGCACTACTTACATGGTTAATAATCCAAAGAGGGCCTCAGTATTATGTATTTATCCCCTACATGTTGGCTTGTGTTTGTATAAGGATGCAATGTGTGATAAGAAAGTACATAGAGTGACATATATTTTAACTTAGAAATTATGGCTCATTGGATGTTACTTTCTTACTTTGGACCTGTAGGGATGCTTCTCATATTCTTGATATTTAATTAGAGAAAAATATGGAATATTTTCTCACTTGAATGTTTTATTGAGTGTTCTTTCTATGTTTTCTTGTGAGTTCTCAATATTTAACAGGTCATTAGATGAGAAATGAATGAGGGTTGATCTTATATATATATATATATATATATATATATATATATATATAAAAGTTATTTTCAAATGGAATTGGTATATATATATATATATATATATATATATGTATGTATGTATATGTATGTATATATATGTATATATATATGTATATGTATGTATGTATGTATATGTATGTATATACATATATATATACATATATATACATACATATACATACATACATACATACATATATATATATATATATATATATACCAATTCCATTTGAAAATAACTTGCACTAAATAACTTAGGTCAACCTTTAGGATATGTTTCATTTGTAAATTATATGACTTGTGGGCACTAGACACTTAGTTGGGAAAGGGATACTTGCAGTGATATAGCCATCTAGTTGGGATGCAAGTGTTTAGGAAGATATAAAATAGGTACATGTGTAAACTAAAAAAGAAGGATAATTATTAGATTTATAGCATTTTTTATAGTACAAGAGGCCTATTCATTAGAATAATAGTCTTTAGACTAAGAGATAAGTATTTTGGCACAAGGGGATAGTGAACATGAGCCTTTCAACAATAGGAAGGTCTTAAAGATGAAGGGTACAACCATGAAAAGTATTTTCCAAGTTTACAAGACTAAGGTGATATATAAAACTAGTTTAACATCTATATTCCCCCAATTTTAATCTAGGAATGAAATTTCTAGTTTAAATGAAAAAAATACATACCTAGGTGTGTGTAATGTAGAGTAGGATTACAAGATGAATTAGTCTATACATTAATCAATAAAATCTCTATAAAAAAGCATATAGACAATAAAACATCAATCCTACTCCCTCATGGGGTGTTGTTAATGAATTATAAGAGCCATTTAAAGAAGGAATACTACCAAACCTTCCAGATAACATTCCTCCTTCCAAAGGTGGCCAAAACTTGTGGGTTTTTTTTTTAGATTTGGTGCTCCAAGTCTATTTCAATTATGATTATAATGCTCTTCCATCATTTCCTAGTGCACTAATGGCTTAGGCTCACAATATTTATTTGATTTGTACAAATAGATGAAGCTTTTCTATAGCAATTTATACATAGTAAGTTTGTATAATTGAATCTTAAAAATGGTGGTCTTGGCTCACTTATTTATAACTTTTTGAAAAGTTTAGGATCAACCATGACCATATATCTTGAAATCAAGATGTGTGGCCATGGACTGATTCAATTTTGGAGGGATAAACCATAAATATGCCCATTAATATTTTGAAGAATGGGGCATTAATGAGGTATGAGAAGGCTTAATCATGATATGTATTCCATTAATGGCCTATAGATACCACCTCATTGATGATGCCATGAGATGATGTAGATTTGAGGAAAGAATTTCCAATAAATAGATTTTCAACAACTTCCATGGAATTTTCACTTAGGCTCTTTATTTGATTTAATTTTCTTAAGTGTTGTTAATAAATTTTATACAATTATTTGGAAATATATTACATGCTTAATCAACTTGGTCATAAATGTCACTTTACTAAGTCATAATTTTACTAGAGTATAATCAGTAGAAGGTGCCAGCTGCATACAAAACAATACCCCAGTTAAGGCATTATGGATGCAAAATAGCACATATGTGTAATGTATGCTACCAAATTAGAATAATTTAGTGGTTAGAGTGTCATTTTTCATGGTTTAAATTTGACTCAAATTGATTTAATAAAATATAATAATTCATATAAAATGCATTTCCCCATTCAAGGATACATTAACCTAAATCAATACTTGTTCGTGACAAGTTCAAATAATTTAGTGTATTTTAATGATATTAACCCAGATTATGCATTATCAAAAAATGTTGCTTAGATTTACAATTGTAGCAAATAGTAATAGGAATTGTATGTCTACATTTCCCCCCTATTTTAGAAGTCATGGTGAGACATTCAGTTGAAATTATGTCATTTCAAAGAATGAAAAGGTCACTATAATCAAAAGGAATAAATTTTGTTTCCATTATTCATTTTTAAAGTTTGTATGAATTACATAAAAACAAGTTTATAAAATGCCCTAAACATCATTTGGGCAGCCCATGATGCCCCCTTGAGGGGAAGACAAAAACATTGTAAATATTTGATGGGTGGGCCCTTGATCAAAATAAATTATAATCTCATTAATTTCAGCAAACGAGGCTCAAAAATGGATCTATTAGAAGAAAGCAGGAGGGAAAAAAGATAAGTGGGTCTAAAATAGTAGTCCAAGAGAGATAAAATGTAGTAACTATAGGCCTAGGCAAAGGAATTTTGAAAAATTAAAATATACTTTAACCCTTGGGGGTAAAAACAAGTCACTTAGACCCCTAGCTATAGTAATTTCTGAGCTATGAATTTTTTTTTGATAGAGTTTAGAACAATGGACAATATCCTACACCAATATCATCTTGGAGAGTGTATGAGAGAGTACCAAAGACCATGAGGGAGTAGATAATTGATAGGTACTTTTTGTGTTTTTAATTTAGTCATTTATTGCATCTATGACACATAAGAAAGTGGTAGTTAGGTGATCTAACCATTTCCCAAATTTGGAAAATGGTGAGTTTGCTTGTGAAAATGGTGGTAATGCAATGAGATAATTGATCTCACTGATCTTTTAGTTATATTATGGGTCAAAATGGTGAGTTTGCCAATAAATGGGTGGGTTTGAATTTTTAGGTGTATTTTTCCCTATTAAATGGTGAATTTTCCAAGATCAGCATGATCACATAATGAATTAGCAAGAATGTCTTGCTAAATATGAAAATCATGATAATCAATGGGATCATCTTATAGAGTAGTATGAATTCCCTGATAAATAGAGGGATCAATCAAAATAATGACAAGAATGCTAGAAGAAAGTATAATAGGGACCCTAAGAGATTAATCTAGACCAAAAATAAGAAGAGAGACAAAGAGATATAGAGGAGTAGTCTAGGCCTCAAAAATAGAAGAATATGATAGAAATATAATTAATATGATGCATTGTGTTTGATTTATAGGAGTGAGTTGTGGTCATCATATCATGGGATTGGCACTCTTGGGTATTATGATGATAGGGGTTGATGACAAATGAGCTTGTAGGCATCTTAGTAGTAATGGACCTTTATCACTTGGCATGATTGTCAGTGATCTTCACAAATAAAGAATATTTATTAGCACTAGCAGAGAGGTGGCATTCTAAGACCTCTACTTTTCATCTACCAACTAGGGAGGCTATAACAACACTGGAGGATGCATAATTTATTCTATAAGTGCCTATGTGAGGATGCAAGATTACTTGGATAGGGGTGAGATGACAAGACATCCTAGATGATCTAATTACATTAGTGGACCAAGAGATTATTGATGAGTGTATAGACATGGATGCACTAGAAGATTTTTCTTGGCCTCCAGAGGGTGGATTAGGATTAGGGATAATTCCCCTAGAGGTGGTGGTTTTGATAGCTATTATTAGTGGCCTTATACTGCCTGATATGAGTGGATGGTTCTTTCCCTTGGGGTTGATTAATGTGGTGTAGTATATATTTGATTACATAATATAGTTAACCTAAGGACCAATTATATTATAAAAGTTATATAGGGACTTGAATATGATTTCCTATAGGGGAAGGCACATAATATCCCACAACATATTGTTGTAAGTATGGGACTAGAATCATATAACAATTTCACAACCAATGGGGTTGAGATATCAAAGGGTAATAAAGGATCCCATGGATTAGGGATGGTACCTTATAGGACAGACTTGTAGGGACACTTGGGGGACCTACCCTACTATATACGATCCATTGATAAGATGGAAGATGGAGATTTAATTTGAAGTCCCTACTTGGGGACACTATTTTTATGGGTGGAGGACCTACTTGGGATTAGGTACATGATCACACCATGATACATCATAGGGAACCATGATGATGTGGTGGAGAGATACATGTTAGATTGAGTTCACTAGTAATCTATCATGTATCAAGATGTACCAGAGGGTCCACATTACTTTGTACATGTGACTAGGGAGACCAAGGAATGGGGGCCACCATTACCCAAGGTAGAATCAATGATAGATTATAATAGAATTATACATTTTTTATAGGGCTATGTTGGAGGAAGGATAGATGTATAGGCCATTAATTAATATGTCATATGGTGGATAAGAGTGAGACCTATCTGACATACTAGGCCATTACCCTAGTATCTAGTCTTATGATAGAGATAGGTGTAGATGAGTAGGGACCAGGGATAGGCCCCAACACAGTGACAAAGTTATATGCCCATATAATGATATATTACCTATGACATTCCATTATAGGTGGTAAAAACTTAGGGACAACAAGATCCCCCACATGATGTAGAGATGGCTAAGTGGGATGGTCAAGATGTAGATATAAGGGATGCCCCAGGTGGTGATGGAGACCATGGGATAAGATCAAGAGAGGTAGGGCCATTTGAAATAGAAATAGGTATAGGATAAGGATTGGTAGGTCCCTTAAGCACAAGGAGGTCCTCACAAGACCAAGCTTTGATTGATAAACTTCATAGGGAGATTATTACATGTCTCTTAAAGATTTCAAGGTTACAAAGCACTATGGATAGGTTATAGGTGCAATTAGCTACAACTCAAGGAGAGAACACTATGTTATGGGGTCTCATTATAGTTAAAAATTCAAATATTGCTAATTTTAGAGGATAGGTGGTATAGTTGGCATGGGTTCATGACCAGTTATCCACATGAGATGTGGATTTTGTGACAATGATGGGTGAGTAAGATTTTACTCAGGTAAAAATGGAGAGGCTAACATAGGAGAGAGATGTGGCTCAGAGAGCTAGGATAGATATAGGAGTAAGATCAATGAGAACCCTAACTGACATTATTACTACCAAGGATGATGCCTTGAATGTGAAGGATGATGTCCTACATGTAAAAGATGAGATATCCTATTAGAGGCAAGCTTATGAGGTGGAAGTTCCTATGGAGCAGAGAGTGGATTCTTATAGGAAGTATATGAGGTCATAATGGACTAGCCAAACCTCCAGGTCTAGATAGGGGACATAATTAAAGTGGTCAGTAATGCATCTAAATGCAAAATGGGTTGTCATGGGGCCTCCACCACCACATCCACTAGCATCACCTACATCTGAGATGGGTTAGATTTTTTAGCAGAGTCATCCCAAGGTTGAGAGGATCCTCCTACAATAAATTGATAAAAATTCACAAAATAACATATTTATAAAATTAGTAGAAGCCTTGAAATATTTATATTGATTACAAGCCACTTCAAGGGGGAAGCCTCATTTGAGCAAGCTCAATAAAATAAAATCATGGATGCCTTCATTGGCCTCAACACTTATATATGAATTCTAATCTAAGCAACTACTACTTCCCATGAATGTGGGATAAAAAAAAATGCTCATAGGATGACTTAAAAAGCATATGTGTCCATAGCCACTACTAAACTAGAAAATTAAAGAGAAGAGATATCGTGGATTCATAACATCCTCTCCCTCTTATAAAAATCTTTGTCCTCAAAGCTTCTGATTTGGGAATTGGTGTTGAATCTAAAATAGTGGTTCCCATATTGCACCCTCTAGTTGCATTCCATTCCACTAAATTAAAAACTAAATGATGGAGCATGAGTGAAGTTGCAATATGCACCTATCCAAGATTGCCTCTATCTCAAGAAGAATGGATACTTTATTATCAAGTTTTGGTAAAATAGTCTACACTCTAATGCTTATTCCAAGAACTTTCTTCAGACAAGAGACATGAAGTACTGGGTGAACTCGAGAAGAATGTGGGAGTTCAAACTTATAAGTAACTGACCCAATATTTTGAAGAACCTTATAGGGCCCATATAACTTGGGAGATAGATTATGACACCCTTTTAATTTTAGGTAATATTACTTATAGAGTTGTAGGTGAATAAAAACCATATCACCTACTTGAAAAGTGAATTCAAAATGGTGTTGATCCACCTATTATTTCATTTGATTTTGTGCAATATGAAGATTATCTTATATTTTACTGAGGATCTTATAATAGGTTCAAATAACCATGTCAACCACTTAAACTAATGAACTATTGGGGGTATATGGAAGGAGAACTGGTAGTTCTTGACCATAGACTAATTCATATGGAGTCATTTTTGTTGAAGTGTGGTAGGAGGTATTGTACCATCATTCAATGAGAAGGAGCCACTTTTCCCACTGATGTTGTTATTCTAAGGTGAAGCAATGAAGGAAATTTTCCAAGCATTCGTTGAAAATTTTAGTCTGGGCATCTTTTTGTCAATGATACCTAGTACTCTTCTTTAATTGGGTGTTGATGCATCAAAATAGTTCTATCCAAAAATGGCTAGTGAAGGTTGCATCATGATCTAATATAATGGATGAAATAACCTATGAAGATAAAAAATCTAGTCCAAGAAAATTTGTGTGACTGTGGAGATGTTATATGGATGGTTGAGGACACAAAAATGACTATATTTGGAGAGGTGATGAACCACAACCAAGATCGCCATTTTTCCTCTAGATTTATTGAGACCTTCAATGAAATCCATAGAGATATCTATCTAAATCCTAGTAGGGATGGGCAAGGGTTCAAGTAACCTAGGGATGAGTGTTGTTTCATCATTGTTGCATTGGTAGGTCTCACATTTAACCACCATTTGTTGAATTGCCTTTTTCATTCCTATCCAAAAGAAGTTACATCATGCCTACTCATGGCTTTTGAGAAACCTTGAGTGCCCTATGGATGGAAAAGCATGGAGTTCATTGAAAATATCTTGTTGATGATCTATGTTTTGGGGAAGCACCAAATGACCCTTATATCATACAAAAGTACCACCCTAAGAATAATTTAATACATTTGAGGGATTAGTGGCCAAATATTGAATGATTTGAGATAAAGAGGATTCATTGACATACCCTACTATACAATGTCCAACTAATTTAGAATAGGCATGAAAATAGCTTAAAGGGAAGCTTGGTCCACAAATGTATGAGATAGAGCAACAAACATAATATTGTCCTTACCCTTCTTGTAAGTGATCTCATAGTCATAACCCATGAGTTTGCTGACCCATTTTTTTGTGATGGGGTAGAGACTCATTGTTCCAATAAATATTTTAGACTCTGGTGAGAAATTTTGATGCAAAAATGATTTTCTAAGAGGTATTGCCATCACTTTTGTACTGCATGTAAAATGGCTATCATTTCCTTCTCATAAGTAGAGAGCACTAAATTCTTTCTAGAAAGGGAATTTTTGGTGAATGAAATGGGGCATCATTATTGGAGGAAAACAACACCAAGTCCATTTCCACAAGCATAACTCTTGATAGTGAAGGTCTTGGTAAAATTTGGCATAGCTAAAATAGGTGTAGTATACATAACTTGTTTCAATTCTTCAAATGCACACTCAACAACTTATGTCCAAGTAAAAACATCATTTTTCAACATAGATATAAATAAAGCTACAATATTCCCCTAATCTTTTAAAAACTTATGATAGTATCTAGTCAACCCTAAAAAACCATGAAGGTTCTTGAGTGTCTGAGGATGTGGCCAATTTGTCATGGTAGCTATTTTTTAAGGATAAGCCTAAACCCCTTGGGATGAAATAATATGCCTAAGATACTCCACTTCATCCTATCCAAAATTACATTTGGACTATTTTTCACAAAGATGATAGTCAGAGAGAAGTTGTGGTATGAGCTCTAGATACTGGAGATGCTTAGACCATGTTTTACTATAGATGAGGATATCATTGAAGAAGACTAGAATGAATTTCTATAAGTAGGGCTAGGATATTTTATTCATCAATGCTTGGAATGTTGAAGGAGCATTAGTGAGGCTAAAGGACATGACTAGAAACTCATAGTGGCCATCACATGTATGAAAATCTATCTTAGGAATATCATCTTCATGAAGCTAAATCTAGTGATATCTAGAATGGAGATCTAACTTAGAGAAAAAATGAGCACAATGAAGCTCATCAAGAAGATCATCAATAATAGGGATCAATAACATATCCTTGATTATGAGGTGATTAAGTGCATGAAAATAAATGTATATTCACCATAACCCATCTTTTTTTGGACAAGGATGACTAGGGAATAATATGGGTTGGTACTGGGATGAATAATGCCTTACTTCAGTAAGTCTCAAATGAGCATCTTGATCTCAATATTTTACTAAAATGGGTAATGATAAGGCTTTATTTTGGGAGGAATGATTCTAAGGAGTTAAATATGGTGGTCCTCTAGCCATGAAGGTGTAAATCTTACTAGTTTGATAAAGGCACATGCATACCTCTACATAATGATCTGTAGATCAAAAGTAGTGGAGACTATTGATGGTTGCATTTGAATGGAATGGAACTGGAGAATGACACCATGTGAATTATTATTATGAAGATTTTCCATGAAATGTGAAATTATGATGCTAATATATCTTGGTTTTAAGCCTTTTAATGTGTGTTTTTACCCATTGTCTAAAAATTGCATCCAAAATTCAACAAAATCCCATAAGATGGGTCCAAGTGTGTGTAACCACTGGGCTTCTAGAATAACATCACATCCATCTAAGGGAAAGGAAAAAATGTTAGAGTACAATTTATAATCTCCAATAGAGATACAAACATTGTGACATTTCCCTTTGTAAGGTAATTTACCCCCATTGGCAATCATGACTTCAAATTTGGAGCAAGGATGGATAAAATAATCAACCTAGTTGGTGATCTGAGGCTTAATGAAGTTATGAGTGATACCCAAATTAATGAGTATTATGAGAGGGAGATTCTTGAATTAACCTCTAAACTTTATGGTTTGTGGGGTAGTGACTCCTAATAAGGCATGGAGAAATATCTTTGGTTGGTCTTCTTGAGAAACAAGTTCCACAATTGATTGAGCTTCTTTCAAATCATCAGTTGTATCTTGAACATCTTCCCAATCTTCAATTTTATGTGGAGAGACCACATTTAATAGATATATATTTTTCTCAACACATCAATGTCCTTGAGTAAATTTATCATCATAGCTATAACATAGTCTTTTTTATCTATGGGATTGCATCTTTGCTTCAGTCAAATGATTGATAGGAGTGATTCTAAGGGCTGTCATTATTTGAGATTGTTGTGAAGCTATGTTTTTGAATGGGACAAAATTAGATTTGAATTTTTGTTGAGATGCAGTGTTGGCCTCCACCAACTTATCCAACCCTAAGGCTTCCATCATTGTATTGGGCCAGAACATGTTGAGCTCAAATTAAATTGCATCTTTTAGTCCACTAATAAAGCAATGTCTAAAGAATTCATCAAACAATCCTTCTATGTGATTAGCTATTTTTCCAATTTTTATTTGATATTATCTCATAGTTCCTATTTAAAAAAGTTTAATGAGTGCTCCAATGAAGTCATCAAAAGCAATAGGGCCAAATAATTAAAAAATGAGGGTGCAAAAATCAGTCCATATGGGTTCATCATGAGCCTTGATATACCAATGATACCACTAAAGGGCTTCAAGTTCTAAGTGAAAGGATGCAAGTGGGACCTATTTGACATCAAAAGTATTATGCAAACTAAAATATTTTTTTGCCTAATAGATCCATCAAGTTGTATTTACACCATTGAATCAAGGAAAATTAAGCTTCGACCAAGAATAATTATTGGAAGAAGAAAACCTAGTGTCTGAAGAAGACTCTAGATGTCATCTATTATTCATGGGGTATGTTGAAGACTGAGGCTGAGAATTTTTTCATCAAGATCTTTGATGTGGGTCTTGAGGGTGGAAATTTCATCATCCATATTTTTTTCTCTTATTCAGATTACTACCACGACCTGAATAATAGATTATTTTTTGCAGTGGATAAGACACGTTTAGTAAGGAAAGTTTTGAATTTAGGTGAAAACAAAAGAGGTAAAGGGGTTTTTAATAAAAAAATTCATAGTGGGAGTATGATTGATGAAGGCAAGGGTAATTTTAGGAGTGAAAATGGAATGACTAGAAAATTTTTCAAAGAGGGACAAAGGAGTAGAAAGAGATGATGAACACAGTGGAAATTTTTTGACAAAAATAGAAGTTATGGCAAAACCTAAAAAAGGAGAAATTGAGATTTGTGGGAATTAGGAGTGGAATTTGGATATGGGACCTCAAGGAATAAAATTTAAGGAATGGAATTTTAGGTGTCTAGATAAAGTTTGAGGATCAATGGGGCTACAAATGGAGAGATATTGTAAAAAAAATGTTTTTTTTCTATTTTCTATTTGGCAATAAATCCTCTAAGAGTCTATTGATACTCTATATATGGTTTTAAAATTTTGGTTTCTATCAAATATCTACCTGTAAGTCCTCTAACAATCTGTGGATACTCTAATGATTAATTTTTTTGAGTCTGCTAGAAATATTTTGAAACTGATAAAAATGGGCCCCAAGTTTCAATGGTTGAAAAGTTTTAAATTTAGGAAAAAATAGAGGGGTAAAGGGGCTTTTAATAAAAAAATTCATAGTGGGAGTATTATTTATGAAGGCAAGGGCAATTTTAGAAGTGAAAATGGAAAAACTAGAAATTTTGTCAAAGAGGGACAAAGGAGTAGAAAGAGATGATGAATACAGTGAAATTTTTTAAAAGGAAATGGACAAAAATAGAAGTTATGGAAAAACCCCAAAAAAGGGGGAAATTAAGATTTGTGGGAATTGGGATATGGGACCTCAAGGAAGAAAATGTAGGGAATGGAATTTTTGTTGTCTGGATAAAATTTGAGGATCAACGGGGCTACATATGGAGAGACATTATAAAAATTGTTTTTTTTTATATATTTTTTGTTTGGTGGTAAATCCTCTAAGATTCTCCTGATACTCTACATATGGTTTACAAATTTTGGTTTCTATAAAATATCTCCCTATAAGTCCTCTGATAGTCTGTAAATACTTTATTGATTAATTTTTTTAGTCTACTATAAATATTCTAAAAATGATAGAAATGAACCCCAAGTTTCAATGGTTTCCTAAGGGCTTAAAGATATCACTCTAGCCACCAATGCCATCTAAGAGAGTACCACTCTCCAACAAAAAATTAGCCATAGATTTATCTCTCAACGATAGCTCTTGGTATTCCTCATGGATGGGAACTACTCGATCAGAGGGGATATTGCCCATTTCATTGGCAAGTCCCCTTAATGGGTTAGCTACTTTGGGGTTCCTATGTTACTCCTCGTAATGAGTTTTAGGGTTTTCATCCAATCACTTCCCATTATTATGAAATCATGTTTTACCCTAATCTAAAACAAAAAATTGTGATACAAAAAATTATTTAAATAAATTATGCCATAAAATAGAGTTAAGATTTTCTAAAAAATTATTTAAAGGAATTATGCAGTGGAATAGAGGTAAGAATTTTTGAAAAAAAATAATTTGACCCTAGAAAGCACTTTGATATCAAATGAGAGGATCCTCCTATAACAAATTAATAAAAATGCATGAAATAACAAATTTGTAAAATTAGAAAAAGCACTGAAATGATTATATTGATTGTAGGCCACTTCAAAGGAGCAACCTCCTTTGAGCAAGCTCAATACAATAAATTCATGGATGTCTTCACTAGCCTCAACACTTATATATGAATTATAATCTAAGAAAATACTACTTCCCATGAATGTGGTGAAATGAAAAATGCTCATGGGATGACTTACAAAACATATGCATCTATAGCCACTACTAAACTAACAAAGTAAAGATAAGAGATATCATGGGTTCATAATAAAGGTCAAGCATGATGAGAGATGATTTTATAGCTCTCATTTTTTGTATTTATGATATGTATAGATACTCTCGTGATGTATAAAACATGATTTTGATATGTATATGACATCCATTTTTGAATTATTATTATGAGGACATGGACTATTAATATTATTATATTTTCACATGATGTTTTATTTATATTACTCTTGTTATGATATGTTTTGATATGCTAGTTTTAGGAGATGCACGTCTATAGTTACCATATGTATGTTTATGTATTTATATTATTGTGCTTCATATATGACTAGATGTTACAATTAAAATTTAGGAGATGCACATCCCAAACTAATCATAGAAATAGTCAATTAGAATCATAGTATATGTCAAGAGATGTATGTCTTTTATAGAGTCTTGTTTGTTTCAAAAGTCAGCCTAGAATATATCTTGTGTTAAGCATTGGGTATGGTGTGCTTAGAAATGATGTTCGATTCCGCATTAACTTTTAGATTTAGATAACTTGATGTTTACTGTATAAAATTTGAATTTATGCATCATAAGTATGAGTAACTTATAATGACATTGTATTTCTATTTTCACTTTTGCCAGTTCAAAAGTGAATACTTATAACTAAGGATAATGATTAAAATTAGCAAAACTAAATTTACAACTATTTGCATTTAAAAAAAAAACAAAAAAAAAGAAAAAAGAATAATATAAAAATGTAACTTAACTTAAAATCAAGATATGAACAATTAGGATTTAAGTAGGAACAAGAATGTATAAAATCAAATAAAGAATAAATTATTGAAATGACTTGAAATCAAGATCTATGTGTTTTGACAAAAATGTACTTGAAAAAATAATAATAAAATAAGTTAAATACAAATGTAAACAAATCAATTATAAGTGAAAGATATACGTAAAATGTTGATGGAATGTATATAACACAAAAGAATAAAATAATATAATAAACAAGATAAAATAGTAAAGTGAAAGACAAAAGGAAAGGAACAATAAAACACCAAGAAACAAAGAACAAAAATACTAACAACAACGAACAAATAAAAACACAATAATAGAGAAAAATAACAACTCAACAACAAGGAAAACACAATAAAACACCAAAAAATAAAAATAAAGACACAACACAATGTAGATACAAATGAATGAACAATAAAACACCAACAAAAATAAATGAAGAGATAACAAAGCACAACAAAACAATAATAAAAATCAAATAAACACACACAAATAATTGTTAATCATGATGTTAATGCAAATATAAAATAAATTGTTCATGTATATATAAGAGAGGCATTACACTATAATACAAGGTGACCCCTAATCTAATAAATAATGATATTGGTACAATGATACAAGAAAAAGGAAAATAAAGTTACCCCTAAATGATAGGGAAATAATAACACAAGAAAATAAGGGGAAAATAAAATAAAAGGAAGGAGTGGTGGCTGAGTTGACTCTGTATGCACAAGGCAAGTGATTGTTGCCTACATAGTTTTATGGATGTGAGATCCAAAATGAACTCCAATCCAAATGTAGTTCTCCTAGGAAATGGGATGGAAGAAAAAGGATGATAAGAAAACATGATTATATTATAGATGAATAAGGAAATTGGATCACAAAATGATGAGAGCATAAGATCTTAGAAAAATATTTTTTAAAATTTTATAATCATCTCAACTTGATCGAGAATTATGAGATACTAAATGGTCCATCTCGTAAAATGATGAGAGTGTGGGATCAACATAAAGGTGCAAGGCAATGTTTTTTTTTGTTGACCAATTCTAGTGTTTTTGGTGTTTTTGGGATAAAAAATAGAACTAAAATATTAAAAAAGGTCCAAGGAACCACCTAACTGAGGATATGCACTTCCAAAAGTAGTAGGCCAAACAACAGCTAGAATGACTGCAATGAGGATCATGAATATAAATAATGGTATAGAAAGACACTTAGCTGAGGAGTTACATGTCCACAAGTAAGTAAAATAGTTAAACCAAATGCAATGGTACTTGAGAATATAAATAATGATACAAGGAACTACTTTATCAAGGAGATGCATGCCCAAGATTAGGAGTTCCAATAATAACTAAAATCAACTATAGTGGCCTTTTTAATCCTGTCAAGGTGGCAATCCTACCAAATAGTAGTAAAATAATAATAAAATAATATACAGTATAGAACAAATCCAAAAAACTAGTTAGCAAGCAAAAACCATGTGATGACATACCTTTGTACACTTTTCTATAAAAGGAAGGTACAATATAATTTTTAGGCTCAATTGATTTATGGAATAGGCATTAAGTCTATCCAGATTGCCTATGAATCATAATCAAGATCAAAATTGGTTTATGAAATATAACCATCTAAATTAAAATGGTCTAGGGTATTATAAGAATATTGCTCTAGGTAGAGTGGTCTAGGTTATAATAGTCCAGAATGGAATGAAAATGAGGCCAGTAGAGTCTAAACAATCCAAAGTGCCAATGGTCCATGTGTACAATGGTCTAGAGTTACAACAATCTAGGGTAGTAAAAGAATATTATTCATAGTAGAATGGTCTGGGATAAAATGAGATATAATGAAAATAATATAGAATAGGATGGTCCAGAGTATAATAGTGGGATAAACAACATCGGCACAAGTTGCCCCCAAGTAAGGGCTCTTGTAGACATAGGTTCAAAAGGCTATCAAGTGTAGAACCACTTGATATCTATAATATTCATGGATTCTAGGAGTTATTCACCATCTATAGTAGTCATTTGGTATTCCTCCTATCCATACTTTATCGTGGAAATATATGGGCCTAGCCAATTGGGTTAAAAATTACCCTTCTTCATGCATTCAATATTAGTGTTCTTTTATTTCTCCTTCAATACTAAATTACCAATTTTAAACTCCCTAGAGTGAATGCAATTGTTATAGCTTCTACGTAATCTATTTTGATATGATTTTAAGTTATCCAGGGAAGCCAAAAACTTGCCATCAAAGAGCTCAAGCTCTTACAATCTATAAATTATATAATCCTTGTCATTTTCAATGTTCTCAAAGGATACCCACAATGAAGGTAAATTTATCTCAACTAGGATAATAGCCTCCATGCCATAAATAAGGGAGTATGGAGTGGCTGCTATTGGGGTTTTGACTATTTCAATAGGTCCAAAGGGAAGGAAAATTTTGTAAGTGGCAATTACGGTTAGCATCATTGACAATATATTTTAGGATTGCAATAATGGTTTTGTTAGATGCCTTGGTTTGACTATTACCTTGCAGGTTATATGGTGTGTACTTATTGTGCTTGAATTTGAATTTGTCACAAAGATCCTTAACATCTTGATTTATAAATTATTCACCATTATAGGATATAATAAGGGCTAGGATACCATATGGACATATGATATGGTAATGGATAAGCTTGGAAATCTACTTCTCAGTAGCATAAGTGAGAAGAATGGTCTCAATCCACTTAGTAAAATACTTGGTAGTGGTGAGAATATGTTTGTGGCCATTAGAAGAGGTTGGGTTTATTTTTTTGATGGGGTTGAGACCCCATGTCGAGAATAACCATGGTGTAGTGATAGGATAGAGTGGTAAGGAAAGTGCATGTATCAAATTACCACACACTTCCTAACATAAGTAATAGCATCTATTTCCATCTTGGCCTAGTAGTATCCTATTCTAAGGAGTTTCTCAGCTAAGACTATTATAAATTATTGTCATTGATGTCAAGGTTGATGTCAAGGTGTATCTGGTGAAGATGCATGATGAGTGGTCTTTGAGGTATAAGCCTATGTGCTTGATGTGATAAGGATGTCATTTGACTAGAGATAAATTGAAGGCAAGAAAGAATTTTAAGGAAAGAGAGAATTTTAAGGTAACCTATTGTATCTTGTTTTGGTTGATGTCAAGATCAATGTCATGGTTCAGGTCAGATTGATGTTGTCAATGTTGTCACAAAGAGGTTTGATGGTCAAGTGAGCATTGGAGCATGGTTATGAGGCTCTAGGTCTACATGAAGTCATGTTGATTAGAAAAATATTATTTTAGTGATGTGAGAGTGTTATCTAAATTTTTTTCTTGTTTGATAACATTGAGATAAACATGTTTGAGTACCGATTCTTGTGTACAAGTTGTCTTGATAAGCCTAGTCTAGACCTTGTGAGAAGGTGTACATAGTGAAGTTTGGTGAAGTAAGTAGGCATTATATTATGAAATATTTTTTGTCATCATGTGATCATGTAAGTAAATCATAGGTACTTTCATAAGTGTTTCAAGGTTAGTTGTCAAAATTTAAGTGCTTAAGAAGCTTAGACATTGTACTAGTCATAGCATGAAGAGAAATTGTGAGAAGGTATGATTTTGATGGATTGGTGAGATGAGTACACACAAACATGAGTGGTTGTATAGAGTTGTCTGAGCATGTATGTGAAACACTAGAGAAATCATGAGAGGATCAAGGTAAGCCTATAGGGTAAGACCTTCAATCCAAGTTTGTAACTAGACCATGCTATATGGAATCATGGAAGCACATGATAATGAACACTTAAAAGTCCTTCTCAGGTTTGCATGCCTTCATTTGGTGAACTCTAGAAACCTCAAAACCACTTTTCATGCCTTTTTTTGTAAACCATGACCTAAAATTTTGTAAACATGCTTGAAATAACTTATCATACCTCTATCTATACTCACACTTGCCTTGAAAACTAATCCTAATACCCCATTAGGATTACACTCTCTCTAAACCATAGTCTTCATACCTCCTTAGGCCTTGAACTATCCTTCATTACTTATTTCATGCTCTCAACACCTCAATGTCATGATCAAAATCTTACTCTCATTCTATCAACTTATATCATGAGGTATCATGAGTTGTTATCAAGACATATGAAGGATGTATGGCTATGTTTAATCATGATATAGGTTATATGGAATCAGAGTGAAATTTTTATCATTACATTGATGTGTTGAGAGCATGGAATAAGGCATGAAGGATAGTTCAAAGCCTAGGGAGGTATGAAGACTATGGTGTAGAGAGAGTGTAAGCCTAATGGGGTATCACGATTAGTTTCTAAGGAAATTTTGAATATGTGAGCATAGATAGAGGTATGATATGTTATTTCAATCATGTTTACAAATTTTTAGGTCATGGTTTACAAAAAATGCTTGAAAAGTGGTTTTGAGGTTTCTCAAGTACACCAAATGAAGGCATGCAAACCTAAGAAGCACTTTCAAGTGTTTATTGGCACATGTAACCTATATATTGGAACCCAAGATATTAAGGATATATGGGTAATTTTCTTATATAGTACATATAATCACTGGTTTTGGATCTAGTGGGCAATCCTTTATGAATAATTGTTAACATGTAAACCTATGTTAAACCTCTCTAAAACCTTAAAAATGACCTGATGTGAAGTATATTATTAAAAATAGTGTATAATGGTCATAAATTACTATAAAAACTATTAAATTTTGTATTAAACTCTCCTAGGCACCTTCAAGTATGATTGAGTTTTCAGGTGTATGAGTAGACCCGATAGGAAAGTGCACATTTCTCAGAGATTTATTGTAGTAGTCAAATTTGACTAAGTCAAAGTATGTAAATGGATGGAGGATGAATTTTGATACTAATGTTTCATGTTCATGAATTTTTTTAGATAGGTTCAATCCCTCAAGTGTGTTAAACTAGTCATCCAAGATAGCCAGTCACTAATAAGCTTAATGGTAGAAATAGTAAAAAGCCCTTGTAATAGTGAGAAGATGATTATGAATGTGTTATCATGAAATAGTGATTAAAAAAAGTGCATGGAGGTGTTTATAATTAATTTTAATACATTCTCATGATTGATATAAATTTTTTAGGTTAGTGATTATAGTGAAAAAGTTGCTCACAAGTTGACTTGTCTGGTTCAAATGAGACAGTGAGATACAAGATTATGAGATTGGTATTCAAGAACAATATTTATATTTGACCATATTATATTTATATATTATATTATTATAATTATATAATAATATATTATACATGCATCATAATTTTCTATAAATTTTCATACAAGATTTGAAGGTCATTAACACCACGACTATGTTTTAAGATAAACTGACAGTTCTAAGTAAGCAAGTTATAGTGATGAGTTTGAGGATATATGCCATGATTTTATGTATATAATGCATATGGTTTTAATTTTTATGAATTTAAATTAGTGATAATTGTTTTTTAAATATTTATAGTTAGTATAAGAGGTTAAAATGTTGAAGCCAAAATGGCTTGACTAGGTATGGTTTGACTATGTATACTGGGGTCAAAAGATTGGTTTGCAAGACTAATATTTGATATTATACATTATGAGTTTTGTATTTTATAATGGTATATATATTTAAAATTAAATTTTAAATTATCATTATTTATGGGAAGTGTTATTTAAGGTTTTTAAGATCAAGTAGTTCATGACTAAGTTTTGGAGTATTACGGCAGTTCCGAGTGAGCTATTTGTAGAGAAGTGTTTGAGTCATTTTGCCTTGAGTTATGAAGTTTAAATAATATGGTGATGACACTTAGGTCATTTAGTTTATATATATTTTATTTAATACCATGTTTATTTATCTAATTTTTATTTTATCTTCAATAGTTCGAGATAAACTTTATGTGTATGAGAAGGCCTAATTGTGAACAATACAAATAGTGTGCTTCAAGTGGTGGTTGGTTCTAAAAGTTGATATGGATCCTATATGACTTTATTATATTTATTTTTGAGTTTCATATTATATTTTAATATCATGTTATTATTTTTAATGTGTTCCAATGAGATCATAGGGTAACATGTGCTAAAGAAGGCCTAAAAGAGGTTTTGGTCCTGTGTGATATGACCAGCCTATTTTAATGATTGATTAATGTATGAAACGTTTTATAAGACATATTTTAAGTATAATCCATGTATGAAAGTGTATATTTCTGATAAATAGGTACATGATCAAGATTCTTGTATAAATACAAGGTAGTTTTAGGCCTATTGAAGAAAGTATGAGAGTATGCAAATGATATAGCACATTGTGAGCAGGAGGAGGTCTTATGGACCATAATAGTAGTGTATAGGATATATAATGAATATATAATAGTATATATACTATGAATATCAAGGTCATATGACCTAATTTTTCTTGAAGAGACCTAGTTAAATGAAGAAGCCTAGAAGTCAATTTGAGAGGGATAGAAGAGAGAGAAGAACTAAAGAAGGTGATCATCATCTATTGTATGAGCAAAAAGGTGTTATGAAGGTGATAAAAAGTTTTGGGTGGTTAAATTTGTGTTAA
The DNA here is from genome assembly GCA_037957365.1 of Torreya grandis. Lineage (NCBI taxonomy): Eukaryota > Viridiplantae > Streptophyta > Pinopsida > Cupressales > Taxaceae > Torreya > Torreya grandis. The sequence goes on from JARHVA010007429.1 coordinate 160,906, forward strand.
TTCATCTAGGTGTTAGTTCCTCCTTTCAATTTGGTACTTACTAAAGCCTAGCTAAGTTGGTACTTAACTAGTTAGGGTTGGTGCTATAGACACCTAAAACTGGTCACCAATGACCTTCGACCAATATTCATACTAATTTCTACCCAAAATGCATAATTTAGGCCAAAATCACTTAAATGTGATAAATGGTTTAAATTTGTGATATACAAGTGATGATTTAGACTAATATATCACTAAATAAAATAATGCATTTTATGTGATATCTAACATTGATCAATTCATTCTAAGTCAAAATGATGATTTCACACTTAGGAGCTTTGGATTGCTCTTTTTTTTTAAAATTATTACACGAGGCATGTGAATTTGTTATTTTGTGTTAAAAAAAATTAAATTGGATAATGGTTCCAATACATCTAACATTACTTTCCAATTCCACTCCAGTCAAATTTCGATCCAATAATATGATATTTTGACTAGTTTGATTAATTTGAGCACCAATTTCCAAAAAAATGCACCAAAATTGATTAACCATGTTTAAATATAATTAATTTGAATCAAGAGATTAAATTTATTTTACATGGAGGTTATTTATTATTTCATTAATGAAAAATTATTTTGAATAGCTACATCGCTTAATGACATCATTTATCGGGTGGCATCTACAAGCCATAATTGCAATAAATATCTGATTAAGCACTCCGATACCTATTTAATGCCTCTCTATCCAAAATATTTATGAATAAATTTATTTATTTTAGCCTCCAAAATATAATGGATTCTTGGCCACACATATTCATCTTGAGATAGATGGTTTAGGTTCATTCTCATCAAATGGAAAAATCTATAAATAAAAGGCCTCACACTCATAATTTTAATCTCTCTCAAACTAAAGTTATCTTGCTCAAATGATTTCATAAGTGAATTTTGATGTTAGTAAGATATAACATAGAGAAATATTAATAAATTAAATATGTAAATAAAATGCATAAAACACAACACAATAGAGACACAAATTTAATGCGGTTCACCCAATATGGGTTACGTCCACATAGAAACAACCATTCCTTATTATTCAATCCAACAAATGAAGGTAAAAACCTAAAATAAAACCAATATAATATCCTCTTCACTCATGCATATTATTTCACCATGATTACAATGCCCTCATATCAAAGGAGGGTTACATATTAGGTAAAAAATACACAAACATAATTTCTACCATTAGATTTACAACCTAATAGTAAACAGTCCAAATTTACTATGAAATTACAATATTTTACCATAATGGATGGGTTACTCCCATACAACCCCCCTCCCCCCCCCCACCCCATCAGGAACTAGGCATTATAATAAGATCAAGCTTCATCATCCAATAATCTCCTACTTGGAGACTGATTACTACAAATTCACTACTACAACTCTTCCTTGGACTATTCTTTGAACTTTGAACCTAGCATGTTTCTCATCTTCCTAGTTATCCTTAAAGACATATTAAAGATAAACAACTCTCCATATTTTATTTAGTGACTACCTTTGTTAGAATATGTGCAATATTATGACTTGTATTGATCTTTTCCATCTTTAGTTGACCATCCATTAATATTAAATGAATGAAGTGATACCTGAGTTATATATTTTTTGTTCTTGAGTGGAATGTTTAGTTCTTTGCTAAATGAATCACACTTTGGATATAACTATACAATATAAAATATTCATTCTTATACCTCAACTCTTCCCTAAACTATTGCATCTATATCATCTCATATTTAGCTTTTGTAGTTGTAACATACTCTACCTTTGTAGTTGATAAAGCAACTATCTTCTGCAATTTTGAAATCTAACTAACTATTGTATCACCAATAGTGAAAACATAACTTGTGGTACTCCTCTTACCATATAAATATCCATCCATGTCTACATAAACATATCCTTGTAAGGTAACATCTAAACCTTCATATCACAATTGTCTATTAGTGGTTCCTCTCAAGTACCTGAGAATCCACTTGACTGCATCCCAGTGCTCTTTTCTTAAATTATTCATAAACCTACTAACAACTCCCATTACATGAATATTATATGGTCTCATGCACACCATATCACACATTAAAATTCTAGTTACTTAAGCATATGGAATTTAGACATATAATTGATTTCTTCCTAAATTTTAGGACACTATTCCTTGCTTAATTGTAAGTGCTCTCCCAAAGGTGTACTTACATGTTTACATCTTGCATATTGAACCTGACTAACACCTTCTTGATGTAATCTTCTTGAAACAATTTCAATTTTCTATTTTTCCTATCTCTTTTTATTCTCATACTAAGGATTTGCTATACAACACCCAAATCTTTCATTGTAAATGATTTTTCTAATTTTCTTTTGAGATCATTTATATCTGTAGACACCGAAATCATTTCAACTCCCCTAGTCATCCCCCGTTTTATTCTTCTTCTCCTATTTAACTCTTGTCAATCACTTTTTCTACCAGCCTTGACCTTGGTAGCATGTAACAATGAGCAGAGAGCTAAAAGCTAGACTCTGTCCTCATTATGCATCTGCCGACGACGGTCGTTATCTGATCGATGTCGCCGACGTCGGTCACTTTTCAGCTGACGTCGGCAATCTTGCCGATGTCGGTCACCTTACCGTTATTCGTTATCAGTTATCATTCGGTTCCCAATCGGTTTCCCAGACGGTTATCGAACCATCTCTCAAACCGTCCCCTGGCCTTCATTAGCATCCACTGATCAATCCCGAACACAAAGAATAGAACCAATCAATCAGAATTCTAGAACTCTGACATCCACAGACTCTTGCAATCAACACTCTCGCGATCAACTAACTCCAGCATCCACCAACTCCAGCATTCGCTTTAATCCGGCACTGCATAGACGTTTCAACAACTTCGACTATGGCTTTCATCACGTCTTCTGACAGGTAAGTATTTTCTTTGTTTATTTTCATTTCCTTCTGCTTATTAGTTGTTCATTATTTCTGTCATCCCAAATCTTCAAACCACAGACCCAAGCCCTGAGTCCCTTCTTTACATCCCTGCCCATTACCCCAATCTATAACTCTGTTCGAACTCGACCAAAACCCCCAGACCCTATCCAAACCTGACCTTACTTTGCCCAGACCCTATCCTGACCTTATCCCGATTCCATCAGACCCTATCCCGAACTTGTCAAGACCCTATCCCGACTCTCCCAGACCTTCTGCAACTCGCCCAGACTCTGTCCAGAACCTGCCCTGACCGACGCCGGTCACTTCCCCGACCGACGATGGTACCTCCACCGACGTCGGCACCTTCCCTAACTGACGCCAGCACCATAGAGACCGACGCCGGTGACTATGCAGAATAGTGCCGCTTATCAGGTATGCGTTTTATTTTTTGTCATTTATTTTTGTCATTTTCTCTTTCATTATCTACTTTTGTCAAATATTCTGCTTTTTTATCAGTGGGTTGATATCCTTCTAGGAAGTCTTCATACTTTCGAGATTGGGCGTTCACCTGACAGCCCACCATATCCTTTTGACTAACGTTTTTCCGTGTTTCAGTCTTTTCTTCTTCGCAGGTGTCATTCTTCCACAGCCAAAGAGGAGAATCTTCCAATGTCTGATTTCGGTGCGCATAACTTTATCAGGTACTTCTAGCCTTAACCATTTATTTCAGTTTCTTATTTCTTCTTTGAATGTAGAAAGCAATTTTGAATAGAAACATTCTGGCACGCCCGGTGGGACCCTAGGTCCTCCTTGGGTTCTTTCTCTCTTTCTTTTGTTCATTTAGGCACATTAGGTTCCTTCCTTTTTGCCTCCTCTCGTCTCTTCTTAATGACATCATAAGCAGGACTAAAATGAACATTTCTTTCTTTCTTGCACTTTTAAACTAGCTAAAACTCATATTCTTCAACTCTTTCTCCATTCATCTTCATACGAACAAACATTTTGACTTGGGCATTAAAACACTTTGCATTCATTTCTGTTTGCCTGCATCTCTTAGGCCACACAGTAATTAAACCGCATATTGAATTAATCTAGATCACTTGATGTTACACGACCAAACCACCTGCACAAAACAAACATTTTAACTTACCTGAGACAAGGCCCGACTGGGATTTCATCCCCCAGCGGATACCTTACCCATCCTGGCAATCTCACTTGGATTTCATCACCAAGGAGAAAGCCCACTCCGTTCTCTGGCGGAGGATAATCTCTAGTGGAAGTATATTTTGGCTAAGCGAAACCAGCTAACCACTGAAATCGTGAAGTGAGGGGAGCTTGCTCCTTAGCACCAGGCCTGTACAGAAGCTAACACAGACTTCTTGAGCACCATAACAAAACCCGAAACCATCCATAGACTTCTTCTAGGACCTCACTCAAAAGCCAATCTTCCTCTACACATATTCTAAGGCATAAGCCACTATAATCCTAATATTTTACTTCTAGGGTTTTAGGATCTGCTTGTGTCTTCATCTTTTTTTTAGTTCTTATCTACTTGTTTGAGCTTGTGAGGACGTTCTTCCTTGCCTTGAATGGTTTTGACTCGTAGCCAAGCCAAGGCTCTAGTTGATCACGCGAGGCATCATCCTCTTTCGTCTACCCCACCTACAACCAACCCTATAATGGAGTTCAACTCGAAAACTGAAAGAACTCCTACCAGACCATCTCCGACCCAAATGCCTATTATCCCAGAAGGGGACCAAGATTTCACACGATTCTTGGACCTCAATACTGCAGCCTTGCAACACTATCTCACGAATAGCCGAATGCAAGACTCCTCGGGCAATCCAATCTATGGAATGCCGACTTCTCTCCTCGAAACTGCGGCCGTATCAACAGCGTCCGTAGTCCAACCCTTAGATACCCAGGCTGTTGCCTCAACCAATGACCAACCTTTTACCAACCATCCAAGCGTGGCCTCTCCTTCCATCATTGGGCCCACTTTCACCGGGGTTTCAGCCCCTATCAATCTCAGCCCACTCAACCACTTTCTACCCCCTTTCAAAACTTGGTCATCTCCACTCCGCCTACCCTTACTCCTATCAACACTAGGGTGGCTAGCTATCCATTGGCCCATGTTACCTCTAGCCAACCTCCCATGACCACATCAAACCTAGCCATGCCTTCTATCCAACCATCCTTAGTCACTTCTTCTATCCCTACGACTAGTCATCCGTACGTTGCGCCCTTATTGGTACAACTGACTACGTTGTACACCTCTTCCAGCCTCTTTCAAGCGCCTTAAAATTTAGGAGGTGTTCCACCCGCCAATCTGTCAATAGATATTATCAAGATGCTGATGGATAAAATGTCCAACCTAGAGACTTCCGTTACTGGCTCACACAATACTCTCTCGTACGAACAAATCTGCAACGCGCCCATCCATCCTTTTGTCCCCATCAGACCATATCCCAGCCAGTGGGAACTTCCTAAGTTTTCTCATTTCCAGAGCAAGGAAGACCCACAAAAACATTTACGGGCATTCAGACACGCCTGTTACCTTATCACCCACGACGATGCGTTGCTCTTACGCATGTTTCCCATGTCTCTCTCGGGTGCTGCACTTGACTGGTACAGCTCTCTTCCTAGCCATTCCATCTTCACATTCACTCAGTTGGCCCAGCTCTTCCTTGATCATTTCTCCATCAATATCACCAAGAAGGTCTCCATCACAGACCTCTATTCTATCCGCCAGTTCGAGGATGAATCCATTGCTGATTTTGTTGCTCGGTGGAGGGGCCTTATCAATCAACTTTCATTTTCCTTACCCCAGCCTGAGCTTATTGAACTTTTCACTCAAGCCTGCGCTAAACATATTTCTTCTACCTTGAGGGTTCAGACCTGCACTTTTGACGAAGCCTTCACGATGGCTCGTAAACTTGAGTTACGTGCCGTTGAGGAGAATAAAGTCAAGTTGCAGAGTAAGAATCCTAACTCCAAAACCAATGACCCCTCTTCTAAGCCTTCCTCGTCCAATTCTAAATCTAAAGCTTCAGCAAATGCTGTGGTTATTAGATCTTCTTCCTCTTCACCTTCAACTAATCAATCTGAACCATCCACATCTATGAGTGCCACTCGCCAATTTCAGCAGAGATACATGCAGTGACAGTTTACTCCACTTGGAGAATCATACACATCTATGCTGGAAAAACTCATCAAACAAGGGGCCATCAATCTCCCTCAGATCCAACCTCCACCACAATTTGATCCCTCACGCGCTATCCCTGCGTGGTATAGGGAAGATGACTTCTGTAACTACCACCGTGTTAAAGGTCATGACACGGGCAACTGTAAAACCCTTAAAAACAAAATCCAAGACATGTTGGAAAAGGGTGACCTCATCCTCGACAATCTTAATGCCCCTCCTAATCAGGGTATCGATATTTTCAAACAACCGTTCCCTAATCATCCACCAACCCAAAACAACATCCAAACCTTGACTGACAATACCCATGAACATAATATTCGAACAGTCAATACGGTCTCGCCCCTCATTTCTAACCAACCCCAAGAGGTGAGTTCATCCATCAGTCCATCACATGTGGACAAACCTCTTTCACCGGCTAGTTCTCCCTCAACTTTTCTCATTTTGGAGGACGCCTCGACCTTACCAGCACCGCTAGTTTCACCATCTTCCTTCTTGCTACCCATGGAAGACCCAACTTTTCCTACTCCTTGACCACAAGTGGAGGGCACTATCATCCCTGCCCTTTACCCGCTTGAGGAGCTTCATTCTCTAGTTTCTTCTCCACCCAGGGAAGAACCTATCTCTCCTTCATCTCCAACCAAACATGAACCTGTCAAGACTTCACCATGCTTTGGGGCCGAAACTACCATACCTTCAGTCCCACAACCGTCGGCATCTTCTCAAGAGCCCAAACTTCATCCCGCATCTTCTCAGCCATTTTCCCGACTAGTGGAGAGACTCGAACTTCTCCCTTTTAGGAAAGTGGAACATCAGGGATTGTGGGACCATCTCACAGCTCTTCAACAAGCCCGGGCCCTCTCATCTCATGCTGCTAATCCTCCCATGGTAGAACCTCCTAAGACTATCAACAAAAATCAAATTTCTGCCTCTAGACCATCTACATCTCCATCAACCTCATCAAAACCAAAACCCTCATCTACTCCGCCTAAACCTATCAAATCACTTGGCGTTCGCCCCCTCTCCAACCTCACTCATCCACAAGTGAAGGTGGACTTAAACCAGACTTCAACTAATAGTAGTCTTCAACCCAAATCACAAAAGACTGCCAAACCACAGAGGCGAACGCCTCCTCTTCCGTCACCATTGCCCTCCATTTTAGGCCCGCATCCTTCAACCCTAACCAAAGTCCTTCCCACTTCAACCTCTAATCAAAATTGGTTGCCTCCTTTGCTTCCTTTACCTACCACTAGCCTACCCTCTCTCAAAAGGGCGATACCTCTCATGAAGAGTGTACCATCTCAACCTGTCATCACATCATCAACCCAGAAGGTGGTACGAAAGCCTCCTCCAACTTCGCCCAAGCAAAAGTCACCGACATCGCATACATCAATGAGCACGGATCCTTTAGTGGGTTCATACTCTTTAATCTTGCAATGACTTTTGCAAACTTCTAGCATAACTCTTCCACCCATCAAGCCTTTCCAACCTCTCGGGTATAAACCCTCCTGGTTTGACGACACGAAGATTTGTTTATATCATCGTACACCAGGACACGACACCGAGGCTTGCTGTGCCCTCAAGGCTATCATTCACCGTTATCTGGAGAAAGACACTCTTCTCTTTGAGGACACTTTCAACCGCCCCCTGACTCCTTCTCATAACCCTTCTACCTCTTCAAACCCATCTACATCTCATCAACCAGTTACAACTCCCTCATCACTTTCACCTCCCATCTTTGAAATCAATGCCATTCACATCACTACTAGGTCACAAAAGGATAAGGCAAAAGAAAAAGCCACCATTCCTTAGACCTACCCTTTTGTCAATCCACCTCAACCACCTAAGCCTAAGATTTCTATCCTTGGTGTGCCTCAACCCTCCTCTTCTTCTTCTTCTTCCAGACCAATCCACGACTCCATGTTGAAATAGCTTCACCAGACGCCTGTGAAGATGTCCCTCTACGATCTCATCCAAACCTCGCCCCAACATCGTCAGGCCCTCATCCAAGCCCTACAGGCAGCGGAGGCCCAACTCGAGGACCCCCAACCACTTGCTACCCTTGTCCACTCCTTAGCCCCTATCGCCTCCATTACATTCAACGATTCTGAGATTCCTACATCCAACATGAAAGATCAGGATGCTGCTCTCTTCATCACTGCCTATATCGATCAAACACGCATTAAATGCATTATGATTGATAGAGGCGCTAGCATCAACATCATCTCCACCCATGCCTTTGATCAGTTGGCTCTTCCCAAGAATTGCGTCTCCAAAACTGATGCAATCTTGCGCTCTTTCAATGACACTACTGCCACGACCATTGGCACAGTCGTTCTTCATATTCGCATTGGTCCACGCACAGTCTCAAAGCTCTTCTACATCATCGAAGGAGAGTTTCAATACAACATCTTGCTGGGTCGACCCTGGATCCGCGCCATGTCCTGTGTCCCCTCCACCCTGCACCATTGTGTGAAATTTGAGCATGACGGACAAGTCCACACCATTCCTACTGACCCTTTGCCCTTCAAAACATGCAACACCACCTACTGTCCAAACGATGTCCTCATCCCTATCAAGCCGTTAACCCTGGCCCTACCTCCATCTACAGAAGCTTCGACCAATTCACAATAGGCAGTCGCCCTTATGCCTCCCCTTCAAACGATGACCACAAATCCCATGGAAGACGTCTTCCAAAGACTTTCATTGGGAGAGTATCGCTTGCTGGCTTTAGATATGTTCCAAACTCCACAAGAGTATGGACGTCTTCATCACAGTCCCAGCTATGACCATCGGATAGGGATGATCATACCTTATGGTCCCCCTCACCTTCGCACTAACCTCGTCTATGGAGGGCTTAATCAAGCTCCTATTGACGGTAATCCTCTTTCTTCACCTCAACCTTTCACATCAGACTTTTCATTTCTTAACAACCCCACTTTTGCACACACTTACCTTTACAGGTGTGCATGGAAGGGTTTTGGTTTCAGACGCTATGAGCAAGGCTCCCATCAGCCTATCCAATCGCTCAATGATGATGACGCCAAGAAATGACATGGTCTGGGATATCATGACCCTACTCAAGACCCTTTAGACCTTTGACTTGAACCAATCATTGACCAATCACCTCCACACTCACCTATTTCGCCCCCTTCACCTACAGAGTCAGTGGTTTCCATTCCTCCTAGTTTTTTTTTCCATAAACACCATCCGCCTGGACCCCTTGACTTATCAGCTCAATGGGGTGTCCAATTCTCTCCCTCTCATTTTTCCCAGCATGATCGAAGATGAGTCGGCAACCATTCACACTGTTCATTGCGTTGACGATGACACCATTCTTTCTTACATGGGCACTGACGATTCTTTCATCTAGCGCTCCCTCCCTTCTGAGACCCAGGTTATGTTAAATGAATCAACCATTGACATCAACCTTCCTTCTTCTGATGTTCCTTATGTCTTAAAGATTGGCCAATCTTTAGACGCTCAAGAGCAGCTTGACTATACCCATTTCCTCTCCAACCATAGCAAGGCCTTTGCCTAGACTTACAGTGATATGCCTGGCATCAACCCCACCATCGTTACCCATAACATTGTCACCAAACTAGAGGCTAAGCCTGTTAGGCAAAAGCTTCGAAAGATGCATCCCTATGTTGCCCTCCTTGTCAAAGAAGAGCTTCAGCGCCTCCTTTCTGTCTCCTTCATCCAGCCCATCGATTATCCACAGTGGGTCTCTAACATCATCCCAGTCACCAAGGCAACTGAGGGGATTCGGATCTACACAGACTATCGCGACCTCAACCTAGCCTGTCCCAAAGATGACTTCCCTCTTCCTAACATCGACCAGCTTGTTCATCTCACGACCGGACATGAGATGCTATCGCTCATGGATGGGTTTTCAGGATACAATCAAATCTTGATTGTTCCAGAAGATCAGCACAAGACTACCTTTATTACCCCATGGAGGACTTTCTACTATCGAGTCATGCCTTTCGGCTTGAAGAACGCAGGCACCACTTATCAGCACGCCATGACCTACATTTTCCACGATCTCCTCCACAAAATCATGGAGGACTATGTGGATGACCTGCTCGGCAAGTCCAAACTTTGCTGTGACCATCTAACCATTCTCAAAATCATCTTTTCTCATCTTCTTCAATACAATGTTCATCTTAACCCCAAGAAATGTGTCTTTGGGGTCCTCTCTGGCAAGCTTCTCGGCTTCATCGTTTCCTTCCGTGGCATCGAGATAGATCCCGTCAAGATTCACGCTATCCTCGAAATGCCGCCTCCAACCAATCTCAAGCAGCTTCGCAGTTTGCAAGGGAAGCTCCAGTCCATTCGCCGTTTCATCTCGCAGCTTTCAGACCACTGCCAACCTTTTCATCATCTCCTTAAGAAAGACGTCTCTTTTACATGGGATAAGGACTGTCAAGAGGCTTTTGAAGACCTCAAAAGCTATCTGGTCTCTCCACCAGTCCTCATTCCACCTAAAGACGACCAACCTTTCTACCTTTATATCTCTGCCACCAACCATTCGTTAGGTGCCATGATCGCGCACCGAGACGAGCATCATCGTGAGCAAGCAGTCTATTACATCAATTGAACACTGGTCGACTATGAAACTCGGTATACCCATATTGAAAAACTCTATTTGGCGTTAGTCTTTGCTACTACTAAGCTTCACCACTATCTTCTCACTCATAAAACCTTTGTCATCACCCACACCGACCCTCTCAAGTATATGCACTCCAAGCCATATCAGAATCAACGTATGGCTCAGTGGCTCATGTTGCTTGCTGAGTTCGATCTCAAATTCATCCAGCAGAAATCTATCAAGGGGTAAACCATCACTGATCAACTAGCAGATGCCCCTCTTCCTGACAATCAACCTTCGCAGTGTGAATTCCCTGATGAGTCTATCATTGCGCTTTCCTCCGATGACACCACCTATCAGATGACTATGTTCTTTGACGGTTCCAAATGTCAACTAGGTGGGGGTGCTAGGGTTATTCTCATCCCACTCGAAGGGGAGCCCATGCCTTTGTCTTTTAAACTTGACTTTGATTGTACCAATAATATGGCCGAATACGAGGCCTTAATTTTGGGACTCCAGACCGCCCTCTCTCTCATCATCAAGTCCATCAACATCTTCGGTGACTTGCAACTCGTCGTCAATCAGGTTAACGGTTCATACCTCTGTAAAAATGAAATTTTGCAAAGGTACAAAAATCGTGCTGACATTCTCCTTGCATCTTTCGACCATTTCCTCCTACAGACTGTTCCTCGATCCACGAATAAGTTTGCTGACACCATGGCTTCTCTCGCTTCACATATCCCATCTTCCTCATCTACGTCTAGACTTTTTGTCACGGTGCATCATGTGCCGTTGCCTTCATATATCTCTTCTCACATTCATCATGTCAACACTATAGACCCTAGTCCACAAGATGCTTGGTATAAGCAACTTGTAGACTTCTTATCTTTCTCTGTCATTCCTCCCAACCTCTCTAGTAATGCACGATGAGATTTTATCAAGCATACCGCTTGCTATACCATGCTAGGGGCTCTTCTCTATAAGCGAGGCTTCGACGGCCTCCTTCTTTACTGTCTCACCTCCACTGAAGCATCCCAAGCCGTTCAGCAAGTCCACGATGGAATTTGTGGCAGACATTTCAGTGGGAATTCAGTTGCCAAGCGCATCCTTCGTTTGGGCTATTATTGGCCTACCCTTCATCAAGACTGTAGCGACTATGTTCGGCGTTGCATCAAGTGTCAGCAGCACTCTAACTTGCTTCATCTTCCTAGTCACGCCTTACAAATTGCTCAAGATTTTTGGCCTTTTTCTCAGTGGGGTTTAGATCTCATTGGTGAGATTAACCCTCATTCATCTCTTCGTCATCAATCCATCATCACAGCCACTGAATATTTCACCAAGTGGGTGGAAGCCATTCCTCTCATCTCCACAAAAGCCAACAAGATCGTCGACTTCATCACCACCCATATTATCTGTCGTTTCGGTGTCCCTCATAAAATCATCACTGATAACGACAAGTCCTTCAAAAACAAAACTGTCCAAACATTATGCGACTCATTCGGCATCAAACTCAATTTTTCTTCGCCTTACTACCCACAAGCAAATGGGCAGGCCGAGGCTTCCAACAAAATTCTCACCAAAATTCTCATGAAAGTGGTCAGTGACACAGGCAGGGATTGGCACATTCACATTCCCTTCGCTTTGTGGGCTTACCGCACTAGCATCCGAACCTCTACGGTACTACCCCTTTTTCTCTCGTGTACAAAATAGAGGCTGTCTTACCTCTCGAAGTACAGATCCCGTCTCTCCACATTTCTCTACATGATATTCTTTCCAACGATGACTTTCATCAAGATCGCTTAGCTCAACTTGAGTTACTTGACGAACGCCGTCTTGCTGCCCGTAATCATCTCCATGTCTATCAATGTCGCATCAAGCACGCCTATGACAAAAATCTGTGAGATCGAGATTTCAACATCGGAGACCTCGTCCTCAAAGAGAATCAACACGTGACCAATATGGAGCGAAGTAAACGAGGCAAGTTTGCTCCTAATTGGCTCGGACCTTTTATTATCACGCACAAGTATGGATCAGGGACTTATCGTCTGTCTTCTCTTGATGGATGCCCAAAACCTAAGCCTCTTAATGCATTGCATCTGTGACCGTTCTACTGTTAGTCGAGTATTTGTCCACTTGACACTTAACTTGAGCTCGTCCCTTGAGCAATCTCCATCCTCTTAATCCTACTTCCTTTCAACCCTATTCCTCTTAACAATTCCTATAACCCTTTTATGCTGTATGAATGCTTTGTCCTCATAAAAGGGAGCCCTTGACCTTCTATAATCTTGTCCACGACTCACATTTCTGTCAAAATAAATCAAGATGTCACAATATCCACGGTCACTATATCAATATCAAAATCAAAAAGCAGACTGCTCCCTTGAAGGACAGCTATACTATCATTGCTGTAATTAATAGACTGCTCCCTCGAAGGATAGCTATTCAAAAGCCCTTTTATTAAACAAAAATCTAGACCACTCCCTTGAAGGATGGCTATGACTCAATCTGGCAATAAACATCACTATTTTAGAAGCTTCCCACATTGATCAGCTTCACAACTGACCACCAAGCAAATGACATCTCTATGCAGGCTTCCCACATTGATCAGTCTGCGCTTTAAAAAAAAAAAAGAAAAAAATTGAATGAATCATGGACTTGACTTATAGTTGTCTCAGGGTCTCCTATAAAAAGGGGCATAGTTATTTCTGCTCTTAAAATGGGTTACCTTCTTTTCTCCTCCTATCACCTGCTCAAGGGACTTCGAGCTCACTTTAATGTCGAAGTGATTCGATTACCGCTCCAACATAACCATGGTCAACGACGTCACGCATGAATGGGGCTCTTGGTTCTCATAACCCCTATCTATGCTATCTTTTTGGTCCTTGTCAATGAAAGAGCAATAAGCCTTTCACATATCTTTCACTTTGGTCACCTTTAACCAAACCTTTTTCAACTAAAACATTCTCAGACTAACAACTCGACAACATGACATTATCATCATCCTTGTCCTTTTCACATAGCTTCTATGGACACCAGTACACATGGAAACTATCGACCAGACTTAATTTATGTTAAGCATAAACCAATACTTGCTGAAGCATAAATAAACCTTCATTCATTTTTAGCATACATCCATCACGACTATGGAAACTTGCTAGGGATGAAAGCCTTTTGATCAATTCTACAGAATACACCATCTGTAGCATCATCTTATCCTCATCTTCCCCTCATCATTTCGATACTTGACCACATCCAATCATCGACCAATCTCTTCCATTTGTCTGAACTATAGTGGTCTGAGGCCCTATGACTAGGGCTATGTAGGCAGCACTTAGATAACACATCCTCTGAGGTTAGCTCGACCACCCCCATTTGTTCATCTCTTTGATGGACAAACCTTCTCTTCTGCGACCTTGACCTTGACCACGACCAGTCTATCAACAACTTTGATCAAGACCAATCATTTTCTTTGACCATTCCTCCCTTTTAGGGAGAACTACATTGGCCTGAGGCCCTTCACACAAGGGCTATGTAGGCAGCACTCAGATCACATGACATTTTCTTAGGTTAGCTCGGCCACATCCTTTCGTCGATCCATCCACCTTGACCCATGACCATTGGAGATCATGCCTATCTCCTCCGACCTCGATCACTTCCAAGACATTGTTGCCTTGGTTGTTTTTTGCATGTATGCTACCTCATGACTGGTTAGCAAAATTATGCGCAGACCTTTTTGGACCCTCACAACTATAGGATCGCAAACCGGTTGATCCGCCCTACTTGTGACTTTTTCATGTTTCTAGGAGCACTTCCTGAGCCTGGGATACCTAGAATGCGACGACCCATTTGGAGCTTCAGCTTAGATTGAATAACCCGATCAGCAGATGACTAAATGCTGGGGCCTGGTTATTTCAATTTTGGCACTCCTCGACCCTTGACCTGCGACACTTTGACCTAACCCTCTCGTGCAGTGATATGCACGCAATCACGACTTTTGTAGCGTTCACCCTCACCCCTTTTTCATCCACTCTTTGTCAAATCAGCACCCAATTCTCGGTTCCCTTCCCTCGACTCCTGCTTTGAGGGGGAATACCTCATCCATAATCAGGGCAACCTATCTTTTTCCTATTTTGTCTTGCAGTTCATTCGAACAACCAACAAGATGAAATCAACCTTATCCCACACCTGGGGCAATCACTCCTATTTTTGTCTTGTAATTCGTCCAGAACAACCAACAAGACAAAAAGAGGCAAATGTAGACACAGAAATCGTGTCAACTCCCCTGGTTATCCCCCATTTTATTCTTCTTCTCCTATTTAACTCTTGTCGATCACTTTTTCTACCAGCCTTGACCTTGGCAGCATGTAATAATGAGCAGAGAGCTAAAAGCTAGACTCTGTCCTCATTATGCATCTACCGACGACGGTCGTTATCTGGTCGATGTCGCCGACGTCGGTCACTTTTCATCCGACGTCGGCAATCCTGCCGACGTCGATCACCTTATCGTTATTCATTATCAGTTATCATTCGGTTCCCAATAGGTTTCTTGGATAGTTATCGAATCGTCTCTCGAACCATCCCCTGGCCTTCATCAGCGTCCGCTGATTAATCCCGAACACGAAGAATAGAACCAATCAATCAGAATTCTAGAACTCTGACATCCACAGACTCTTGCAATCAACACTCTCGCGATCAATTGACTCCAGCATCCACCAACTCCAGCATTCGCTTCAATCTGGCACTGCACAGACGTTTCAACAACTTCGACTATGGCTTTCATCACGTCTTCTGACAGGTAAGTATTTTCTTTGTTTATTTTCATTTCTTTCTGATTATTAGTTGTTCATTATTTCTATCATCCCAAATCTTCAAACCACAGACCCAAGCCCTGAGTCCCTTCTTTACATCCCTGCCCATTACCCCAATCTATAACTCTATCCAAACTTGACCAAAACCCCCAGACTCTGTCCAAACCCGACCTTACTTTGCCTAGAGCCTATCCTGACCTTATCCCGATTCCATCAGACCCTATCCCAAACTTGTCAAGACCCTGTCCCGACTCTCCCAGACCTTTTGCAACTTGCCCAGACTCTGTCCAGAACCTGCCCCAACCAACGCCGGTCACTTCCCTGACCGACGACGGTACCTCCACCGACGTCGGCACCTTCCCTAACCGATGCCGGCACCACAGAGACCGACGCCGGCAACTGTGCAGAACAGTGCCGCTTACAGGTACGCGTTTTATTTTCTGTCATTTATTTTTGTCATTTTCTCTTTCATTATCTACTTTCGTCAAATATTCCGCTTTTTTATCAGTGGGTTGATATCCTTCTAGGAAGTCTTCGTACTTCTGGGATCGGGCATTCACCTGACAACCCACCATATCCTTTTGACTAACGTTTTTCCGTGTTTCAGTCTTTTCTTCTTCGCAGGTGTCATTCCTCCACATCCAAAGAGGAGAATGTTCCAATGCCTAATTTCGGTGTGCATAACTTTATCAAGTACTTCTAGCCTTGACCATTTCTTTCAGTTTCTTATTTCTTCTTTGAATGTAGAAAGCAATTTTGAATAGAAACAATATCCTGCATGTTAGACCCTATAAAAATCATGTGATCTGCATACAATAACAAGATAATATACCTACCATTATATAATCTCTTAAGATATACATAGTGGTTAGAATGAGATCTAATATAACCTTATTCTATCATAAACATGTAAAATTTTAAATACCACTAGCTTGAAGTTTACTTTAGATGATACAAACTCTTATTCAACCTACACACCTTTTTCTCTTTACCTTTTACTTCATATCCCTATGGTTGATCCATATATATTTCTTCCTCCAAATCACCATGAAGTAAAGTAGTCTTCATATATAATTGTTTAAGGTGAAAATCTTCTACTTCTACCAAACTTAAAATAGTTCTTATGGAAGTCATTTTTATAACTAGAGAAAATATTTCATCAAAATCAATACCTTTATTTTGTGCAAACCCCTTTACAAAAAGTCTAGCCTTGTGCCTCCTTTTTCCTCCATCTTCTTCCTTAAACCTATAAACCCATTCATCCTATAATACTCTTTTACCTATAGGAAACTAAACTAAATACCATTTTTGGTTATGGATTCCATCTCTTCTTTCATGCCTTGCTCCCACTTCTTTCTTGTTTCTACATGCATTGCTTCTTCATAGCTTCCTGGCTCACCACCATCATAAAATAATAAATAATAAAGTGAATGAGAGTATCATTTAGAGAATCTACTTACTCTAGTAGATCTTATAACTAAACTTTCAATAATTTGAGGTACTTTTTGTTGTAGTTATTACACATTCTAATTTTATGGAACTTTTAGAATTTTATTTCCTATGATTTCATCAAGTACTACATATTTTGTATTTTAATTTTATTTTTTCTTTCCCTACAACTGATCTATGTATATGACCTCATTAAATATCACATCTCTACCTAATGATTTTTTCATTTTCAAAATCCCATAAATGGTAACCAAAATCATTAACTCCATATCCAATAAAAGTACATTTCTTGGATTTTGATTCAAGCTTGGTTTTATTTTATTTATAAATATGGATAAATGATTCACCACCAAAATTATTTAAAAAGGAATAATCTACCTTTTTACCTATCCATGCTTCCTATAGAATGACACCATCCAAAGGATTTGAAGGCCCTCTATTTATTAAGTAAATAATAGTATCCATAACATCTACCCAAAACTATAAGGTTAACCCTGCATGCAATCTCATGTTCCTTTCATGCTCCATGATTGTCATGTTCATCCTTTTAGACACACCATTTTGTTTTGGTTTTCTTCGAAGTATCTTCTCTCTCTAAATCCCATGGGATGAATAGTAATTATCAAACTCCTTACTAAAATATTTAATTTCATTGTCTGATTTGACACATTTTAACTTATTTCCTATCTCATTCTCAACCAAAGCTTTCCATTTATTAAAAGTATCAAAAAAATCATATTTTTTCATATGTAATAAACCCAAATTTTTCTAGTTGCATCATCAATAAAAGTAACATAATAAGAAGAGCCACTAAGGGATGATACCTGAGCTAGTCCCCATACATCTATATGTACAAGCTCTAAATTTTCATCCTTCTTTATCTTCCCAACTCTAATAAATCTAACTCTCTTATATTTTATTTAAATGCAATGCTCACATTATTTCAAATCCACCTTATTAAAATCTAGCAACAAATTCTTTGACTAGAGAACTTGCATCCCCTTCTCACTCATGTGCCCAATTTTATGGTGCCATAATTTTGTATCAAAATCTATAGAAGCTAAAGCAATAGGAGAGTCAAAATTACAATTAGATAAATATAACATACCTACCTTCTCTCCTTTTTCTATTACAAGTTATCCTTTAGTGACATTCAACAAATTTTCTATAAATATAACTGTGCATCCCTCACTTCCCAACTACCCTGCTGAAATTATATTTTTTCTCTACTTAGGAACATGCCTCACATCTTTTAGTAACCATTTATTTCCATTATATAATTTTATATATATCTTACCCTTTCCTAAAATTTTATAGGTTTCACCATCACCTAAATAAACATATCCAAAATCACCTTGAACATAGCATTGAAAATATTTCTTATGGGTTGTAGCATGAAATGAAGCCCCTGAATCTAACACCTAAGAATCATTAATGTTATCTAAATAAATGATTAGAGAATATTGTAACACATCACATGCTAAATTTTATTCCTGATCTTTATCTTGTTTTCCATCTCCTTGTTTTCCTTTTTTAAACCAAAAATCTTTCTTCAAGTGTCCTTTCTTCCCACAAATCCAACACACCAACATTCTTCTGGATTTGGATATGCCCTTATTAGACATACCATGATTCCTTGGGACCTTTCCTTTGTCTTTTTTTCTTCCCCTATTCTCCATATTCAAAGCATTACTTGATGTCTCACCTATGATTTTTTTTTTACATTTCCTCACTAAGAATAACACCAATAATATCATCAAAATTTAAAGTGTTTGAACAAGAGATAAAATTACTCATAGTCATGACCAAACCATTTTAATTTTTTGGAAATGAGCACAAAATTAAAAAATCCCTAACCTCATCATCAAAATTTACTCCTATAGATCTTAACTAATTTGTGACCATGTTAAATTCATTTAAATGATCAGCAATAGAGCCAGCGTCTAATATTTTTAGATTAAATAAACACTTCATAAGAAATACCTTGTTGAAAGGTGAGGTTTTTTCATACACTATATCCAATGCCGTTATCACATCTATTATTATCTTTTCTTTTGAAATATTAAAGGCCACCAATGCTTCTAGGTAGAGCCGTATTCTTTCTAGTGCCTTTCTATCAAGAACCTACCAATCTTCATCCTTCATTCTTGATGGCTTCTTTGCTATTCCACCCAATGGTAGGAAAAGATCTTTTTGATATAAATAGTCCTCCATTTGCATCTTCCATAGCTGGTAGTTTTGTCTACTAAATTTTTTGACATTAAACTTTCCTTTTTCCACCATTTCTCCCACTCGAACTAGGAAACCTCTTTTCCTACAAGTTTATCTGCCAAATAAACCTTTGGCTTTGATACCAATTGTTAGGAATATAGAACATAGAGAAATATTACTAAATTAAATATGAAAATAAAATGTAGAAAACATAACACAATAGAGACAAAGATTTAACATGGTTCACCCAATATGGGTTATGCCCACATAGAAACAACAAATCCTTCTTATTATTCAATCCAACAAATGAAGGGAAAAAACTACAATACAACCACTACAATATCCTCTTCACTTACACACAATATGCCACCATGATTATAATGCCCTTGTATTGAAAGAGGGTTACATATTAGAAAAAAAAATCACAAATATATTTTATACTATTATATCTACAACCTAATAGTGATTGGTCCATATTTACTAATAAATTATAATATTTTACAATGTCACCCCCTATACCCCCATGACGATCATAGTGGGGGGGGGGGGGGCAATGGCCCCCTACACCCCCTATCAAGAACTAGGCATTATAATAAGATCATGTACCACCATCCAACATTTGATATAGTGTTATTATGCCAAATTATTGAGTGAAATTTAACAAGCCAAAGACACAAAGCTAATGATGCTAAAAGGAGGTGGAGACAGACAAAGCTCCATTGATAAAGACCTTTGAAGTACAAATTGAGTAAGCCAATGATGGGAGCCTTTTGATTATTCAAGGAAGGCAAGAAATTTTATTTTATTACATTCTAGTTGTGTTTTTTCAAAGTTTTTTCTTCACTAAGCTCCTTCTAAGATCTAGGCTTAAGGTGTTAGTTCATTATTGTGTTTGTTTTTGGATTTGATTTCCTATGCTAACACAATACTAATTTCCCCTTATTGAATTATTATGTTCATAAATGGCATGTCTAATGGGATCAAACCCCATGAATTTGATTAAATAGGACCTAAAATCATATTACTAACCATTTTCACGAAGAATCTTGGAGTTTGAGGCCAATGTAGGAGAAAATTTTGAGCAAAAAGATGTTTTTTGGAAGTAATGATTTTATAACTATAGAATTATGATTTTATCTTCTAGACCACAAAACTACAACTGACATAGTCATGGTTTTGTATTTTAATTATGATTTTGCATTTAAACTATATTTTTGGACTAACAAGTTCTCTATCTATAGGTCAAGTTAAGATATTGCAATACCATACCTCTCTAGTCATGATATTGCAATATCATGATTTTTCAAATTGTGATATTGTTAGTTGCAATCATGGTTTTGTGGATAAATGGCTAGTAATTAGCATAACCATTGAGGGTTAAGTGATAAAATTTCAACTCTCAAAGTTGTGATTATGCACTTTGACTTACAATTTTATCTATTAGAGTAGTGATTTTGTCATTTTTTATATCTAACCTATGAATTATGATATTGTCTTAACTAGTTGTAGTTTTAGACGGTGCATCTACAATTTTGCAATATACAAACCTAAGAGCATACTTTTAAAAGTTACTTATCTCATTTACAAAATATCTTCAAAGATAAACAAAATTCTGATAATTTTCTTGTAGGACTTACATATAAAATGATCAAATAAAGCTTAATTAAGTCTTTTTAATCCTCTTTTGGATGCTTAAAAATAATTAAGAACTTTCCTTTAGTGCTTAAGAGAAAAACTTGGATGTTTAATTAAATATTTTTGAGGTTATTTTTCAAAAGTTTTGCAACTTAAGGCCAAGGGGCCAAAGAACACCACCAAATCTTTCAATTTTAGTGCTTAAAATTGAACTCACTTTAAGGTTAAGTTTTGGTTTTGTTTAAATCATTTTGTTAGTTAATTTTGTTAGAGAAAAAATGAAGTTGTGCATGTATGTTCTCTCCCCGTCCCTTATAGGGAACTTATGAGCTCAAAATCACCATCTTAATTACAAATTGTGCCTTAGTTTAAAGGCATAAAAAGAATGTTTTAAAGGCTCTCCCCATGACCCACATGTCTTGGGTGATCTGGAAATAACCATAAAACCTTTTTACTTAGTTTTTTTCATTTCACACATTTTGGCTTGTGAGGGGGACTTTATTACCTCCCATAATTTTTATAAGGAAGCTTTAAATTGAGGCTCCATCTCCTAGCATCATCTTCAAATCCTATCCATACAAGGGTATATAAATTAGGATCTCCTCATTGGGATGGTGGTTTGAGTGGTTAAACAATCTTTTTTAGTAGAGTTTAAGCTTGAGATGTGTGATCATTTCAGACATTACACTATACTGATAAAGCAATAGATAAAATGGTTGTGAAAAAGACTAGACCTTTTCACAATAATACATTTGATGTAGACCCAAATGATGTGCTACCTCTTTTATGTGCTATAATAGATGGTAAAAAATTGTAGAGTTTTAGTTATCCCCACTTTTCCACACCCTTGATAGGATTTAGGGAAATTTACTTAGTTGTATTTTGTCAATTTACTACTTGGTGTGTTATAACTAAAACTTGTTTAAACCATGTTATGAATGAGTCTTGTGTCCAACATCACTCCATTATTTGAGGAGCTATTATTCTATCTATTTGACTCCTTGATTTAACTTAACAAACATTTTTATCAAAATATTATGAGTAACACTTGGTTGAGATAGGTAACATTGTGCTACCCAAATAATTCTAAATCTTGTGCCGTTGAAGTCTTTGAAAAATCAACCATTATTGCATCTTTTGGTAGTGCTAATTCCATTACACTACCTAAGTTATTTTAAAAGACTTGTCTTGTCTTATATATAAATCATCATTGTTTGTAACTAATCTTTTGAGCCTTATTGGATCTTTATCTATCCCAGTCATGTTTGAATTATCTAGTTTGTTTGTCATCAAATCCTAACTTATCCTTAGTTGAGCTGTTGATTAAATTTTACAAGTTCAAATTCAAACATTGATTAATTTATATTTAGGCCTCAATTCATGGGGTTGATACACATATCTTTCTCTTTTAGGTTGCATAATTTTGGTTAACACATCACTCAAATTTAAAAACTATATTGTTAATGCCTTTGTTTGATATAGTTAGTCTCTCTTCAAAGTGCCTTTTGTTTAGTGTTTTTCATCAATCAGATCATGTTTATGTCTATAATCAAGTGCCTAGTCTTTGCCAAACTATTCTAAGTTTGTTAGATTAATCATTATCATCAACCTTGTTAAAGCTTAGATTTTGATTCCATTTAGCCAAAATTCCTAGCACATCCTATTTGAGACTAGCTTTTGACTCTGCATTTGGACAAAAGACCTAGCCACATTTCCCTTTCCTAGCTTAGACCTATTTAGAACACATTTGGACCTTAAACTCTGGCATCTTGTTTTTAGGTCATTTTAATTGACCTTATTTATGTAAAACATTTAACATTAGACATATTGATGCTATACTACTTTTACCAAATCTTTGCATTAGACTTTTTGGAAATTTAGCTCCACCCTCGACCAAGATAGCCCAAGTTTGATCCCTTTTTCCTTTAGACATTATTTTTTAGAGTTTATATATCTCTAAACCTATTTATTTTTGGATATTTCTTCATTGATGTAGATATGTCTAACTACACTTATGGTGGATTCATGTACAATCTAAATTATGATAGAATGGCCACACAAAATGACTTTGATTTTGATGTATTTATTCAAGAATTCTTTAGAGAAGGTCAAAATCCTTCAAACATCACCAAATGGGATGATATCATTTATGAGAAAGAATTGGATGCTTTGGATTATGTGATCAATTAGGATTCATAATGCCTCAGATTTATCCTACTAGGACTTAGACTTTTAGCTTGTGTGAGAAATTAGGCTCCATAATACCCTACCATTTCTATACTAAGACCTCATCCTTTGGTTTTTGCAATCAATAAATCTCCACAATGCCCCTTCATCATTCCAATGCCTAGTCCTTTGGATGGTATAAGCAATCAAGCTCCATACTACCCTATTGTTACCATTTTAGGACTTCATCCTTTGGCTCATGTGAGTAATCAAGATCTATAATGACCTATCATTATCCAATTGCCTATCAATGTTAAAATAATTCCATCTATTCTCCACTTTAGACAACCTCAACTAATCCAATCCAAACCTCAACCAATCTAATCAATACCTCAATCAATCCAATTAATACCTCAACCAAGCCAATCAATCCCTCAACTGATCTAATCATTTGAGAACTAAGCTATGTTCAAAACTAGAGTTTTCCAACTCATTAGAAATAAAGGCCAAGAAAACCAACCAATCAAATATGTTTTTATTTAGCCAACCATTTGTGATAAGTCAATTTGGAATGAATCACCTTCCAATGTTGTACCTGTTGTCGAGGAGTCTCACTCTGATGAGCCAGTCTTTACTAAGTCACTTCTTAATGATTATAACTACCTTTGGGAAAACCATTACCTTGACCATATGCCTATTTTGAAAGATACTCCCTCTGATAAACTAGTCTCTAAGGAGTTATCTCTTGACCTGTTTCCCATCATTGAGGAGTCTCACTTTGATAAACTAGTCTTTATGGAGCCCATCATGCCATCATAGGCCATTACTTATCCAAAACTAAGCATTCAAAAAAAAAATTATAGTAACATCCACATCAGATGAAGAATCAAAATTGAAGTTAGGTTCTATTCTTGAACTGACATTAGATTTAGCATCAAAATCAAAATCAACATTAGTCTCAACATTAGATTCAAAGTCTGTTGAGTCAGAATCAGATTCAAGAACAAAATATGTTCATGTTTGTTACAACATTATTTATGAATTCCTTATAGATCAATTTAAATACATTTGTGATTATTCTATAGTTTTTTAGGATGATTACTTCAGCATTGACATAATTTCTCCTAGTATCTTCTACAAGGATTTTAAAACCTCTCCCTATTTCATTACCATTCTAAATGCCATTAGCATCAATATTCCACCTCCCACAAGTATCGATTGGGATTGATAGAATACCACCTTATTGAACTAAATCCATGGTGATATATCATTTGAAGAACATTAGGGAGGCCATGACCAAATTCATGTAGAAGAAGAATAATTTCCTAGTGAAACCTTTTTGAAGGTGCTAGGGGATAATCAAAGTTCAAACTCAGGATTTGCTAGTGAAATATTTTTAGAGGTACTAGGGGAAAATCAAAGTCAAAATTTAAAATTATTTAATGAAACCTTTTTATAGGTGCTATGGGAAAATCAAGACAACTTCTTTGGTAGAAACCTCTTCAAGGTAGCAATAGCTAAGCACAAAATTTATTCACTACTTGATGAAGATAAAATCAAAGATCAAATCAAAATAACTTCCTATCCATAGCCTAATCATATGGTAGTTACTCTTAGGCACAAACAACATAAAAATATAGTGATACTATCAAGAGAGTATTCAAAATTCTTTGGCCCCACCACATCCAAAGTTATGTTAAATCTATAATCAACAACATTATGTGTGCCTAAAAATATTGATCTTTATTTATTTCTCAACCATTATCCATTTTGTTATCAACCACCATTCCATTTCCCAATCAAATATATCATCCAAAATTTATCCCTATTTACTATCCATGGCCACACTTTCCTTTGTAGAGGCTAAAAAGATACATTATCTTGATGTTTAAAGGAAACATAATCAACAACCAATGAAGATCACAAAACCATCATTTGCATCCAAATCTATAGCCAGTTATTGATAGAACAAATAATTATATGAGGTGTGGGTTATAAATTTACATATTTGACTATTATGGTTATATAATTTTATAATTAGGACATGCATTTACCCATTAGTGGGAACACCAAAAGCACATACCTAGGCCAAACACATCCAAACCCAACCAACCATACCCAATCCAAACACATCCAAAACTAGCCACCATAATCAACCAAAAATATGTACCATACCATTTCAATTTTCCATATCCTTTTGATGTTATTGCATACCCTAAATATTTTCCTCGTCATTTGGGGGAAACCATTCTACCATCCTACTAGCCTATCATTATTTTATTGAGTATCCATTATACCATACCTTTCCCATCAACTGAGTTATTTTCTCCATCTATACCTAACCATTTGACCTTGGTTTTATTTCATTGGTTCCATAGCCACTTTCATCAAGATGATTTAGATTTAGTTTCCATAGTAGATTCAACATTAAAAATAGAGGCAATATATTGGAGCATTAAGATAAAATTTTGGCAATGACATCCTTCATTTCTTATTTCATTCTCTCTCCTTATTATGCTACTAATTATAACTACCTATGGGCAAATTAGTATCATTAGCCTATGCCATTGCTTCCTAATTATAACTACCTATGGGAAAATTAGTGACAATACTTGTTTATCATGCCTTGAAGTACCACCCTACCATTCCTATGATGTACTACGTCATTTACCATATTTGCCTATTTTGTTTGAATTGGTTCCTACACTAGTCATAATCTACACTGTAAGGTGAAACTAAATTGTAAACACCTAAAATTGGCCACCAATGACCTCCAACCAAGCTTTATACCAATTTCTACCCAAAATACACAATTTAGGCCAAAATCACTTAAACGCACTAAATGGTTTGAACTTGTCATATCCAAGTATTGATTTAGGCTAATGTATCCCTAAATGGGGTAATGCATTTTATGTGATACCTATATTTGATCAATTCATTTTGAGTCAAAATGATGATTTCACACCTAGTTGCTCTAGATTATTTTTTCTACTAATTTTATTACATGAGGCATGTGCCTTTGTTATTTTATGTTGGAAACATCCTAAATGGGATAATGGTTCCAACATATCTAATATTGCCTTCCAATTCCACTCCAATCAAATTTTGATCCATTAATACAACATTTTGTCCACTTTGATTAATTTGAGCACTAATTTCTAAAGAATTGTACCAAAATCAAGTAATCATGTTTAAATCTAATTAATTTGAATCGAGATCTTAAATGGATTTTCCATGGATGTTATTCATTATTTCATTAATGGAAATAATTTGTGAATAACTACATCACATAATGACATCATCTATGGGGTGGCATCCATAAGCCATAATTGTAATAAATATCTGATTAAGCCGTCCCATGCCTCTTTAATTTCTCTCTATCATAAATATTTATGAGAGCATTTATTGATTTTAGCCTCCAAAATTGAATAGATTCTTGGC
Organism: Torreya grandis; assembly: GCA_037957365.1. Taxonomy (NCBI): domain Eukaryota; kingdom Viridiplantae; phylum Streptophyta; class Pinopsida; order Cupressales; family Taxaceae; genus Torreya; species Torreya grandis. Next base: position 187,355 of record JARHVA010007429.1, read on the forward strand.
CACACATATTCGTCTTGAGATGGATGCTCCAGGTTCATTTTGATTAAATGGTAAAATATATAAATAAAAGGCCTCACTCTCATAATTGTAAGCTCTTTCAAGCAAAATTTATCATGCTCAAATTCTTTCAAAAGGAATTTTGATATAGTGTTATTATGCCAAATTGTTGAGTGAATCTTCACAATTCAAATCCATAAAGCCAATGATACCAAGAGGAGGTGGAGATAGCTAAAGCTCCATTGACAAAGACCTTTGTAGCAAAAGTTGAGCAAGCCAATGAAGATATCCTTTGGAGCATTCAAGGAATGCGAGAAAGTTTGTTTTCTTGCATTTTAGTTATGCTTTATCAATAGTTTTTCCTCACTAATCTCCCCCTAAGATATAGTCTTAAGGAGTTAGTTCATTAGTGTGTTTATTTTTAGATTTGATTTACTATGATAATATGATACTAATGTCCCTTTATCAGATTCCTATGTTTAAAGGTGTTCCATGTGAAGTTGGTGCTTCACTAAATTGGGATCTTTTTACTTATAGGACTATAGTCCATTTTCAAGGATTAGTGGGTTTTCTTACCTTTGAGCTTTTCCCACATATAAGATGTGTTATCTTGTGTAATATTATTTAATGCTTGTATGGTTGATTTATTATGTATTGCTTGATCTATATGTTGATATGATGGTTCATGTATTCTAAGAAGGAATTGAAACAAAGTTTTTAAGAGACTGATTTACCACCCCCCCTCTCAATCACTTTGCTTTCAACAAAGACTACACCATTGATGTGGGCCCCACACATTCCTTCATAAACCTCCTTAAATTATATCTTGGATTCTCCTAAAGATAAACAACCAAAAAGTATTTCATCATATCATTTATGATAAAGTGTGTTTTCAAGGAGGCTATAAAGGGTTATGTGATGAAGGAATATTTTGTAGCAATTATTGGAAAGGTTAGGTGGAAAGACTTGGTTATAGAAATGATTACAAATGTCTTGAAACCAAGGTAGTTTATGTGGAGGATTGGGACCAACAATGGTTCATACCCTTTCTAAATCTAGTAATACATGAGTAGGTTATATAAAATTTTCAATGAGAAACTCATACTCTTTATCATTGCTAGTAATTTGTATCATGGACCTAATTATTACCATTGCATCTATTAATCTATTATTTATTAGAGAGTTTTAAATGATGTCATGGTAATATCATGAAGGTATCCAAGTGAGTGGATGAAGTTCCTTGATAGTCTAAGTGATAATGAAAAAGTGTGCAATGTGCTTGTCCTAGTATGCTTGAGGGAGTCTTGGTTGATCCTCTATTTTGGCATGGTTAGAAATGATTAGGGATGAATATAAAGTATTGATCATGTGTAAGAGGTCCCATAAGAATTTATCTATAATTTAAGTGTTTATGTACACGAGTGGATTTCATATGGTTGATCATTATTTTCATCTAGACATTTTAGGTCCAATGGTAGAAAATCTGAGTAGGTAGTTTGATGATGTCATAACTACCATGTGTGGATGAGTCAAGGGGAGTTGGTCATATGGTTATGATCAAATTAGTTATTATGAACTAATTATCAAGTCATGTAATGAATCACATTCAAATATATGTGGGTGAAAATTTGGGCTTTCAAGTATTTTAATAGTGTTTTCTATGTTCGAATAGAGCTAAGTAAGCATGTTGATGATGCCAGCATTTGTATACATAGAGGTGTCAGGAGGAAATCATCACATTAGTTTATTCAATATTATGCCTAGTTATTATTCACTAATTTTTTTGTCATGTGATGAAGCGTGACAAAAGATATGTAAGTGAAAAGTTAGGCTCCTAAGTAGTATGATAGTATTTTCCCATACTTAGCCAAATTTGCATGTGGCAAGAAAAGCTAAGTAGGCATTTTAATGTAGTCATATTTCACACATGTGGTAATTTTATGAGAAGTTAATCATATCATTTTATTTGTTTTTGTACCTATTTTATATGTGCTAAATTTTAGGTCATGTGATGAAGTGCATCAAAATATATGCATGTGCAAAGTTGGCCTTCCAGACAGTTCTTGACATAGTTGGCTTTGTGGTAGAAAAAATTGAGTGAGAGGATTAATGGAGTTATATATCATAAGTGAAAAGTTTTTCAAAGAATTTTGAAACATGTTTATATTTTCCTATATGACGAGGTTATATGGTCTAAATTTTATATCATTCATCTAAGTTCAACAAAAGTTATTGAGGTCCAAAGTTGGCCTTCTAGGTAGATTGTAATGGTTGCCATACTTAGTTGATTTTGTAAGAGATAAAGATAAGGACCAAATGAAGATCCAATAATTCATGGGAAATCATAAAAGGTGCATATTGAATTATTTGGTAAGAAGTGTTTGATGTTTAACATTGAGCAAAGGTAAAAGATAATGATCAAATGATTTGTGTGTATTCGTACAGATTGATCTAATAGCATAAGTGGAGTCAAAGTGGTAAAAGTGAAAGTCATTTAATGATTCTAAAATTCAACCTTAATATAATAATATCAATAATATGTGATTGATATAAATTAGTAAGGACATGATATGATAGTAGAGTGTCTGAGATTTAACTATGACCGTTGGCATTTGAATATTTGAATTTTGCAAAGGGAAAAACTAGTGCTCTATATTTTGTCCATAAATTTTGATCCAGGATGAATTTACTCATGGTGTAAAAATAAAATTGGTATATAAATCCAAGGTACATCCATTAATATATATTTTAATATTTGAAAGTGTATATAGTAAAATTTATTAAGCTCCAAAGTTAACTATATGTTTGAGTGTGTTATGTAAGTGAACCAAGAAGGATAATTGAGGTCATTATAATGGTATTGTGATGTCTCATGATGACTTAGATATTTGGGATCATCTTATAATCATTTTGGATGATTTTTATGGTATTTTTAGGTTTGACCTATTGATATTGTATATGAACAATGCTTAATAAGTTGATTGTGTGTTCGTTCATGGTGACTGTGTGCACAGAATGTTGTTTAAGCAAATTATGCTTTAGAAAAAAATGTTTTGGTGACTGGATGTCAAAGGGGTCATGTGGAATGGGTTCATTAATTTTTAAGTGGTCCTATATTTTTAGTTTTCTTCAAGAATTGTCAAATAGGTGAATGGGTCATCATAAGACCTAAAAGGTGACTTAGGCTTATTTGAAAGAGAGTTGTGCTTAAGTGTGACCCATGTCATATGCCTTAAGGGTGAAGGCATGTATTTTAGACAATAATGAAATATTTTGGACTTGATAATTCATTAATATTCTATAAATAGTGAAATTAAATATGGTGATTTCTAGACTTATACAAGGCTTGTGTGAGAGAGTATGTATTGAAGTGAAGAAGAAAGAATATGTAGTGTCCATGTTGGTTGAATTGATGAGAAGATAAATTTTTTGAGTATGTGTATGACTTTAAAGTCATATTTCTAATGATATTATAGTGCTCTTACAATTTTATGATATGCAAAGAGGTCTGAGTGTGCATATGAGGATAGTTTGAGTGAAGAATGAGAGAGATTGTGGCATGCCTATGTGAGAGGCATGTATGAGATAGAGAGGGAGTTTGCATAGGGGTTAGAAAATTAGAGATCCATCATCAGGTGTTTAAGAAATTATTTCTATTTTCAAGGTGTTCAATTCAAATTAGGGACTAAAGGACTTGATCTTCCTTAGGGGTAGTTATTTCTTGTGAAATAGGTGTTTCACTAAAGGCCTCTGGTCAGGAGGACTTGATCAAGGTTTTTGGTCTAAAGGACTTGACCAGTATCTTGTTTTTAATCTTTTATAGGACAATTAATCCATGTGTTTCAGGCTTGAGAGTGGGTTTTATTTCCCATAAGGGTTTCCCACATGAACTATGTGTTGTGTATTTGATCTTGTGTATGCATTAAATTAATGAGCTCTCTTGTTAATGTTACTTGATCAAGTTGATATATGATGATTGTTTAATAGTTTTAAAGGATTAAAATTAACATTGAAATATCTAGGCTCACTAATTCACCCCCCCTCTCAATGATTTTATCTATAACATTATTTTCTCATGATACTTGTTCAAATTATAGGATTTTGAAGTGAGACTTAAGATTATCAACATTATGCTCATAGGGTACATGCTTGTCATCTCAAGTTTGATATTGAACTTTGGTTTGATTAATAATCAATTTGGAATCCCCATAGACCATTAACTACTAGATATCCCATTGTATGGAAATATCGAGTCCCAAAATAAGGGATTCATACTCGGCCATATTATTAGTATAATGAAAATTAATATGAAATGGTTTGGGAATTAGACCACTTATGGTGTAATCAATAAAATATCAGCCCTAGATCCACATGATGTAAAGGATCCATAAAAGTATATCTTTTATTATTCAAGTTCTTGCAATACTTCTTCTACTTTCATAATAGAATCATCTACAAAATCAAATTTGAGTTCTTGAGTATCTATAATAGGATCTTCTACAAGTTGATCTACAATGACTTGCCCTTGATAGCCTTTTAATTATGGTACTCAACATAAAATATGATTAACATCATGACCCATTTGGACATGCATCTTGTGAGAGTTGATTTGGGTAATGAAATATTTGAGAGGGTCCACTTTAGCAATAACAATAGTCTTATTATTTAGCATATAATGTCATAACTTTTTGGAAGCGAATATCATTGATAAACATACCTTATCCATAGGCATATAATTATGTTTATAAGCCACAAGTGTTCATCTCAAATAGTAGACTACATGTTTCTTTCCATGTTCATCATGTTGGGCCAAGAGTGCCCCCATTTCAAGTTATATGGCTGAAATATAAAGAATTAATGGATATCTAGGTGTTGGTGGTCTCAAAACTAGCAATTTGGCCAAGTATGTTGTGAGATTTATAAATGCTAATTGACATTCATAATCCCATTTAAAATTGACCCCTTTATTCAAGCGGTGTGTAAATAGGTGTCACTTATCTACCATTTATGAAATGAACCTACGAATAGATTGCATCTTTCCCTATAGGTCATGGAGTTGTTTGAGATTAGAAGGTGGAGGCATTTATATAATGGCCGTAACCTTAGCAAGATCCACTTAAATCCTTCTTTTTGACACAATGAACCCTAGAAATTTTATTGAAGTGATGCCAAAGACACACTTATTAGGTTTCATGAAAAATTTTTACTCACAAATTCTCTCAAAGATTCTTTGTATAACATCAAGATGTCTAAAACATGTTTTTGATTTTACTAGGATGTTGTCAACTAGTCCTCAATAATATTGTGCATCATATTTAGGAAGATGATAGTCATATCATGTTGATAGGTGGTCCCAACATTATTTAATCCAAATGGTATGGCTTGGTAATAGAATTTTCCCCATGGTGTGGTAAATGTAGTTTTATGCTGATCTTCTAGAGCTATCTTTATCTAATTATATCATGAGAAGCCATCCATGAGGGACAACATCTCATACCCAGCATAAGAATTGATAATCATTTCAATATTGGGCAAAGTAAAATCATATTTTGGAGACACCTTATTGATATATCTAAAGTTAATGCAAATGTGTACCTTATGACTTTTTACTTATGGGGATTATGTTTAATAGCCATTCAAAATAGTCTAGTGGTTAGATGAAGCCATCTCCCAATAGTTTCTCCTATTTTACCTTTACCAAAAGAGTGATGCATGGATGCATCTTTATCAATTTATATTTTACTAGATTATCATCTGGATGGACAACAAGTCAATATACAACCAAGTTAGGGTCTAGTCCTGGCATGTCAAAATAAGCCCATGCAAAGATATCAATGAAATCTCTTAAAATGGTGACAATGTAGTCGCACTCTTTCTTAGTGAGGGATGATCTAAGATAAAAAATTTTGAGAATATCATAAGTCCCTAGGTTTACTTCAATGGTATTTTATATAAGGAGCATAGAACCATATTCTAGAATAGTGGGCATCATATGATATTGATCCTCTTATTTTGCTTCAGCTTCTAGTTATTCTTCTCAAAGCTCTAGATAATGAGATGAATTTGAATCTATTAGTTCAGGTAGTGGCTAACTAGAAAATATATTTAAAAATTCAAGATTAATATGGTTAAAGACTTTATGTTGTTTTGATGTGATACTAGCACTGGTGATGGAGCTAGGACTTGGTTGACACTATGCATCCTTTGGTGATGAGAAAACTTCCACATATAAGATCACCTAAAACATGTTTTCACTCAAGGGCCTACCTCTTTATTTACTATTTCCCTAGTCAATGAGTGCCTCCAAGAGGATTTCACCCAAATATATCAATGTTTTATCTTTTTTATGACCAAGAAAATTTTCTTGTTCTCCAAAGTAGGTGGAAGAGTCCAAAGAGAAGTCAACTCCTTACTTATGATCATAAATTAACAATCCATCCTTGAGGCCCATGTATTCAACAATAAATTCCTCATTCTGAAATTCATTGAGGGGTATAATAAAATCCCTATGGTGCCAATAAATGAGGTTAGGATATTGAAGGCAAAGGGGACAATGGGATGTGATGTTCATAATGGAGTTGGATTCAAATAGGTTAGTGTCAATAAGCTCATCATAAATTCTATAATGGGATGTTATGTCACTAATAGGAATCTTATTACTAGTTAATTAAAAACAATCACTATCAAAATACATAAGGTCACCCCTAGGCAATATAAATCTAAGACCTTGAATCATGTTAGGCTTACCTGCTAATAATGGTTCCAAGATTCCTTGCTCTCATGGACCAAGGCCTTTACCTTTATAATCAATATTATCTATAATCTAATTAGGGATAAGATATTTAGGATCTTTAAAAAAATTAGCAAGACCCTCATAATATAACCAATTTACTTTGATAAATGTTTCTTGATCTTGATTTGGTGAAGTAGTAGGTAAAACTACCATTGGTGTTTTTATGTATCCTACTTTTTTGCCAAATCATTTTGGGTCTATAAGGGATTTGGGAAGGCTTAGGTTTGTCAAAATATTTAGGAGACTTGGGAAACTTATTAATTTGAAAGACATATTTTAGATGTTATGTGGAAATGCTTACATCCTCAATAGTGACATTTTGTGCAAGTGTTAGAGGAAATGGATCAACCAAAGTAGAAGCAAGGTCACTTGGGTTGATATAACTAGAATTAGGTGGTTGTAAAACTTTTTATTTGTTATTTTTCACTATTATTTTAGAACCAAGGTAATAGTTATAATTATGAACTTTAGCCTCTAGGTGTTTTCAATATTGGTAGGGCTACAGATTGGCATGAATGGTGACTTTAATCCCATCATGGGGGAGATTGAGGAAGTGGTGTAAGGTGAATGGGAAAGATCGTACTTCATGGATCTAAGGATGACCAAGAATTATATTATAGAAAAACTCAACATCCACAATATGGAATAAATTATGATCAGATATAGACCCAAAAATGATTGGTAAATAAATAGTTTTATAAAATTCCCTCTTGGCATTCTCATATTCCTTAATTATGATTATTTATGGATGGATGTCCTTGGTAGTATAACCAAATCATCATATTAAGTTGAGAGACATTTTGTTTAGTCCAAAACCATTGTTTATAAGAACCCACTTGATTTTGTGATTATTAATGATGACGTCAATATACAAGGGGTTATTATGGCTAGGACTAAGAGTAGAAATATCCCTCTAATTGAATATAACTTATCTTAAAGGAGATAAATGCCCTATAAGTGTTTGAAATTATTTAGGATTAATGTCTTGTGAAATATTAGACTATTAAAGGAGGTCATTCAAAATAGTTTGGTGGACTTATGACATACACAGAATATCTAAGATTGAAATTTGTATAGGAGTTTTACTTAGTATGAAACACTATATGGATTTTCAATAGAATCATGAGAGGGTTTAGCCTTTACTAGTGCAATGTTCATTTTGGAATCCAAAATCATAATGTTCACGTTTGGTCTAGTGTTGGAAGAGTGAAAAGGGACCTAGAGAGTGACTCAAGAGCATCTAGTTATGATTATGCAATCTAGAGTTAGCAAGGAGCCATTATAATTAGAATAAGAATTAAAAGGGCCTTAGATGGTGACTCACAAGTATCTAATCATGTTTTCATAATTTCAAGTTGGTAAGGAGTCATTATAATTAGAAAAAGAGGGTCCAGAGATAATAAACCATGGAAACTAAGGTGAAATGGAATTACTTCAACCTAATGTAGTGTTACTTAAAGAGGAGGGTGTTGACCTTGTAATGGGGTATCCAATACTTTGAGAAGCATTAGATGGTTCATGAGATTTAATGGTGATGGTGGTAACATGATTTACATAAATACATCCCACAATGATATTATAATCATATGTCATGTTATTTTAACCCAAGTTATTAGCATGGGTATTATGATCCTGATTATGATTATGTAGATTATGATTATAGCCTTGTGCTTGTTGACGTTAGTTCTACCCTTGATTCTAATTATGTCTTATTTGTTATCGATTGTGTTTAAGAAATGTGTCTTTATAAATTCCCATGTCTTGATTAGTGTTTTATGTCATGTGTTTTACTTCAATTACACCACTTTTGATCAAGTCCTCAATAAGATACCTCAGTTGAAGACATGGATAAATGTCATGGCTGATAAAATGATGGAAATTACAAAACTCATCTTACCAATACCATTTGGGTTTGGTTTGATCTTCAAGGAATGTCTATGGTATAGGCCACACAATCAAATTAGATTCTATGAGATTTTGTAACATGCTCTTAATAGGCTCTCACAATTTGTTGAATACTCTATATTTATTGAATGCCCTTTGTGGAGGATCCCTTTACAAAGTGGGTAATGGATTAGATGGATATGTTTGCACATTTTGAGTTGGTGGAGCCTGCACCAATTGTACATGTCAAGATTCTATCTCTCCATTTCCCACCATGTTCTTTTTTTGTTGAACCCTTTAGGTTTTTCTATAGTAACAACTTGACTAGGTGATTGGATCTGATTAGACATTTAACCCCCTGAATAAATATTGACAAGGATTTTAGTAATAAGATCCTTCTCAATCTACACACCCTTATCTATGATTTACTCAAACATGTTTGCACAAATGAGTGGTAAATTATGATCCACCTTAGGGTGTAAGTTTTGTGCAAAAATATTAGCTAGATATTTATCTAGAAAATTGTGTTGGAAGCATCTAGCTAATGCTCTCCGCCACTGTAGATATGCTACAAAACTTTCCCCATATCATTGTTTTGATTTGAATAAGTTGACCACAATGAACTCATCTTCAATGTTACAAGATAAATGGTTGAATTTTTTTTCAAATAAATCATTCGAATGTATCACTAATCCTTTAGGTAATTTTAAATTCCAATCTAAATCTTACCTAACTAACCTATGTGGAAAAAAGCAAAGTAGATAAACACTACTATAAGTTACATCTTGGAATAGCACAAAAAAAACTTGGATATGTTCTTGAAGGTCACCCTTCCCATTGTATTTATCAAATTTGGGTGGCTCAAAATAAGGTGGAAAGGGAACTTGGAGAATACCTAAGTCAAATTAATATGGACATATCTCATCAAACCTATATTTCTTGACTCATTTTCCCATCTCTAGCCTTGACACTATTTCCTTCATCAAATTTGACTCCTACATGTTTGGTGCATTTATAGGTGTAATATAATTTTTTTAGGGTTGGTATGTGCCCCTATTTAATTATTGTGTTAGGGATATAAAACCTAAAATCTAAAACTTTTTTTGGGTTTACTTCTTGAGTCAAGTAGGTCAGTCATTAATTCTTAGGTGGTTGATAAACATTTCTTGAAATCTATTGCTATGAAATGTAGGTATACGATTAGTTTTTAGGAGTTTGTGGTTGATTCACTAAAGTATGTAATGGCTGAGAGGAACTTTTCAGATTATTTTGAAAAATACCCCAAATATGTGTTTAGTTTTTTGTCCCTTGGTTCTATGAAGGGATAAGAGACTCTTAGTGATTGAAGAATTTATGCTCTGTGCTTGGTGAAACATGTTATGAAGCATCCCTAGGTTTGTTTTATTTAGATGAAATGTAAGGATATATAATAGATATAGGCTCAAATAGGGTATGTTGTATGTTATCTATCGCATTATCTTAATCTTTATAAACCTTGTTGTTGATAAAAGTTGTAGCCAAAGACTCTATTAAATCTGTGATAAGTTATTCTGCATACCACTGACTAATTTTCTTGATCTTGGTAGTAATATATTGATCTTTGGGAGTAAAATATATGAGATTATATTTTCCATTTATATAATAAGAAATATTATATTTTAAATGTTAGTGAGGGGTTTCTCTTGTTGTTGTTCTTTTACCCTAACAAGTGTGTGCAATTATTACATAGAGAAATCTAGTAGTAACCTAGTGCCTAATTATGCCAACCTTAAGATGGATTCATATTTATATTCTAAGGTTTGATGTTCATAATAATCTTATTTAGACCCTATATTTGTTTTGATATCTTTTAACATGATGTATTTCTCTTTTCCATCATAAAAATGCTCCTCCTCATAACTAGGGCCATAAGAGACCCCACTACAAGTATACCTTTACATTATTATTGGAAGATGGTTTTTCTATATTTGCTAAGATGTGAAATGTGTTTCAAAAATGTTTAAAAAGAGTGTTCATATTTCTTAAAACAAATTACAAGGTAAGACAAGACTAGCACAATTAGAATAAAGTAGTGATGAGTTTACTCAAATTTGGTGGGTTGAAATTGTCAAATTAGAAGAGGGTAAGAAAACTTTAGAACCTAAAGTGCAGGATAGAACAATAAAATTAGGTCAAAGATAAGTTAATATCACAAAATATAGATATAATTGTGATGTGTTTCAATGAAAAAATTAGAATAAAGTCTTTTTGACTAGGAAGATAAAAATGCAAACCAAGAATCTCAAAATGTGAATTAACACAAGAAATCCTAAGTATAAAGCCAAAACTAAATGGGTAGCACAATGGAACCACATGGAAATAAGATGTAAAATGGTCTAGCAACTAGAGCATGAGCTAACACAAGATAATCTAAGTCCATAATAAGAATAAAATGATGATGAGTCTAGGTAACAACCTTCAATCTAAATGGGAAATCACACCCAATTTATTCAAACCAAGTGCAAAAGGTAAATTGATAGCACTCTAGATTAGAACTTAGAAAGGTGAGATTTTTAGTTTAGACAAAAATGAAGGACTTTGATATTTTTCAAAGTGGACAAATGGTCTAGACTCAAATGGACATCATAACAATGTTGTTCAAAAAATACAAACATAATTTTTTGAATAATGATTTGAACAAGGGAAAAAAGTGATTTAAATTTAGTAAGTGTAAAAATTATTTGTTTAAATACAATGGTGTATAACAAAGTGATTATTTTTTTGAATTGATTTGGATTTACAAATAGTTTTAGAATTAAAAATACCAAGTAAGCAAAGGATAAAATGAAAAACACACCTGTGTGTAACATCCTGAATCCTAAAACTAACAAGGTTGCATGGTACTATCAAATTAATTCTATATACATGCTCTTGAGAATATTTTAATTTTTAATCCAAAATTAAAATTTCATGAAAATTAGGGTTATTAGGCCCCCTCTTCTCTCAATATTCTGTGTGATGACATGGAACTTCAAGATACTCACCTAACATCAACAATATGTCCATAGTAAGTGGGGTTTATCTAAAATTAAATTTATGTGCATGTAGATGATCCAAAGTGTGAATACTACTAGATATGCTCACATAAATTGGGTTTGAATCAACTAAATTATTAAAAAAATGTCTTGTCCTTGTCATAACCACTACATCCATAAATTGCTCAATGTAGTGCAATGTCTGAGTTGCCCCTATAATATGAAGTTGATAATTACTAAAATAGCTTATTTTAACCACTCAAAACAAGAATCCAAATGGGTCACCCTTAATTTATACACCTCAATATGGAGTGGAGTTAAAATGATACTAAAAAATGAATTCTCAGGTCAATGTTTCCCTAGAGAACTTGTGAGGTTGTTCACAAGCCGAAGTATATGAAAATAAAGAAAAGTGAAAAAGATTTTATGGTCATTTTAAGATCACCCAAACCATACAAATTTAAAGAGGGCCCTAGAGAATTTATTTTCACATCTTTAGAAAAGCCACCAAATGCAAATAATAAGCATTTTTTGTCACCTAAGTTCCCTAAATGAGATGGGGGGAGAGAATACATACATCACTCATTTTGCTAAAAAATAAATACATCAATCAAATAAGCATGAAAATTAAACTCGTAAGAGTATTTAGATAGTGTGAGAGTTCATTTTATGACACAAAAAGGAAGTATCAATGAATTTTTCCTTTGACTTGTTAAGGAATGGAGATTAAATGACTTAAATCTTGCAAAGAGGATGTTATAACTCTAAAATTAGGGTGTGAAATTATTAGAAAGACTTATAGCTTTCTATTTTAAGTCTCTATTTTATTATTTAGGTTGATATCACCATTACATAGAAAAATTTCTCCATTCCACAAAGATTTCCCACCATTTTACAGATTGATCTCATTGAAAGATAGAGCAAAGGAAATACTAGTTTATGATCTCATTGATTGACAATGTGATATTTCTAATTATCAAGATGATCCTACCAAAGTATAATGTGTTTCCACCAAAATTATAAAAATTGATTAAAAAAACAACACTATTCACCTATCATTTTTAAGTCTAGAGTGATCCCACCATTTTAGAGGTTGATTTCACCAATCTACATAGTGATCTCACCGATCCACAATGTATTCCCACCAATTCAAATATCAATATTGTTGATCCATAGTAAAATCTCATAAGTCCTATAAAACACATAGGAATAAAAAGAGTAAATAAAATGATCCCATCATTCATGGATGCATTCCTTCCATTCCACAGGGCAAAATCACTGATGTTTAGGTTAATCTTACTGACTTCTAGAGTGATCTCATCATTCATCTCTAAATTTATAGAAACATAAAATGCAATAAAAAGAATTGAGAAATAGCCTATAAATAGGGTTTGATGCAAAATTATAAGTTATAAAGACTTATTTGAGGTGTAATTCCCATCGTGAATTCCAAAATGTAGAGTAGGACTACAAGGTGTGTTAGTCCATACATTAATCAAGAAAATCTCTATAAAAATCATATAGACAATAAAACATCAAGCTTACTGCCTCATGGGGTGTTTTTAATTAATTCTAAGATCTATTTAAAGAAGGGATACTACCAAACCTTCCAAATAACATCCTTTCTTCCAAGAGTAGCCAAAAAACATTTTTTCCCTCATATTTAGTGCTCCAAGTTTGTATCAATGATGAGTGGCATGCTCTTCCATCATTTATTAGTATACCAATGGCTTAGGATCACAATAGTTATTTATTTATGAAAATAGGTGAAGATATTTTATCAAAAAAATTCATCAGTAAGTTTGTATAATTTAAGCTTTAAAATGGTGGTCTTGGCTCACTTATTTATAGCTTTATGAAAAGGTTCAAGATCAGCCATGATCATCCATCTTGAGATCAAAATGTGTGGCCATGAACTGATTCAATTTTGGAGGGACATGCCATTAATATGCTCATTAATATTTAGAATAATGGGTCATTGATGAGGCATGGAAGGTCTTAATCCTGATATTTGTTTTATTAATTACATATGGATGCCATCCCATTAATAATGTCATGGGATGATACAAATTTGAGGAATGAATTTCCAATAAATAGATTTTTAATAAATTCCATGAAATTTTTACATAGGCTATTTATTTTATTTTATTTGATTAAGTAGTTTTGACTAATTTCCTTCAATTCTTCAGAAATCTATTACACGCTTAATCAAACTGATCAAAAATGTCATTTTATTGAGTTATAATTTGACTAGATTATAATTAGAAGTAGGTGTCAATTGTGTAAAGAATAATACCCTAGTTATAGCATTATGAATACAAAATAACACATGCATGTAATGTGTGCTTTCGAATTAAAATAATTTAGTGGTCTAGAGTGGCATTTTGCATGGTCACAATTTGAATCAAAGTGATTTAAGAAAAGATAATAATCACATAAAATGCATTACTCCATTTAGGGATATATTAACTTAAATCAACACTTTTTCATGACAAGTTCAAATGATTTATCATGTTTTAGTGATTTTGTCCCAGATTTTGCATTGTCATAGAAGGTTTTTTGGATTGACAATTGTAGCATAATAGTGATAGGTATTAGATGTCTACATGTAACACACCTTGTTTTTACGTAAGTCTAACTCATCTATTTTTTGGTGATTAGCCTACAACCAAAATCATGTTACATTATATAACTAGTGGATATAATTTAAAATTAAAATAATTTTAAGTGCTTTAAAATAAATATATCAATATTAAGAGTACACTAGTGTATTAATACAACCATATTGCCTTTTGGAGATTTAATTTGAAGAGATTCTTTCTTACGAAGCCTTGGCACTATGATTAAGACAATTTGGAAACCTAAAAGTGCATACATATATATATAGATATTGGAGGACATCATACCCCTAATCCTAGTGAAAAGGTGAGTTTTCATATGGCCATTTCTCTTATTTCAATTGTACAATCCAAACATACTTATAAGCTAGTGAGTGTGAGTGATCTAATCAAATCATATTATATATCTACTGAGGATGGATGATTTAATCACTCTATCCTATAAATATGGAAAATTTATATGATTTAATCAAGTCTAACTTATAAACTTGGAAATATTGAGTGATTTAATCATGTCAACCAAGTTTCCATAAGGTGAACCAACTATTATAGTATATTTCCTCAATAAAATCCATAAAAGTCCATCCTAGGTATGATAACAATCCATAATAGTATTCTAAATCTAACAGTTTATTTGATTTTACAATTTAAGGTGATCTTTTACATGGCATATGCACTCCATCTATGTATAAAGTTAAAACTTGGGTATAATAGTGGTACCACTGTATATAATACTACCACAAATGTGTACCTAAATCATATAACTGTGAAAATTAGCCAATTTCAAAAATTTCAAGTGTCGAAGACATATTCTCATGACATTCCCCCCAAAAATGTAGAGAATCTGAGAGTTGATGTAAGTGTGGAGAACATGTTCCCATAACATGCCCCAACTAAAATTCGAAACTATGAAAATGTGTAATTTATGCCTTTATGGCATGCCACCACTAATATGCCCCTATTTGAGGTGAGGGGAAGTATAAACTAGTATTTACCTTACCTCAAAATGATCATATAACCTATAACATGTGTATGGATGATGTAGCATATATGAGTGTTATGTCTAGGTAGATATATCAATGAGGTACATAGTATGTGATCACTTAGAATTCTAAGATGCATGATGAATCATGAAAACATTTAGAGAGTAACCATACAAGCTCCAAAAATAATCAAGCACACACACAAGAGTACTCAAAAGGAAAATAAAATACAATGGTCCAAGGAGACCTCATACCAAGGGCATGTTCAAATACCACACAATCGAAAGGACATATCTTAGTCAAAATTCCACAAAGCATAGAATGACATATTCAAATGTCTACATATAGAAAACTATGGCATGTTCAAATGTCACAATAGGCAAACATAAGCATGAGGGCCATAAGAAATGGAGCATATTTAAATTCTTTAACAAGAAATATAATGAAATATAAAATAAATAAATGAACATACTCAAGTAACTATTAAAAGGAAAGCATGGCATCATAAGCAACTAACATAATCATATCATATCAATCCTTGGATATGTGTGTTAGTAAAAAATGTTAAGTATATAGCATATCAGGTACACCATAAAAGATGTAAGGATGGATAAATGCATATGTAACTACATAATCTAAAACATCATAATAGAAAATTATCATATGATAATGTAACCTTGACATGTCATGATCAAATAAGTGGACTCCCCCAAAATACTAATGACGTGAGTAGAGGGATGGCCCAATATCCATATATGTATATATCATGTGCTTGGTTATGACTACATCACACTCAAAAGATGTGTGAAGCATATGTGTATATATAAAAATAAATGTTTTATTATTTACCAAAATAGAACCATTAACATAGATTCCAAGGAATTAATAAAAAATGGAAATGATGTATATTTTTGGATCTTTTAATGTTTAAATTTTCTTGGTATTTTTGGAATATTTGAATGGACTAATCATATAAGTATTCATCATCAAAAGGTGTAGGATCACTTGAGTCATTTTAAACCTTTGTTTATAGTGATGTATTTTCACCTCCTCAATAGTTTATGTTTTTGTTTCTCATAAGCCATAAATAGGGGATGGTGAGCATATCCATCATGGTGTATTCAAATTTATTTATCCTTGACAATAAATGTGATACATGTATTTGTAGTAGTCAATGTTACATTTCAATGGGAAACCCAATGTTTTAAAAAATTTAATTTCAAATGTGGTTCTTGATATAACACCCATATGATTGTGGGGACCACCTATGGTCCACATGCAATAGGTAGGTTGATGTACCCTTGAGATTTTGGAATCAACAGAATATGTTAATTTAGTTATATTATGCCCTAATTGATAAATAAATGTAGTGTTTCAAATTGTATCCCAATTATTTCTATTAAACTTGAGATGTTGATAATAGAAACCATTAATATTATAAATAATATTTATATATGCGTGCCTTTGTAATTTTGAAGGATGGTTTTCTTGTGAACCTTTACAATTATTATGCCTTTTTTCTTCTCAGGCACAATTTGCTTGTGACATTCACTCTTATCTTTTTGAATTTTTTTTTGTCCCTCACATTGATTTTTATTATGTAAAATGATTTGATGATAGTTAAAATATGAAAATCCCTCTCTAGGAATAAGTTTGATGTCTAATCCATCTCTATTACGTGGTAAACATATCATCCTATGTTCAATTAACATATAAAGTATTGTATTTGGATTATATTGGTTTATTATGATTTGCAACATATGTTGTGGATTATTAAGAGATAACTCCACATTATTTACATGATGTATTTCTATTTGTCCCTTGTAGGGTTGACTCAATATTTTTATCCAAGTGGGATGCATAAAATAACAAGCATTTACATGTTCATCTTCTATTTTTGCTTTGACCTTATTTTATTATATTATGAATCCTTTGAAGGTGGATTTAGCTTATATGTGCCAATATGTGTATGTGTGAATAGGTTACGTGAAAAAAGTTCAAGTGGATCAAAGTTTTTTTTTTTTAAATTTTCATATGTAATATCATGGGCTAAATCAACATCATTTTCATAGTAATCTGAAGCATGGCCATATTATTGCTTAGCTTTGACTACTAAAGGAAACTCAAATGATTTATTTCTTTTGGTTTTGGTATTATTTGTATCTTTGTAATTTTTATTACTCTTGATGTGCATCTATGTGCACCTCTATGGTTATTGCCTTATTTGTATCTAGAGGTAAGTGACCCATTGTACTTGACTCACCCATTTCATAGTTTTATATATTCTTAATGGGAATACATTATTTTGGTGACATTGCTTTGGAGATGCCCTTTATATCATAATGTATCATTTTTAAAATTTTGAAACATTCATCATTAGCAGACATTCTCAATAAGTTTTTTTTGATATGGGTTTTATGCACATCATAGAAGGTTAAACAAAGTAGCCTCTAATATTTTGGGATCTCTATGGAACAAAGTTTCACTCTAGAGCACAAGTTATAGGTATGTAGTTAAAAACTAGGTGATAAAATAACAGATTGAGCTTATGGATGTTTAACCAGGTTTTGTGTATGGATGCATATAATATAATATAAATTAATCACTAATTGAGTTTGATGGGTGGATAATTATTCTATGGTGCATATATCTCAAAGAAACTAAAAAAATGAAAGAAGGGTAAGGTAAAAAATAAGACTTTATGTTTTTGAAATGTCACTTCTAAGACTATTTATTTAGTGGAAAAGTATTTCTAAGACTAGTATTTGTTTCTTGTAGCTATTACACACTCATGAATAAGCATGGTTATCAGTTAGGGAAAATAAGTATAGGATGCTCAGTAATCTTAAATAAAGTTTTCTCTTCTTAGGGATGATGTTGTACACCCTTATCTAAGAGATTATAACTCAAACCAAAAATTTGTCTAGGGTAGATATAACTCATGCCTAGATGAATATACCAAAATAAATACTTCTACAAACCTCAAACTATCAATTCAACCTATACTAATTTCTCAAACCAATGAAATCTTCCAATCATAATTTCTTTTACCATATCTAAGATCAATATTCATTAATATAAATAATTATATTCATATGTAGCATTAACATAATTTAAAATTACTAAATTAATATAGATAAATAAACTTAAATTTCATTAACACATAAAGGGAAGAATTAATAAAAAACACATTGCATGATAATCAATCTCTTGATCTCTTCTTATATATTGATCTAAAACTTTGACCCCTTAAAAAGAGGGATTTACATGTATTTAAAGGACTTGGGAAAGGGGTCACCTCATCTTCCAAGTATATAAAAACTTTGATTACATTAAAATTAGCTAGAAATTTAGTTCTAGTTTAGTACAAAATTACATGTTATAACTTATAGATTATCTCAGACATGCAATGTGTGCATGCTGTTAAAAAAATTATTTAATTACAACATGGACGTAACAAAAATTAATTATTCATTTGTAATCATTACATGAAAATTTATATAAAAATAACCTTCGACTAAGGATAAATTGACTCTTGCTTGACACTTTTCAAAGTTGTTATCAAAACTATAGTTGTAATTGGAGTTGTGCCAGCAACTGGAGTTGAACATGTTGTTGTAGTAGACATGGTGACTAAAGTTTGGAAGAGGATGAAAGAATTCATATATAAATATATGAAGTAATATACATAGTTACAATATATAGGAGAGATATTTATTACAAAACATAATAAAATCATAGATAAATTACACAAAACACAAGTATTATAAGTGGGAAAACCTTTAAGAGGTAAAAATCCCAAAAGTGATATCCCAATACAAAATTATTCTACCTTATCAATTCTTCATATAATTTAAATAAAAAAACTTGTAGGTTAAATATGACAAAATAATTTTATATTCGAATGATTTCACAATAGGGTTAAAACCCTATTTTTAGTGAAATACCAAAGGAGGTGATTGCTGTAAAAATAATGGGTCCATCTATCCCGATAAAATAATTTAATTAACTTTTAGTAACTCATTAAATAATTATAAATTATTATTTATTTTCATGAGGTTTCTAACTATTGTTAATAAACAATATATTATTATTTAATAACTTTACTAAGACTAAGGATCAATAAGTCCACTTATAATTAAATGATCTAACACTCCCCCTTAATTCTATGTGGGGATAAATGTCATTGTCACATTAGAAAATAAATATATTATGTACATAATTAAAATATTTAAAAACCTTCATCATTCTAAATACCACATTTTGAAACAAAAAGAATTATAATCCATAAACTACTCGGAAGTAAATTTAGGCTAGCATCATCGTGAGACTACATCTCACAATTTATCATGAAAAATCACTAAGCATATTTGGAGACTTTTATAACGTAAGGACCTCCATTACAAAGTATTTTTTTAATGTATTAGGGTACAAAATTAAAACTTTCACACAAATTTTACTAAAATCACATAAGTTCTACATGAATTTTATAATGTTTTACAATGAGAAGAAGTATCAAGGAGGAAAAACACATGGCCATTAGGAAGTGGCATTGTCATGCACACTCCCCCTCAATGGAAACTCTGAGAGTCCTAACATTGCATAAATTTGACAAAACTTTATATATCCAAGTGGTTTTGTGAATATATCTACCACTTTTTTATTTGTAAGATAGAAATATAGATGAATATCACTATTGAGGACTTTATCTCAAATAAAATGCACATGAACTTCAATATGATTAATTCTTTAGTGTTGTATTGGATTCATTTCTAGAGATATACAACTTTGGTTATCACAATGAAGTATGGTACTATGAGAAACATCTAAATGATATTCTCCCAAAAACCTTCATATATACATGGCTTCTTTGGTAGCTTCCATTACACTTTTGTAATTTACTTTAGTAGAAGAGATAGAAATAGTAGGTTGTTTCTTGATGCTCTAAGTGATAGCACCTACACTAAATTTAAACACATATCCAAAAGTAGATTTATGATCTAAAGTATAAATAGCATGGTCATAATCCCAATAACCATATAAATTAGCATTCTCAATGGATGAATAAAATAAGCCATAGTTTACAATTTTTTTTATATACTTAAGTATTCTCTTTGCTAATTTTCAATGATCCAAATAAATATCCTGCATAAATCTAGAAGCAACACTAACATCATATGAAATATATAGCATAGAATGGTTAGATAAATAAAACTTCTAATGAGTTGTATATATAAATTAGGGTTAGTTTTTTCACAAGAAAGTTTAGGATCAAGTTTAATACCAATTTTAGTAGGAATAAAAGTAGATTTACAATCAAGCATGTTAAACTTAACAAAAATATTGTGCATACTGAGATTATGATACAATAATTGAATATTTATCCTAAAATATAACCATTCCTAAAAAGTAATGTAGAATATCTAAATTAGTTATTTCAAATGTTTGACTTAGTTTATCGTTATATTTATGAATTAAACTAGTTAGATCACTAGTAATCAATAAATCATCAACATATAATACAATTGGAATCAAATGACCATTTTAAACTTTAACAAAGATATCAATATCAGAGTAGCAATTATAGAAACTCAATTATTTGAAAAAAAAGGTAATTTTATAACACCAAGATTAAGGAGCTTGTTTTAAACCATATAAATATTTCTTTAACTTGCATTCAAAATGATCTTTGTTAGGGTGAATGAAACCTTTAGGTTGAATCATGTATATGTATTTTTCTAAATCACCATTTAGAAATTTAGTATTGACATCCAATTGGTGGATAACTCAACCATTTTAGACTACAAGATCAATAAGAAGTCTAATAGTACTCATTTTTGATATAGGAGCAAAGGTTTCAACATAGTCAATCCCAAGTTTTTGAGTAAACCCAAGAGAAAATAATCTAGCTTTAAACTTATCAATTTTACCAACTAAATTATACGTGATTTTATAAAACCACCTACAAATTAAAATATGCCTTTTAGGCAAAGGAAGGACAAGATCTGAAGTCTGATTATTATTTAAGACATTATATTCATCTTGAATAAAAATATTTCATCTATCATCTTGAGTGGCTTCCTCAAATGATTGATGTTCACATTCATACATAGTCATTAATGCATGATAAGAATACTGACTTCTTTATTAAGTTTATCAATAGTAGAATATTATATTAGGGATTCTATCTATTTAAATAGTTTAGATTAAAAATTAAATTTGAAAGGTTCCTTAGACTCTAAGTTATCTAAATTTGGATTAAATTTTTTAAGGGCATCTATTTCATCACAAGGAGAAGCATGAGAGTCAGGTTCATCAATATAAGAATATTGAAGAGGTTCCATAGAGGGATTACAAATGTATTTTTTAAGTATAAGAAAATTCATATTCTTAATGATCTGATGTGTATAAGGATCATGAACTCTTGAACCTTTTATCTTACCTCTATAACCTTAAAAAATTCAAGAATAGGAAGTGGGATCGAGCTTCTTTCCTTTAACTTTAGGAATAAAGATAGAAGCAGGACTACCAAAAATCTTTAGATGAGCCACACTAGGTGTATTTTTAGTACACAATTATAAAGGGATATAAAGAATAAAATCTTTGGTAATGAATCTATTAGAATATACACAGTAGTATTCATGGATTCAACCCATAAAAAATTAGGAATATTTTTAGATTGCAACATTGTTCTAGCCATTTCTATGATGGTGTAGTTTTTTTCTTTCAATAATATCATTTTGTTGAGGGGAATAGGGAGTTGTTAATTCCCTTTTAATACCAAAACTAATACAAAAATAATAGAACTCTTTACTAACATATTCACCACTATTATCAGTTCTTAATCTTTTAATAGAAAAACATATGCTTTTTCAACATAAGCTTTAAAAATTTTAAACTTAGAAAAAACATCAATTTTATTTTTAATGAAATAAGACCAGATCATTCTATTATAATTATCAATAAAGGTAATATTATACAAAGAACCATTAAGATATACACCTTCAAGATATCCTATCACATCAATATGAATCAATTCTAAAAGATGTGAGGAATTCACATCATGATTCTTGTGAAAGAGATTAGTATATTACTTACCACGTAAGCAACCCTTACAAGTTTAATAATGAGAGGGGATAAAAAAAGTTCAAAAACAAGATTATTTATATAAAAAATATTTAAAATTATAGAATTAACATGTGCTAATCTTTCATGTCAGAATTGAGATTCAATCTTATTATGCAATGAAACAAAACATGCAGGAGGAGAGAAGATATATAAACCATTCTTTTGAACACCTTAAACAATCAAGGAACCTGATTGATTTATAATAGACAAACTATTTTTACATAATTTTATAATTAAAATATCATTTATAAGTTGATAACAAGATAGTAAATTATTTTTAAGCTTAGGTACATAGAAAACATCATTTATAATAACATTTGAAAATTATGTTTTCTCTTGTCTAATTGATTCTAAAAATGAATTATCACCTAAGTAAATTATTTCAAATATATCTCTAAAATCACACAAAATATTAGATAAACATGTCATATGATGTGATTCATTGCCATTTGAAATCCACTCATTTTGATTTGAATCAAATAAAACAACATACAAATCAATAACATTTGAATCCTGATTATTATTTTGATTAGGTTTTTGATTATTATAATTATTTTTATTATATTTATTCCCTTTTAGAATTTTTATAACTTTAGTTGTTAATTTTATCCTTTTTTATAACAAGTTTCCCTTCTATGACCAAATTTACCACATAGATTGTAATATCTATTAAACTTAGGTGTATGATTATTATTGTCATATTTCTTATTCTCATATTTTCCTTTAGTAAAATTATGGTTACATTTGTGGTTTTTAGTGTTATCATAAATATTATTTAAGGTGATAAGTGTGTAAGTGACATTCTTTTTAAAATTAAAATCGGTCATAACTTGCTTTTCTTGAATTAAGAGAGCAGACAAAGTGGTAAGATCAAGGATATCTTGCTTAGTTTGATATTTAGAATTCAAAATTGAAATAAAATTTATAAATTTATCTTAAATATTTAATTGAATGGTAAAATAAATCAATTGATCTTGAATCAAATTACAATTACATCAATCTATTTGAACTTTAATTTTTTTTAAATTAGCAAGAAAATTCACAACTTTCTCATCACTTTTTATAGGTATAGTTATAAATTAAATGATTAAATTAATAATATTTAAGAAATGAGTTCTCTCATGCATGGATTTAATGACTTTCCAAGAATCACTAGGACAATCCTGAGAACTGATGTGAAGAAGGAATTCATCCTTAACACTTTACAAAATAATGGACATAACTTCCTATGATTTTTGTTGAAATGCATTAATAAATTCAAGGGTAAAATGTCATCTAGAAGGGGATTTTTTACTCCCAATGACAAAATTTCATAACTTGTAGGTCATAAATTTAGCTTTAATACAAGTTTTTCATATATTATAGCTATTTCCATTAAGCATTTGAGATTTATCTAATGAAAATTGAGGCGAAGCTATACCTTCTTTTAAATAGGACAATAAACAAATGCTTAAAATGTAACTTTTTAGTGTGAATTTTAACTTGATTTGATAGTAATTTTTTTTTAAAAGTATAAACACATAATAGTTGTTTGATTTAATGCTAGATAAAGTAAAAATTTGTGAAAGATTATGATAAAATAGGGTATCTTAAGTGTCACAAAAATACATAAATGTAATATTTTTTTTAAGAAACTAATTTTTGTAATTATTTTATATATTATTTTTGTAAAATAAATTAAATTAAAATTGAAACTATGCTTAATTACACAATTTAGATTTCAAATAATATAAAAAACATTGATTTAGAACTGCACTAAACTAGGTGTCAAAAGAGTCACACTCAGAATGACCACCTAGACACTATTATTAAAAAAGTTATAAAAATAATAGTAGTAGGTTTCAAAACATAAAATGGACAATGTAGATGTGTTTGGAAAGTACCAAAACTTAAGCATCGATTGGTTACACATCTATGTCTAAAAAAGTTTTGACTAGATCAAATATCGTAAGAAGGTCGACACTAGAGAGGGATTTACATGTGAGAAAGTTTTCACGAAACCTAATAAATAGAATTAAAAATTATTTAAATTAGAAAAAAAATTAAAGAATGTTGGAGATATTTGAACACAAGACCTCCCTTTTTTCAAGTTTTCAACAAAAGGTTAACTACCAACTTGACTAATAGTTTAATTAAGTTTTAACATGAAATATTTTATATTAATGTTTTTT
Source organism: Torreya grandis (assembly GCA_037957365.1). Classification (NCBI taxonomy): domain Eukaryota; kingdom Viridiplantae; phylum Streptophyta; class Pinopsida; order Cupressales; family Taxaceae; genus Torreya; species Torreya grandis. Next base: position 211,943 of record JARHVA010007429.1, read on the forward strand.
TAACTAATTTTAAAAATAATATATATAACATGCATGTAAAATATTTTTTTAAATAAAATTTAAGTTTTGGTAAAAAAAAACTCTTAAAATATTTTAAAGGTGCGGGCCACTAGATATTTGCATAGAAAATAGATTTTAAAAAATAAAGTATTTTAAAAATATTTTCACACTATATGAAAATACATACTTAAATATAAAACACATAGGGAGAAGAATGATGGTATAAATTTTTTTTTGGAGAGTTACTGAAACTTAGATAAGTCACCTCATAACATGAAAATTCACCAGCACTCTTATAATCTTCAGGCAAGGCAAAATTGGTCTTTAAAATCTAGTTTTTGGTGTAGAAAATAAGTTTTTCATTCACCTAGGTTATATAGTGTCCTATAATGACATCCCAATAGCTGAGATATAATTTGTAAATGCTTCGAGACTCCTTCTCAAAGGCTAAAAATTTGTAACCGATCTTTAAACTCTAAAACTAAGTAGCTCGAAGCTTTAAAACTTAATTTTTGATGAAGGAACTAGATTTTTGAAATTTTCCAATGCTATAGAGACGTATATCAACAAAGATTATGTTTTATAATACCAGTCTTTAAAAATTAATTATTTAAACTTTATTTGAGAGATCTTAATTGTTTTTTAATCATCTATACACCCCTTTCTCTGATTCTATGAAAGAATTCATGTATAAATATATGAATCAATACACACAAGTACAAGATCTAGGAGAGAGATTGATTCCAAAGTATAATAAAATCAAAGATCAATTTACACATAATACAAGTATTTTAAGTGGGAAAATCTCTAAGAGCTAAAAAACCCATAAGTGATATCCCAATACAAATTCTTCTACATTCTCACTTCTTCATAAAATGGCCTTCACAAAATTTGTAGGTTGAATATGACAAAATAATTTCATATTCAAATGATTTCACAATATGGATAAAACCCTATTTATACTAAAATACCAAGGGAGGTGATCATTATAAAAGTAATGGATCCATCCATCCTATAAAGTCATTTAATTAAATTTTAGTAACTCATTAAATAATTATAAATTTATTATTTATTTTAATGAGGTGTCTACCTCATGTTAATAAATAATATATTATTATTATTATTTAATAACTTTATCAAGGTTAAAGGTCAATAATTCCACTTAAGATTAAATACTCTAATAGGAGATGCACTCATATCTTAGACTAGATCTATAACTAGAGCTAAACTTAGAGGCAACATTGAGGTAATTACTAAGCCAGGAAGAAAGGAAATTGAAGGTAGTGTTTCAATTAGAACTATAGGTAGAATTTGAGATGCAAAAATAGAAGGTGGTGTTGAGGTTGATTTCTTATTCTTATCCAACTCTTGATAATGTTTTTATGCATGGGCATCTTGTACCTAAATTATTCTCATATCAAGGAGATATGGTTTGGCTACCTTATCTACCCATTCCACTAGTCTTGCATGCTTTATTTTGGTGGCTCAAAAACCAACCCAAAAGACCTCCACCTCATTTTCATTTTTCCTTGCTATAATCAAATTTGCTTGAAACTATCTGAACTTGTTGAATCACTTTATAAAAATATCCTAGGCTACTAGCTTCCTAGTGTTATCTCAAGCTCCTATTAATTCTAGCTCATCCAAAATTTGTGCTTCTTAATTCTACTATTCTATAAGATTATTCACTAGAGAATTGGCAAAACTCACCCAATCTTAGGCCTCTTGAATTATTATGATATCCAAATTCAATACATTAGCTACCTCTAAAGGGGTCATCAAATTTAAATGGCTAAATGCCTTATTAGGAGTGTACAATACTAATAAATTCAATTTGTTTTCATTTTCTCTAAGAAGCTTAAACAATTTTTTTATTGAAGTTACATGTGGAGCTAATTGGAATCTCAAATAATAAATGGTATCTAAAAAAAGTTATAGCCTTAGTGATGTACTTTTTACATCTTATTTTTTTCTTGAGGGAACTCATATTACCTATTGCTACTCTATAAGAGTTTCTAGCTCTTTGTCTAGTTATTTTTAGGCCTACTTATTTCCTTCATGGATGGAAAATATTGCTTTATTGTGGGTCTCCATGTAGGACATAATGCCCTCAACATAAGGGGACTGACCCTTCTTATCATTTTTTTGATAAAGAATAAATGTCTTCTCTTTCTTCCAAGATTAAGCCCATGCCACTGCTATCTTTAATATTTGTTTTCCTAACCCTTTACATTGAGGATGTGTCTTTTCAAAGACTAAGCTTATATTTTAAATATTGGTTATATTTAGATTAGACCTCTTAGAATTTGACATTCCTAACTCCTTGACCCAATCTAGAAGAGTTGTCTTTGATGGATCTAATGGTCAAGATTCTACTTGTCCATCTTTCTCAAGATTAGTTTTAAGATCAGTGGATGGCTTAGGTATTAAGGGAAAATTTATTTTGGACTAGAATACATTCCTAAATTTTGGCATGGGATGCACAATGTAGATAGGTTTCTTCTTAGGGGACCTTTTTTTTGCCACCACTATTATGACTTAAACTAGTCCTAAAGAAGGCAATGGTGAACCTAGTTGAGTAGAGGAGGAATCCACTTAGTTGATGAATTGGATGGTTTATATATAATTAGAAGTGAAGATTGATAGAGTGGGAGTAGAGGTGGCTGGGATTGAAGGAACAATGGTTGGAGGGATGGAGACTGCAAGAGTGAAGATTGTAAGAGCAATGGTTATAGAAGAAAAAGTGGTTTGTGCTATCACTAAATTTTTCACCCTTATAGAGGTTATTAAAGCCTCCTCCAAATTGAGTAAAAAATTGGAGTACCTTTAGGCCTGTGGGTTACTTATAGAATAGGTACACCTCTCGATTTAAGGGCTATCTCCCTAGATTAGTATTTGATAAATTATCACCTATACTACTTATTTGCTTAGATGGAAAGAGATATAAGGAAGCATGAAAGTATTATATTCTAATAAAGTGATACACTAGATTGATCTCCACTAGACTAACATACACTTACACTATTAAATATGACTCATAATAATAACTTTAACATCCTAGATTGCTCTAACATAAGTGCTTCAAACATGGAGGTGATATGCATTGTACTTCTCAAGGTGAATGAAAAATAGGTTTAATTGAAGAAACTAATGATACTCTTTACACTTATAGATAAAGAAATAAACTAACTACACTTTATTTGACTTATTAGAGAGAGGACTACTTATATCAAATGTGAAAGAGTAAAGAGAACATAAAGATATATAGTTATCACTTGTCATTCCACTATGCACTACTTCACACACTTAGAAAAGAATTTATGAACTCAAAACTAGATTATAAGTATTTATTTCAAAGTTAAATATAATATTCAAACCATTAGGGCTTTGCCATACTAGATGTGGATCTTTTTACAATGCCAAAATAACATGAATATATAGAGCATATGAGATGAAAAAGGAGTGGAGCTGAAGGGTCACAAGGTGAAGTGTTAAGATGTGAAAACCAATTATAATGTAAGAGAATGAAGTGTAAAATAGGTCATGAATTCCTCTTAGAAAATTTTCCATCTGAAGTACATCATTCTCCCTCAAGTTGGCATAGATACCCTTCATTATCCTTCTTAAAACTACCTTGTTTGATGATGAGTTTACTTAAATATCTAAAAATACCATAGAAGTGTGTGACACATATACCCTAACTTAGTAATGTGAAGATATGATGTTTTCGAGTAATCTAATCCATTCAACTGATAGCCTCCCCTTTGTCACTTGTCCTTCACTTTTTGTAGTCATTCATTATCCTTTTAGGCCTCGACCTTCACACTTATCACTAAGGTGACCTAAAATTGTTCAAGGATATTAGTTTTAAAGGTATTAAACACATTTCAATACCTATTTTCCTTCCATTTAATTAGGTATACCTCAAGAATATTCAACATCACAAATCTCATATCAAACTTAGGTAGTCACCTTATTTCTTACTATCTTGTTCAAGACTACCTACAATGATTAACTCAATAGGGTATCCAATCATTTCCATTCATATTTTTTCCATTACATTCATATAATGGTTTTAAGTCTCTTTAATTCTTAGTAATGATTCATAAAATCTATACATTTAGCCTTCAAAACAATTTCACAAATTTGGAATATATGACCCCCTCCAACAATTCCTATCTTCTTGAGAAACCATGTAGCTTGTTCATACAAATATGAGTGAGATAAGTTGGCTCTCAAGCTCCCTCTAGGAATTTTGGATAGGCATAAGATAGATTTAGACCAAAAGTGGACAATTTGATTTATTCTCTATAAATTTATGGATTTAATTAGTGCTCTAATCTCCCTTGAATATTATCCAACTATTTGGGAAGATCTTATGGTCATATAACTTAAGTTATAAGCCATGAAGGTTTAGGCCTAGTATGCAAGATTGTATATTTGATTATGTGACCACCTCTAAGTGATTTTAATGAATTTAGGTGATTTATCAATCTATTTCCACATTCAATTCAACTCTACACATCATCAAATAGTATTTCAATACTCTTGATTTTATCCTCTCACCATTTATGTATATTAGGTATGCAAGTTTCACTTACTGTAAAGTGCCCTCTATCTAAGATAGAATAGTGGATACTTCCCCTATTGGTTTGATTTGAAGGATATCATAAGGGGATTTTTTAGATAATTATGACCTTCTGTACTAAATTTTAATCCTTGGTTATGTTCATAAAGGCCTTAACATCTCAAACTCCTAATACTATCTTTTAGAGGTATGACTATGTGTAAGGGTTTTTCTTGACTAAGAATGGAGTTATAAACCTATTAGATTAACCCTTGTCTTATTTCCCTACCTCTAATATTATTTTTAAAATTTTATATCATCACTATGATATTTATTTCAATATGTTTATTCCATACTACACCTATACATACCAAATAAACTTGCACCTTTCATTGGCCTAAACTGGTATGTGACTGTGGTAAACTATAGATGTACATTTAGGAGAAACAAATAGGTTCCTTTATGTGGATATATATATATATATATATATATATATAATCCTGTCTTTTTTGTTTTATATTAAAGTCACTAGGACCATTTCCTCTTATATCTCTATTCATCAACCAACTTTCATATTCTATTAGCCTAGACTAGTCTATGATTGTGATAAGCTATAGATGTGCATATTAGGGAAACCTAAAGGCTTCATGTAGGTGGTGATGTGTGTTTGAAAATTTTATTCCACACCTTTACTTAATTTGAGTTCATTACACATTTATCACCTCAATCTACTTATCTCTTGCCTTGAAACTATATATCATTCTCTATTCACTAATGCACTATATGCCATTTATAAGTGATAGGTTCATTTGGTCTCAATATCATTGTAGCTCTCTATGCATCTTCAGTAAAACTTGTCTAAGTTGGAAACCACTCTATCCTCTTCTTTCTCAACCAAAAACCTTATTATTATATTTATATGGTGTGACATATAGGTTTAGGTAATAAGAGTCAAGCCATTAAGCTTGAACATACCTCCTAAACATTCAACACAAGATGTTATTGTGTAAGGTAGAATCCTCTTTTAGAGAGATTGAGGTAAATCATCTTACTTTGCAAATTTTATAGCTCTACACCTCTATAAGTATCAATGAAATGACTAGTGAAATTTTGACTATTTTAAGGATTTTAGATCTTAAAGTCAATCTCAAACTTGTTAGATATTTGTCATGAAAACCAAATCTCTCATAAACCATTGTCTAATCACTTCTACACAGTCCTATAGGTGACTATTTTAGGGTTACTTGATTAAGTTGTTCTTGAAGATGATTCTCATAAATAACCTCCTACCTCTTCCAATGGTCTAATACTATTGTTATCATCTTGAGGATCTCTTCAAAAACTTGAAACTTTATTACTCCATCAATATGATTTCTCAAATCTTATTTTCAATTTGTTATAGGTGACACTCATAAGAAAGTTTGACTGTGTATTTAAGTTCAATATTCAACTCCACTTGGTTCACACATGTTTTTATATTTAATCTCCATTGGTCCATTTAACTATATTTATTCCATCACCATTTTCTTAGAATAGGTAAAAAGTGAATTACCTTTTATCTAGAGACACTTACAAGAGGACAAACTTTGTAATGATGGAAACACCACCTTTAACCTCTCTTGGTTCTCACTCCTAGAATAAGAGAGATAATTATGCTTATTCCTCCATGTTCACACATTCCATAACTATTAAATTCTACATGAAATTGTTTTATATAAAATTCAATTCCTCATACACCACTTTGTTCACATAGTCAAAGGCAACTAAATGAGAAAACTAAAGCCATTGGGGTTATACAAGTAGTTTAAAGGTGTTGACAGTTTTAGTGATTTTTTATACCATACAAACCATCAATATGAAGACCATGACCATGAAATGTAAGGTCATGAGGACTAATTTCATCAAAAAAGTGCATTCACTCCAACTCTGCTTCTACTTTCCATACTGAAGGGAAATCATTTTACCTTGTTGACCTACCCAAGAGAGCGATAAGAGAGAGAAACTAGTGTTTCTCAAATTTAGATCTGTCAAAGCTTCATGTGTATTATTAATACATATAAGGATATAAAAATAAATTCTAAAAGCCTCCACATATGACATATGGGTTATGTAGTCTATTAAACTAACTAAAACTACCCAATTTGTAGTTTATCTCCTTTCTTTAATGTTGAACTTACATTTTTTAGTTTCAAAACTACCATATAACACCTATCTAACACATGGTATGTTGTATAACCTATTTATACACTTTTACTCTTCTGTAAAACCTTAAATTTCATAAAAATGACCCATAAGGTGGCATAAAATGACTTGAAACCAACTAGCCAAAATGACAAAAGATTAGAACACATTATATGATCTCATTGATGACCATGGTGAAAAAATTCAAACTTAGGGGGCCCTAAGAAAGTTTTAAAATGTAATGGAGTTGACTTAATTTTACCTAGAGTTGAAATTAGTCAACATTTTAGTGATTTCTAAGGGGCAACATGCCTGTTATGCTAAGGACTAGTTATCTTATCCTATCCATTGGGATATGGAGTAACCTATATGTTAAATTTGAGACTAATATGCCTCTAAAAGGACCAAAAATAAGCACCAAACACAACAAGGAAACAAACATACAAAGGAAGATACCAAAATGCACACTTTTACTATTATCACTTAGGTAAACACAAAACAAAATCAATGGAAAACACACACTTAAACTACTACATACATAACCTAAACACTTGAGGTGAAGAACAACCTATTCATTACTTCAACCAGGGTCAAAGATAGTGCTTTTAGCATCACTACTTCTCCATGAAAACAAACCCTCATATGGTGCATACTTATTAATTAACACTTCATTATAGAGATAGTTAAATGACTTACCATATTTGGATATTCCATTGACTTCAAGTGTGTCACTTGGAGCTCTCAAGAACACTCCATATATTTTTCTTAAAGGTTTGTTTGACTTTGTATATAGCCTAACTTCTATCATGCTCATTTGATGTTCTTCATTTTGATTCTTGGGAAACATGAAAGTTTTATCCACCTCACCTTATTATATAACATGATGCACTTGATGTATATAACCATAAATCTTGTCTTATTTCTACTTATACAACATTAGACTAAGGTTTAGACTGCTCCTTAACCACAAACATTTCTACCTTGGCCTCATTGCACTCTTTCATGACTTCAACATTCTTAGTAATTATTTGACACTCATTATCATGATGAATAGGAAAATCTCCTTCATATTTACAAAGATTATCAATAACCTTACTATCGATTTCATGCTTCTTAGGAAGGGGATTTGGTTTACTCAATTGCTCAAATTATTAAACTATGGCATGAAACTATTGCCATAAATAATCTTATTCTTCATGGCTATCACATCCATGGACTCTTTCATCTTGATTAGGTATAATGGAATTGTCTTCCTCATCCTGATCTATCATACTTTTAAAATCATCATCATTATGAATATGATTAAGATAGTTAACCTTAATAACTTATTGAAAGAATTATTAAAGCCTACTTCAGAAATGTTCATGAGCTTCATCATGGATGATGTATGTGCCAAGGTCTATTTATTCAATGAAAGTATGTGTATCATGTTCATAAGTTTTAGAACCATACTCATATAGTAAAATATCAAATATACCTTCAAGTTTTGAGGATGTTCCATCATCCATAACACGCTCTTCTTGATCATTGATGGTATAATTTAGATTAGAAATTGCTTCTATATATGGCTCAATATGAAACTTTGACAATGGCTATATTATAATAGTCACCTTTTATCTATATCTTGTTTTAAAGGCCAAGAAGGACTACTTATTTTAGATATATCCTCTTATCTTGGTGGTGAAGTCCCTTGATAGGCAAATAGCAAAGTGAGCAGGTAGATCTACCACCACTATGTCTTGAAGGATTAGAAAGCTTCGATAACCATGCAAGAAAACTCTCAAAATTTTGATGAGACCTAATAACTTATATAGTATCCCATTAAGTTAAAATTTCATTACTATATGGCTCATATTTCAATCCCAACTTGTCTAACATAAGTTTGGGCATAACTAAAGTACTTTCCCCACTATCCACAATGTAATTGTGAACAAGCTTGTCTCCCATAATGAGTCTAAGATAGAAAGGTGGGGGATTTTTAGATTTGGTGGAGGGTTCAAATATGTGATTAGTATCATTAGTGAGGCATATGCCACCATCTCTTTATGGCTTAGGACTAATGTGGACTTGGGACAATTGCTCTTGAAGAAGTTCCTTTTGATTGTGCATGTGGAGTACCTCCCAAAGAGATATATTAGTCTTAGCATTCTTCAAGGAATCAATGATATTAAAAGAAGGAACACTCACCTTTTATTGCACTATTGAAGGCGAATAAATTCCTTAAGCTTGAAATAATGTATTATTTTGGGTCACTCTTCCCACATTCTAATTTTGAAGAGGTGTACGATTTATAGGGAATTCCACATTTACATTCACACTTTGTGGCCTTGGAGGAGGATTTTTTTAACTTGTATCAATGTATCAAACATATCCAAAGGATATTATATTTGACCTTATGTTATCTTCAAATGAGGTACCTTGGTTTAGGATAAATGTGTCTCCGCTTGAAAGTTTACCGAGCTCACTCTTTGGTTGACACATCCTTCATTGAATTCTAATTACATGAAGTTTTCATCTTTCGCTATCAATTAAGGAGTAGGTCCTCCTTGAGATACCAAAACTTGTCCTCCACCTTCATTGGAATTCATATACTATCCTTGAGGATTTCATTCTTATTATTAAACCAAGTTACTATAGACTAAAACCATGGCTCTTGTGTTAGGAGTAGAGGTTGAATTATAGGTATTGGGTGGCCTATTGAAGTTAGATTGACCTTGTCCCCTCCCTTGATCATATTGTTGAGGTCGAAATATATTTGTCTAGGGAGGATATGAATAAGGGTTTTAGTGATATCCATATTGTATATTTAGTTTCTAACTTGGGCTTCTAAGGCCATAGATCTTGATCCCCAGTATATGGTATCTTTTAAATTCTTTGGGGTATCTCTAGACTTGTTATTTGAACTTAGAATTGGAGTAACACTTGGAGAAAAAGAAAACATTTTAGGTATAATAGGAATAGATACTTTTAGAGGTATTTTACTAGCTTGTATCAAACCATTCTCAGCTTTAATGACTATGTCATAGTATTCAAGCAAAGTGTATCCACCCATGGACTACAACATGGTAGTTATATCAATCCCAATAGATCTTATGTATATTTAGAAAACAAAACTTGTAGGGGGTCTCATGAGAGGTGGTAGCTTATACCATGTTATTTGAAACCTCTCATTGAAGTCATGCATAGTTTCTTTAGTACCTTTTTAAATCACATTAAACTAATGAATGATTTATGTGTGATCACTTTTGTCTTTAAATATTCGAGTCATAAACTCTCCAAACTCATCCCAAGTGGTGATACATTCTCCCAGTAATGTTCTATACCAATCAAGGGATTTTCTCCTAATAGACATGGCAAGTCATCTGACTATAATGTTAACTTTAGTGACATTATGGAAATAATATAAGTTAGATATGTCCCTAATATTATCACTTGGGGTAATATGACCCTTCTCATTGAAAGTGGGAACACTCTTGGTGGCATTAGGAGTGATATCATCATAGGTATTGAGGTGTATAGGATTTTTAGTATTGAAGGATGGGAAAGCATGCTTCATAGCCATGTTTTCCTCAATTTAATCTTCACTCTCTTGTTTTTATTGACTTAAAATGTCTTCTTGATATTCAAAAGTTAATATAGGTTTAGGATATTGAACTTTAATAGGAATTTTAGGATGAGGGAGTGGATTTATAGGATTGTTACCTCTACTAGTAGTTGACCTAGTGAGGACCATGAAGTATGAACAAAAGGAAAATAAAACTTGGTCTACAAATAGATATTAACTTAAGTGGAGTCACCAAATGTTGATTAGAATACATGTATGTAGTTGTGATGTTGTAAATACTAGCATTCACCTTGACAAGATATGTTTGAGATAATAATTCCATCAGATAATACCATTAGAGAGGTATTTCAGGCCTCCTTAAAATTTATTCAAACATTGGATTACTTATAGGCATGTGGGTTGCCTATAATAAAGGTAAACCTCTAGATGTAAGAGCTAGCTCCCTCGATTAGTATTTGATAGCTTATCACCTACACTACTTGCTTAGATGGATGGATGGAAAGAGATATAAGGAAGCATGAAACTAACCTATTCTAATGAGGTGATACATTATATTTATCTCCACTAGACTACCATACACTTGTAATATGAAATATGACTCATAATACTAGCTTCAACATCCTATATTGCTCTAACATAAGTGTTTCAAACATGGAGGTAATATGCATTGCACTTCTCAAGGTGAATAAACAAGAGGTATGATTTCAAACACTAATTATACTCTTTATAATTATAGATAAACAAATACACTAAATACACTTCATTTTACCTATTATAGAGAGGACTAATTGCACCAATGTGACATAGTAAAGAGAACACAACAATAGAAAGTTACCACTTGTCATTCCACTATACACTAATTTGCACACTTAAATAACAAGTTATGAACTAAAAACTAGACTATAAATATTTATTGAAAAATAAAATACAATATTAAAACTAGTAGGGATTCTTCATACCAAGTGTGGATCCTTTTATAATGCCAAAATATCATGAATATATAGAGCATAAGAGAGGAGAGAAAAGGAGTGAAACTGAAGGGTCACAAGGCCAAGTGTCAAGATGTGAAAATTAGTTAGAATTCATGATAATGTAGTGGAAAATATTTCATGAAGTAATCTTACATAAGTATCCATCTGAATTACATCATTCTCCCTTAAATTGGCATAGAGACCCTTCACTATCCTTCTTGAAACTACCTTGTTTAATGATGAATCTGCTTGACTATCTAAAATTGACATAGAAGTGTGTAACACATACACCCTAAATTATGAAGGTGGATATATTATGTTTTATATTCATTAATGCCATCCAACTGATAGCCTCCCCTTTTTAACTTGTCCTTCAATTTTTCTAATCATTCATTAGCCTTCTAGGCCTAAACCTTCACACTTTTCACGTGACTTGTAGTTTTTCAAGGATATTAGTTATATATGTGTTAGATACCTATTTAAAAACTCTTTACCTTATATTTCATCAAGTATACTTTAATAAGATTCAGCATCACAACTCTCATCTTAAAATTAGGCAGCCACCTTCTTTTGCATTATCTTATTCAAGATTGTCTACAATGAATAACTTATTATAGATTCCTTCATGCATAAACAAGGTGATAATTATGTATTAAGAGTTATAATATGTCTAAAAACACCTTATTTAATAAATTTAATCTATTAATTCATTTTTATACTTGCATAATACCTTAATTCCTACAAAAGATAGAATTAGACCTATTTATACAAGTGATGATACAAAGTAACTAGATTTAAAGGATATTAAGATATTCCTAAATGGATATAAATCACTTAAAAGGAAAATTAACCCCTCTTTAATTCATTTACATTCATATTTTCTCTATTGGGTTCATATAAGGATTTTAGGTCTCTTAGCTTCTTGGTGATGATTCATAAAAGCTAAATGTTTAACCTTTGAAGAAATTACAAAAAATTGTATTATAGGACCCCATTCAACTATTAATATATTATTGAGACATCATGTAGTTTGTTCATATAAATCTGAGTGAGAGAAGCTGGCTTTCGAGCTCCTTCTAAGCATTCTAGATAGGCTCGAGATACATTTAGGCCAAAAATGGCCAATTTGAGTTATTATATAAAAATTAATGGATTTAATAAATCCTATGATCTCCCCTAAATATTATACAACTATTTATTAATATCCTATTGTCATATAAATAAATTTAGAGGTCATGAGGGTTTAGGCCTAGTTCTAGGCCTAATTTGCAAGACTGTATATTTGATTGTCTGACCACCTCTGAGTACTTACAATGGCTATATGTGATTTATAAATATATTTTAACATTAAATTTAAATATACACAACATACAATATTTTTTCAACACTCTTCATTTCATCCTCTCACCATTCATGTATACTAGCTTTGTAAGTTTCACTGACTATAAAGTGCCCTCCATCGGAGATAAAATGGAAGATACTTCCCATATTGGTTATAATAGAAGGATATAATGGGGGATTTTTTAGGTCATGATAACCTTATGTATTAAATTTAAATATTTTTTTATGTTCATATATTTCTTAACATCTAAACTCCTAAGACTATATTTTAGAGGTATGACTGTGTGCAAGATTTTTTATTGATTGAGCAAGGAGTTAGAAACCTATTTGATTAACCCTTGTCCTATTTCCCTACCTTTGAGATTATCATGTAAATTTTGTATCATCACTATGATATTAATCATGTTTGTTACATACTACATATTTTAATACCAAATAAACTTGCACCTTTCATTGGCCTAGACTAGTCTGTGACTATGGTAAATTGTAGATGTGAATTGAAGAGAAACCAATAGGTTCTTATAGGTGGAAGTATGTGTTTGACTACTTTAACTCTCTCATTGTGGTTATATATTCAATTCAATAGGATCATTTCTCATTATATATATTTTCCTCAACCAACTTTCATCTTTTATTAACTTAGACTAGTCTATGATTGTGGTAAACCATAGATGTACATATTAGTGAAACTAAAAGGCTTCCTATAGGTGGTAATGTGTGTTTGAAAAATATGTTCCATAACTTTACTTCCTATAATTTCATTATTTCATTTCTCACTTGAATTATATTATCTATTTCCTTGATACCATATATCATTCTCTATTAACCAATGCATTATGTGCCACTTGTAAGTTACATGTTCATTTGGTCTCAATAGCATTGTAGCTCTCTGATCATCTTTAGTAAAACTTATCTAAGTTTGAAACCACTCTATCCTCTTCTTTCTCAATAAAAAAAATTATTGCATTGGCATGGTGTGACATAGGCAACAATATTTAAGGCATTATTCTTGAACATACCTCCTAAACATTCACCATAAGATGCTACTATGTAAGACATAATCCTCTTTCAGATAGATTGAGGTAAATCATCCCACTTTGAAACTTTTATAACTTTGCACTTATGTAAGTATCAATGAAATTAATGAGTGTTTTTTTTTCTTATTATGTTAATGTTTTTATACCTTTAATTTAATCTCAAACTTGTCAGAGCTCTTTCATGAAATCTAAATCTCCCATGAACCAATGCCTAATCACTTCTACACTGTCATGTAGGTGACTATTTTAGGGTTACTTGACTGAGTTATTCTTGAATATGATTATCAAAAACAACCTCGTACCTATTTCAATGATATTATCCTATTTTTATCATCTTTAGGATATATTCAAAACCTTTAAACTTTATTGTTCCATCAAGATGATTGCTCAAATCTTATTTTAAACTAGTTGTAGGTGATAGTCATAAGAAGGTCTTACTATGTATGCAAGTTTAATCCTCAAATCCACTTGGTTCACATATGTTTTGATATTTAATCTCCATTTTTCCATTAAAATCTATTTATACCATCACCATGTTTTGATAGGAGGGAAAAAAAGTGCATTATCTTTGATTTGAAGCCACTTACAAAAGGACAAACTCTACAATTATGAAAACATTGCCTTCAACCTCACCCGGTGTTCACTCCTAGCACAAGAGAGATACTTATGCCTATTCTTCCATATTCACACATTCCATACCATTTGAATTATAAATTAAATGGTTTGATATCCTATTCAATTCCTCACACACCACTTGGTTCACATAGACTAAGGTAATCAGATGAGAAAACTAAAGCCATTAAGGTTATGTAGGTAGTTTGGAGGTGTTGATAGTCTTAGTTATTATTCATACCTTAAAAATCATCAATTTAAATTCCATGACCATTAAATATAAGGTCATAAAGAATACTTTCATCCATAAAATTCATTCACTCCAACTCTTCTTCTACTATGTGTACTAAAGGAAACCCATTTGACCTTATTGACCTACCCAAGGGAGATAAAGAAGAGAGAAACTTGTTTTTCTCAAATTTAGATCTATCAAAGCCTCATGAGCCTAGTAAATACTTTTGGGTATCTCAAAATAAATTCCAAAAGCCTCCACACATGCCATATGGGTTATGTATTTTGTACAACTAACTAAAATTACCCTATTTGTAGTTGATCTCCTATCTTGAATGTTGAACCTAGATTTTTTAGTTTTAAAACTACCATCCGACACTTATATAACACATGGTACATTAGATAACCTACTAATTCACTTGTCCTCTTGTGTAAAATTGTACATTTCATAAAAATGACCCAAACATTGGCATAAAATGACTTAAAACCAACTAGACAAAATGGAAAAATATTAGAACACATTGTATGACCTCATCAATGATCATGGTGAACAATTTCAAACCTATGGGGACATAATAAATTTTTAAAATGTAGGGGAGTTGACTTAATTTGACCTAGGAGTGAAATTATTCAATAATTGGATAAATGAAAATAATGTCAATAAAGTGATTACACAAGAGTAAAGGTAGAAATAACTACCAAAGGCATAATAAAAAAGCCATCAATGACATAAGATGAAAAAGGCCTAGGAGAGTAGTGAAAAAAGGACCCTTACCAAATTGGTCACTACCAAGGGGTTCCTTTTCTTTTAATCTTTATAATCACAATATCTTAGCTTGTTATAGATCTTCCTCATCCACCTCATGACTTGGCTCACCTCTAAGTGAAGGTTGTGCCTCTCCATTGGTTAACTCCATGTTTGGAGTCTTTGATAAAAAAGTGTAGTCCCCTTTATCTTGTGGATTAGTCACTAATTAAGGGGGAGTGGAAAGAATCATATTGGATGTTATAGCTACTGAAGCCACCATATTAGGTGTCATTTATTCCTCATCAAATGAGTCAATGAAAATTATGTCCACATCTTCCAAAATTGTGATCTCCTTCTCCTACATTATCTCTCTACTAATTCTTATTTGACTTTCATTAGCTCAACCATAGATGTTTGAACTAGAGGAGTTTGTTTTTCCTCTTAATTTTTAGTAGCTGGTGTCTCTTCTAGCACTTTATCTTCTTTATGCTATCCAACAACTAATGTTTCCCCTACCACTTTCTCTTATTCTTGTTGAGTGGTCATCACAGTAGGTAGCTATTGTGGATCATGGCTTGGGTCTATTGGTTATTGGTAAGGTATACCACTCCATAAGTTAGATGATCTCCATCCCCCTAGTGGTGGGATATTAAATTTGGATTGATCAATTGTAATACATGGCTTTGCTTGTATCACCCTCAACAAATATTCACTTAAGCCCATAGTCTCAGCCCTTTCCTTTACTTCCTCATCATATTTTGCATTAAGAAACATGAAGTCATGGTTTAAGGGTTCATGTTTATATGGGATGCCAAGACTATGAATACTTTGTTGTACTCTCCCAAGGGGTCTGAATCCATGTGGGGTAGAGTATCCAATGAATAATCCCTCCTTGCATTCCTAGCTTCTTTGAAATGCCTCTTGAATGTATATTGCATCCTCCCAATAGTGATATGGGAGTCAAGGAAAGTTCTCTTACTCTTTTTGAAATCTTAATCTATACCATTCCATATTTATAAGTTAATATATTTTTTGGCATCTTTTTTAGGGACAAATTTTGGGAGTTAAATAGGGTCCATCCTATATCTATAAACCATGATGACTATATAATATGGGTAGAGCCAATTATCACCCAAATATTTTAGTGTATTGTTAATGCTCTTTAAAATACTAGCTAGAGGTTGGTAATGAACGGCCATCTAAACCTGAGGATACAGGTCCTCTATAATTCTAGTAATGTTCCTTACATATGTATAAATGTGGACAAAAGAATAGAAGTCACATATCCTTTTCTTGATATAGCCAAGGTTGGAATTCTAGAAAACCCCATTATGACTATAAATAGTCCACATAATTGAATCTAAGAGATATGACATCATATATAAATTTACACCTTGGGTCCTCTTATCCTTATGTATAATTTTTTCATGTAGGCAGGCACTAATGACCTACCCTGATGCATAGGTGTACTCAGAAGTAATGAGAAGTTTAAGTACTGGTATCCATTCTAGATGTAGGAAATGGATACTCAAGTGGCCAAAGAGTCAATTTAACAATACCAATAAGAATTCCCATCCTAAATTGGGTATTGGGGATAGGATTATTGGTAGTTTCCTTGATAGTAAAAGTCTCTCTAGGGAGAAGCCACCTCCCTACTACTTGTTCAACATTGTTTTTTTATTCCAAGTAACTACACTATGTAAATTAAATGTATCATCTAGAGTGGGAAGACTTATATAACTCATGAATGCATAAATGGAGATGTATAAAATGACTAAATTATTTTTGATAGAATGTAAATATCCATTGTATACAATTATGCCTTTAAAAATAAAGTTTTATAATGAGTCAATTCACAACATGACTTATGGCTTAGAAGCTATGTAGTAGAGTGCCTAGCTCTTAAATGTTATAAAGTTAGCTACAAGTTGTTTCTCCTCTACTAATATGTCCTCCTTACATGTTAATATATCAATGTTTTCCATCACCTCCCATAAATCCAAGTAATTGGCATGGATATCATCAAATATAGTGGCATTAAAAACCATTTCTAGGTATTATGTGGAGTATTTAATAGAAAACCTAAAAGGTGGTGGAGCTCCTTTGTATGCCCTAGATGAAGATTCCATTATTATTTATTAATTTTGGTGTGATGTAAGATCTTTAAAATGGTAGTCTAAAACTATGTTATGAAAATTACAAGTAATTTTATATGTAGCTAGGGTTTTTGAAATTATAGAAGGCTATGTGCACTTAATCTCTTGAAAATAAGATCAGATAAACTCAGTTGGGGACTTGATTTTATAGAGTTTTTCATTCATTCTAGTTCATGTGCTATTAATCACCAATGTATATGAACTCATCACAATCATTCAATCTAAACTTTATCACCTAGGCCTAGTAGAGCATGCCATGTAAGATGCTTACTCATTTGAGGTGCCAAGGTGTCACTTCTTATTTTGACATTTATCACTATATGGTTCAGTCAAGGGCCTCGATCTTTACTTCCAAGGCTAATGATATAATATAGTGAGCCCAAGATTCTGAGTGAAAGACCCAGAAACCAAAATGAACTTCAGAGAGATTCATTTAAGAACATTTATCCAAAATTTGTTGAAGGGAAAGTTTATGAATGAAAGGCTTTGAATGAAATTCATTAAAGGAATAGTTCTTGAAGACTAAGATCTCTTCAGAGAGATTATCATTTTAGAAGCTACCATAGAGAAAGCTATTGAAGGTAAACCTTCTAAATAAATGTTGTTCAAGAGAAATTTCTTGAAGACCTAAACCTTTTTAAGACCAAAGTTTCCAAAGTAAAGTTGTTGAATAAGAAGATTTGAATAAAATGATCTGAAGAAAAGTTATCAACTGAAAAGATACCAAATGGAATAAAATTCAAAATGAAGTTCCTGACCAAATAGTTTCTAACTAAATAGTTTCTAAAGACCAAAAGTATCTAAAATGTTGAATAAAAAAACTTGAATAAGTAATTTTGAATAAAATAACTTGAATAAATAAAATCTAAATACCTATCATATATAGAAATTCTTCCAATATTTTCATTAATAGATTAGTTTCAATAAGTCATTTCAAATGGAAAATAGATGCACCAAATATGATTCAATATCTAAAAGATCAAGTTTATATAGATAATAAAACCCAACCCTAAACACACACACAACCTAGATAATTAATAAGCCCTAAAAAAATAAAGGGGTCCCCCACTTTTCAAAGAAAATTCAAGGTGGGATGTGTTGGATACAATAAATGGTGACTCACAGGGGTGAATACTCTTGAGCTTTCAAGAACCCATAATCTCTAGTTTTGTAATCCCAATATCAATCATGCACCATATTAAAATAAATGATTAAATTAAAAATATAAAAGAGGCTCTTAATAATTCCATGAAACATACTAACTTCACTCATACCTTAGACCTATGTGTGGGAAAGTGATATTATTTATTCCTTGTTAAAGGGTTTTAGGTAAATGCATGGGGTGAGTTGTAGGTTTCATTCTAATTGGGCATTAAGTGCACAAAATTTTGGGGAGATTAAGCATTTTTCTACTACCATCTAGGCATCCATAGTCCTAATAGAGATACATCTAATCACCTTGTCTTTCTTCTTCCATATTCTCCATGATGTGTGATACATTGATCTTATTTCATCATGTTGGATTTTAATCCCTTTTGATTTTCTTTTGGACTTTTGTATTATGCCTTTGATTTTTATTTTCTCTTTTTTCTTTGTGGATTTCTAAATGAAAGAGGGAAGAAGGTGACCACCATGAGTTGGTCTTAATAAAGTTTGGTTAATCAAAATGTCTCTTCCAACTTTACCCATGTCAATGGTTGTTACCTCAAAAAAGTATTATCATTTAATGTGCATTAGACCCAAGGAGATAAGGATGGATTTATAAAATTGCATAGACTATGGGAGTAGCCTTTACCTATGTAATAAAATCATTAGCTTTGTAACATAGTCATGGAAACTCTCTCATCACTTACCTAGATTAAGAATTCTAAACTAGAGATGCAACACCCACTGATTTAAGTTGGATTCAAAAAACATAGTCCATTGTTTGATTATTCTAGTAGTTATTTATTGCCATGAAATCAAAAGAAAACTATTCTAAAAAGTGGAAAATTACCTAAAATAAACCACTAGACTAAGAAATGTAAACTAACAAAATAAAAAATGATTAATATAGAAATCATGAACTATTCTAATGAAATCAAATGACTAAAATTAGGGAGCTAAATAATAAATAAAATATAATGGACTCCTACCTCTACCAGAACATCCATTGTTACTCATAAACTTCTCTAGATGGAGCATCCATGAAGTAATGCTTCAAAAACTATCCATTAACCATATAAGTTAATTTATTACCTTGGATATCCTTCAAATAGAAAACATTATTACCCAAGATCTTTTAGATCTGACAATATCATATCCATAGTGGGGAAATATTGTAATGCATTCCTTTCTTCTCATGGGATTTGTCCCATAACAGTACTAGGTTAGAAATCTTAAATGTTTTAGATTTCATTCTCTTATCGAACCATATTTTGAATATGTTCTGATGTTTGATAAAGTTTCACAATGCTTCATTCTTGGTATTTCAATGATATCCAACAATCTAAACTCTATATTCTCATTAGGCTCCATATATTCCTACACAAATTTATGTGTTGGTAGTTTTAACATGATCGAGAACACTAGATATTTCCCATAAACCAATAGATATGATAAGGATTTAAGGGCCTTATTATACCAAGTCTGATACCCAAAGTGCATATTTTAGTAAGAGATGTCCTTCTCTGAGTTTGTCTATCAAAGAATTCTTAATAGTGTCAATGAGGTTCTTGTTGGTCAATTCAGCCAATCCATTCCCTTATGGGTAGTTATTAGAAGATAATTTAATTATGATATGATTATTATGGGTGCATTTTTTAAACTTGATTGATTGAAATGTTATCCCATTATCAAAAGCCAAATAAATAGGTGTGCCAAACTTAGATGAGATAAGATACTCAAGGAAATTGATCACATCTTGGGCTTTTGAGTTCTTGGTGGTTAATGCCTCAGTTCATTTAGTGTAATAACCTATAGTAGTGAGAAAAAATTTATGCCCAATTAAATAATTTAGGTCTATGATACTAATGAAATATAATCCCCATTGAGTAAATGGCTTACATTCAATAATAGGCTATAGTGGCATTGTTGTGTGTACCTCTCTTTTTTCCAAGACTTGGCATTCATGGCATGTCCTCACATGGAAGAGACCATCTTTGAAGACTATTGTCCAATAATAACCCATTCTGAGTATTTTACGGGCTATGGTGTTATCAGATGGATGTCCACTATCAATATTTTGATGTAGATTATCCAAAATCTATTGGGAATGTTCATGTAACATGCATTTAAAATAGATGCCTTCATAGTTATTTTGGTAAATGATGCCCTTCTTGATCATATAATGAGTATTTTTTAGCCTCAAGGCTCTCTTTTTCTCTCTCTCTTGAATTTTTAGGGACACGTCCCAATAAGTAAGGATTGTATAAGACCTAAATACCACTCCTCTTGGAAACTTATGTTTGGCAGACATTTTTGATGGTGTTGTGCAAGTCTAGTTTAATCATCAACTAAATAATTGCCTATCCTCTAATGATCTTATTAATTTTAATTTTGATATCAAACTTATACAATTTTTCCATACATTTTCCTCTATAATCTTTCATTTCATTATGTCCCAGTGTTAGCTTGATAACAAGGTCTGGTACTATGGCGATGGTCTTATTTTGTAGGATGTAGTGCCTAAACTTCTTAACTACTTTAACAAGAGTGAAGATTTACTTTTTAATCAAGGAGTATTTGAGTTCTACATCTTTAAATTTATTTTTCATAAAAGTGATAGGTTGTTCACTTTAGAAAAGTTAATGAATATAGGAAAATGTCTTTAATGAAATTCAGGCTTACCAGAACTAGGGATTACAAAATAGCCTTCTTTATATCTTGGAAAGACTTCTTAGATCCATGAATATTCTCTAATTTGGTGTTATATTTGAGTTTGAAAATATCTACAAATCTTGATATGAATTTCCTCATGAAATTAGTCTTCTCAAATAAGGACTTGAGCTCCTTTTTATTGTTTGGAAACATTATTTTTTAAATCCCCTAAATTCTATCTGGGTCAATGGTGATCCCATCTTTAGTGATAATTTGGCCCAATATCTTACCTTTGGTAATGCAAAATATACTCTTTTTGGGGTTTAGTGAGATACCAAACTTCTTACACCTCTCAAAAATGGACTAAATATTGTTGACATGATCAACTCTATTTTTAGAAAAAATAGTGAGATCATCCATGTATATAATTATGTATTTGACTATTAGTCCCTAGAATGCGTAATTCATTGCTCTTTAAAAATTATCTCCAATGTTTATCATCCCAAATGGCATTCAATTGTATGCATAAATTCCCCATTTTTTACTAAACATGGTTTTCATCATATCTTCTAATTTAACTAGTACTTGATTATATCCTAAAAAATTGTCTAAGAAATACATCATTTCAAACCCACTCATAGTTTGTATCACCTCATTTAAGGAGGGTAGAAGAAAATTATCTTTCTCAAAATATTTATTCAAGTTCTTGAAGTTGACACATAGTCTAATTTCATAAATCTTTTTCATAACCAAAACTATATTAGCCACCCAAGTTGAATGCCTAATAGGAAAAACTATCTAGGCACTTAGCAACTTCTCTACTTTGTTTTGGATCAATGGTTCTGGGATAGGATTAATTGGCCTTTGCCTAAATGGTTTATTATTAGGATTGAATGGAATTGTATGGGTGATGACTTTAGGATTGAATATCCTTAAATCATCATAAGTCCATACAATTATATATTTATACATGATAATTACTTCATTAACCTTCTTCATCTCATCTAGGGTGTAGCTTAAGCCAATATTACTGATGTGTGAATTTTTTTCATCACCAATCTTTATTGAGATGAAATAAAATTCATTAACCTTGAGCTACCTCTCTAGTTATGCTTGAGGATATATATCAAAGGTCCTTTCCAAGGTGACCATCCCTAGTGGGAGACAATTCTCCTTCAATTGGATGGCATCTTCTTAACTCAATTCTTCATGGTACTTATGGATTATTTCCTCATCATCAAATATCTAAGACTTAAATTGTCCT
Source organism: Torreya grandis (assembly GCA_037957365.1). Lineage (NCBI taxonomy): Eukaryota > Viridiplantae > Streptophyta > Pinopsida > Cupressales > Taxaceae > Torreya > Torreya grandis. Next base: position 234,414 of record JARHVA010007429.1, read on the forward strand.
AAATTTATTAATAATTGAACAATTTATTAGTCATCATCAAACACTTTAAATTTTTTAACATTGTCTTATATTAAGGGACAAGGTACCAATTCGATGGATAACTTCTACACTTTTGACTTTTATAAGGGTGTCAAATTTATTTATAAATTAGGTACTGAATCAATAACCTAGTTTTATTCTATCACAATAGCCATGATGTTGAAAGCCTCAAATTATTCAATCAGATCCTTAAATCTATGTTTGTACTCATTAAATATGATAATTTGCATTGGTTTTTATTTATAACCTAGTTGATCACAGGTTTGATGTCTCCATATACTAGTAGTTACCTAACATTTTTCTTAAGAGAAAAATGTAATCCCAAAACTTGTGCCTCATACTCTAATCTATTATTAGTGCATGAAAATTGGAGCATGTATGATGCTAAAAAATTATTTTATTTTGGATCGAGTAACTTGATACTAACATCTTATCCTTGTTTATATCTTTCTCCATCAAAAAAGAGGGTCCATAATTAGGAAGGTCCCTATATTTATTAATGTGTTTCATGTCTTATAGTAAATGTATAAATTACAAGACTAGGGGATTTATAACTTACTTATTCATTGGTAGTGTTTTACTCTGTAATAAGATGCTTCATCGTAGGGTCTCAATCGATCCTAATTTGGTTGGAAATTACCCTCCATGGTATCCAAATATGAGAGAAGTCTATGGAAAGATATCCCTTTAATGCCTTTAACCAATATCTAATCAATAGTAACATGTATCCTTCTAAAATATCCACTACTATTATGTCAATAGTTATCTTTACCCAAGGTTATGAAGCAAACTAGATTATTACATCATTAAGTTCTCCCAAAATAGGCACTATTGTCTTATCTAACTATGATATAGTCATCATCGATGGACTCAGAGTTAAACCAATCTTATGAAAAATGTAATTTTGCATTACCATTGATGAATCTCTAGAATATACAAAATAATTATGTATATTCTTGCTAAAGAATAGTATGGTTAGTGTGAACCTTAGGCTTGTTTTTTTATATAATTTTTATGTTGGATATCGTGAATTTTTTTTGTAACAAACCTCCCTGTGATAAAATTCTGTGAGAGCTCCTTTTACTCTGTTATTTGTGTCAGCTCATTAAGAGTAATATTATCCTTGATCTTCTTCAAATCCTCAACAATGTTGAGTCCTCCCTTACTCTATTTCTATCTATGTTGAGGCTAATCATTCCCTTTTGGGAAAGGAGGATTATTATCAACTTTAGGATTTGGGGGAATAATTGTATTATTGGAAAGAGTAGAAGTGGTGAGAGGATGTTTATTCATTAGATTATAGCTATTCCTATTGAACTTCTAGAATGTTTGTACTTTATAAAAATTATCCTTTAGAACATTGTCATGTTCATTGGGGAAGGGGGAGGTTTCAAAGATCATAGCTGAACTTGAAGGTCTAGATTCATGAGGGAGATATTTGTAATTCATCATTTGATCTTCTCTAATTATTTATCTCTAAAATATTTCAAAGGCTACATATAACTCTACATAGTCCAATTCCCTAGGTTGTGATGTATTGTGAACCCTACACCAATTTGATAAAACTATCTCCATGATGTTGATTTTTCATAGCTTGTTAGACTATTGTTTCTCTATATTATTGGTGGGCCTACTGAAAATATTGTTTTACCTTAGAAATCTAAAATTCTAGTTTTAATTATAATTGGTAGTATTACCCATTATTTTCTACATATTTAAGAAATCATTGCTCAAATTTTGGACCATTCTTTATATAGAATCCAATTCAGATTTGGTAGAGTTAGAACCCTAAGTGAATTTTGTATTGGTGTGAGACTGATGTTAATGGTCATTAATTTTTTCTTGATTATCTAATAACCTATCATTTTGCTTTGTTGTTTTCTATGTCATGGGAGGTAGAGTGTACAACTGATTTTGGTTGAATGCAAGGGTGTTCTTATTAGCATGTAGAATTGGATTCAAAGATGGGAGCCCATTATTAAATGTTTGGCCTCATAAATTCTAAGTAATAATTTGTATATTATGTTGTTTATTGATATTAATAGCTTCTTATAAGGCCAAAGATAAAGTATTGGCAATGTCATCTCTTCATAAGATCACTATAGTAATGGGATATAGAGCGTTCATGTATATTTTGAGCATCAAATATATACCTAGATTATACATAACATTTAATCAATTGTATATATTCTAAAATATTTAATTGAAGGTATGCATTAACTCATTGGGCTCCCTCTTCATTCTAGTGAAATGTTGATACACTAGACTTGGATTAGTCACTTGCCCAAATTATGCAAGAAACATATTTTGACACTTATTCCATGAGGTGATAGAATTTTCCTAAAAATTAAGATACCAATCATAATAAGAATCTTCTAGAGTAAATTTGAAAAGTCTACATGAAACATAGTCATGGGTGACATTCATTAATCTCAGAATAACATTGAAATATTTGATATGATCTTTTACCATTCTCTTGTTTGAGGGGGAGAAGGTAGGAAAATACTTATCTAGATTCCTTGGTAGATCATGTTGGTCCCTAAGGATGATAATAGTGGATCTAACTAACCAAGGTTGATTCATGGGAGGATCGATAAGTGGGATGTTTCTTATAGGGGAAGGTCTTCTAGTATGGTGTATTTCAGGGATGATATTTATTGGTCTAGGCATCCTAGGATTTGATAATGGTGAAACCAAAAGGATATATTGGGCCCTAGACCTTTTTAATCTCCAATGTGTCTTCAATGTGACTCTACATAGGAACTAACCTATACTATTGAAAAAACACACAAGTGTGCCCTCCTTCTAGTGTTAGCTTTCTTATCTATTGATGTGGGTTTTATTCACACCACACAAAGTTAAACTAAGTAACCTCTAATGTTTTTATATCTCTATAGAACAAATTTACACTCTATGGCATGAGCTGTAGGTACGTAGTTAAAACAACTAGGAGATGGAATAGCAGGTTGAGATTATGGATTATTTAACTAGGTTTTATGGATGGATGCATGGATTCTAATAGAAATTAATCACTAAGTGAGTTGGATGGGTGGAGAATTATTATATGGTGGGTAGATCTCAAATAAAATAAAAAAAGGAAAGAAGAGTAAGGTAGAAAACAAGGCTCTATGTTTTTGAAAGTTCACTTCTATGACTATTTATTCAGTGGACAAGTATCTCCAAGACTAGTGTTTACCAATTGTAGCTATTACACACTCATGAACAAGCATAGTTAGAAGTCTAGGAAAACAAGTGTAGGATTCTCAATGATCTCAACTAAAGGTTCCTCTCCTTAGGGATGTTGTTTCACACCTTTGTTTGAGAGATTATAGCTCAAACCAAAAATATTCCTAGGTTAGCTATAGCTCATGTCTAAATGACTATACCAAAATAAATACCTCTACAAACCCTAAATTTTCAATTCAACCTACACTAATTACTTAAATCAATGAAATATACTAATCCTAAATTTCTATAGAACATTTAAGATTAATATTGATTAATTGAAATAATAAGATTCATCTATAGAATTAACACACTTGAAAATTATTGAATTGATACAAAAAAAAAAAAAATCATTAACCCAAAAAGGGAAGAATAAATAACAAACACAATTACATGAAAATCAATCTCTTGATCTCTTCCTATATATTGATATAAAATTTCAACCCCTTGAAAAGAGGGATTTAAATGTATTTGAAAGACTTGGGGAAGGGGTCACCTCATCCTCCAAGTATATCAAAACTTTAATTACATTAAAAATAATTAGAACTTAAGTTCTATTTTGGTACAAAACTATATGTTATAACTTATAGATTGTCGCATACAAGCAATGTGTGCATGATGGCAAAAAATTATTTAATTACAACATGGAAGTAACAAGACCTAAATATATAATAAATACATGCAAAATTATGAAAAAAATAACCTTACACTAAGGTTAAATTAGCTCTTTCTTGATACTTTTCAAAGTTGTTGGAACTGTAGTTATAATTTGAGTTATGTTGGTAACTAGAATTGAACCTGCTATTACAGTATATGTAGTGACTAAAGTTATGTCTGAAGGCACACTCATAACTTGGAATAGAGTTAAAATTTAATATAAAATTAGAGGTGGCATTGATGTAATTGATTATCTAATAATAATTGATGTTGATGGTGGTGGTGTAATTGGCATTGTAGGTAGAGTTTGAGCTATAGAACTAGTAGGTGGTGTTGAGGCTGCTTTCTTCTTAATGTACAAATATTTATATTGTTTATATTATGTATCATGTTATGCAATAATTATGCTCATATCAATGATATAAGGTTTTTTTACCCTATCTACCCATTCTAGAAGTCTTTCATGCTCTATTTTAGTGGCTTAGAAACCAACCCAAAAGACTTCCACTTCAGTTGCATTTTTTCTTGATGTACTCAACTTTACTTCAATGTCCTCCATAATTAGTCCTTATATAATTTGATTTAAACTATCTTAAACTTATTTAATCATCTAATCAAAAATACATCGAGCTACAAACATCCCAGTGTTATCTCAATCTCTTGTTAATTATAACTCATCCAAAATTTGTGTTTCTTGTTTTTCCTATTATGTAAGATTATTTACTAGAGCATTGGTATCACTCACCTAATCAGAGGCCTCTTGAGTCCTTATGACATCCAAATTCAATGAATTGGTTGTTTATAAATGGGTCATCAGATTTAAGTGGATAAATACCTTATTACGAGTGTATAACTTTAAGAAATTTAATTTGTTTTCATCTTCTCTTAGAATTTTAAACAATTTTTTTATTGAAGTTACATGTGGATCTTGCAAAATATTTTTTGAGTTATATATGGATTTACCTATGTAAATTCAAACCTAAAAATCAAACTACTAGGTAAACTGATAGAGCCATTAGAACCTAATGCTCCTAAAGCTAAGTGATCTACAATATGATCAAACATAATGAAAGATAAATAGATTTATATTGGTTACCTTAGACTCAAAATTTAGACATTTTGATGATTGATTAAGGATTTTGGATGCTTGTGGTGGAAGGATTATATTGACATGGATTTATTTCTCCTTTGTTCATTAGCCTCCATGGAGGAAGTGGCCTTGTTTAAATAGAAAATGGAAGGAGAGATCAAGGGTGGAGATTTGAATTTGGTTGGAGGAGGATCAAGGGATGAGGATTATCCAAGGAATTTAAAATTCTTTGGAGGATTCTAGAGGAGAGAAGGTTCTAGAGGTATAAACCTATAGAATCTATTTACGAGGGTTAAATATGATTAGGGATGGATTATATAGGTGTTTAGGGATTTCTAGAGAATGTAGAGGTGTAGGAGAGCCTAGGGATAGGCTTAGTAGGTGGGTAGGTGAGTAATGGGAATTTAAGATTCCTAAATAATAAGTAAGTGGGATTAAGATGGGATAATGGAGATTTAAAATAGATTAATTAATTGGTGGGGATGAATAAAGTTAATAGATGAAGAAATATAGAAATGAGAACATTAGATAAATGACTAGGAATGGGATAAATTAGCGAGTTAAATTAGATAAGTATAATTAGTGTCAACTAATAGTATTATTAATGACATTAAGTGGAGCAAGCAAATTTAGATGCATATATATATATATATATATATATATATATATATATATATATATATATATATATATATATCCTAAAGAATCTAGTGGTGTAGGAGAGCTTAGGGATAGGCCTAATAGGTGGGGTCATGGGAATTTAAAATTCCCAAATAATAGGTAAGTGGGATTAAGATGGGATAGTAAGGATTTAGGATATATTAATTAATTGGTGGGGATGAATAAGGTTAATAGATGAAGAAATATAAAAATGGGAACATTAGATAAATGACTAGGAATGGGATAAATTAGTGAGATAAATTAGATAAGTGAAATTAGTGTTAACTAATAGTATTATTAATGACATTAAGTGGAGTGAGAAAATTTAGATGCATACAGATCCAATTAGACTCTCAAATAATAAATGGTATCAAGAAATTTTACAACCTTAGTGTTGCACTCTGTACATATTGATTTATGCCAGAGGGAACTTGTATTACCTATTTTTGTGCTCTAAGAGTTTCCAAATATTCTTCTAGTTATTTTTTTATTTATTATATTAAATTATGGATGGGAAATACTATTTTATTGTGGATCTATATGCAGGAATTCAGGTCCTAAACATAAGGGGACTAACCCTTCTTCTTATCCTTCCCTTTTGACAAAGAGTAAATTTATTCTCTTTCTTCCAAGATTAAGCCTTTGCCACTGATATCTTAAACCTTTATTTTCTTGACCCTTTTCATTGAGGTTGTGGATTTGTCAAAGATAAATACTATACTAGGAATCTCTATGATCTTCAATTTGGGCCTCTTATACGCTAACACTCCTTACTCCTTGGCCCAATCTAGAAGAGTCAGCTTTTATGGATCCAATGTTTGGGCTTCTACTTTTGCATCCTTCTCAAGATCAATTTCAAGATCATTAGATGCCTTAGGAATTGAGGGCCAAATTATCTTAGACCATTCCACATTCCCAAATTATGACATGGGATGCATAACATAAACAATTTCCATCTTAGGGGCTATTTTTGTTTCCACCATTACTTTGGTTTAAACTGGTCCTAAAGAAAGTAATGGTGAACCCAATTGAGTAGAGGATGTATCAAGTTGGGTGATGGGTTATATGGTGGCTATGGAATAAGAGGTGGATACTATAGGATCAATGGTTAGAGAAGGAGAAGTCATTGTAAAAATGAAAATAAACCTAATAGAGTGTGATTGCACATGAGCAAATATAGAAAAAACTAGCGAAGGCATAGTATAAACAAATAATAATGTCATAAGAGGAGAAAGGCCTAGGGGAGTAGTGAATAGAGGACCTTTACCATATTGGTCACCACTAAGGGGAGCCTTTGATTTTAATCCTTGCAAGCTCAAGACCTTAGCTTTTTGTAGCTCTTCCTCATCCACCTCATGAGTTAGCTCACCTCCAATTGAAGGTTTTGAATCTCTATTGGTTACCCCTATGGATTGAGTCTATGGTCTCTCTACCCTAGGCCTTATTTGATAACAAAGTGTAGTATTCTTGGCCTATGGAGTAATCGCTAGTTAAAGAGGATGGGGAAGTGTCATATTGGATATTATGGCTGCTAAAGCCACCATAATAGGTGATATATCCTCCTCATCAAAGGAGTCCATGAAAATGATCACCTCTTCCCCAATTTTACTTTCCTTATATATTATCTCTTATACTAATTCCTATTTGAATTTCCTCAATTCAATAGTAGATGTTTAAACTAGAAGAGTCTGTTCTTCCTCTTCTTTTGTGGTAGCAAGTGTCTCTTCTATTACTTTCTCTTCTTCATACTCTCTAATAGATGATGTTTCCCCTACCACTTGTTTTTTATATTTTTTATTTGTCATCATAGTAGGTTGTTTTTGAGGATCTATGATTGGGTCTACTAGTTGTTGGTAAGGTCTACCACTCCACAAGTTGGAGGATCTCCATTCCCCTAGTGATGAGATCATAAATTTGGCTTATTCAAGTGTAAGAGAGGGGTCTACTTGTATCACCCTTAATAAATATTTACTTAAGCCTAAATTTTCAGCCATTTCATTTACTTCATCATCATCTTTTGCATTAAGGAATAGAAAGTCATGGTCAAATGGTTCATATTTGTATGGTAAGACTATGAATCTTTTTTTGTACTCTCTCATGGGGGTTAAAATCCTTATGGGGTAGAGTAGCCAATGTATAATCCCTCCTTGCATTCCTAGCTTCTCTAAAATGTATCTTGAATTATATTACATCCTCCCAATAGTGATATGGGAGCTATGGAAATTAATTTGGTTACTCTATTTCAAATCTTCATCTATACCATTCCATATTTGGAAGGCAATCTCTTGCTAAAAAACTTTTTCATGGACAAATTTGGGGAGCCAAAGAGGGTCCACCCTATGTCTATAAACCATAATAATTTTATAATCTAGGTAGAGTCAATAAACACCCAAGTTCACAAGTGTATTAGTAATGCTCTTTGAAATCCTTGCTAGAGGTTGGCCACAAATGGCCATCCAAACTTGAGGATATAGGTCCTTTACAACTCTATAAATATTCCATATATATGCATAAATATAGATAAAGGAATAGAAATCACATATTATATTCTTGATATATTTAGGGTTAGGATTCCATAGAACCCCATTATGCTTGTAAATAGTCCCCATGATTTCATATGGGAGATATGACATCATATATAAATTTCCAACTTAGGTCCTCTTGTCCTTATATAAAATCTATTCATGCAAATGGGAATTGTCGACCTCCCCTAATGCATAGGTGTGCTCAAAAGTAATGAGTAGTTCAATTAGTGGTACCCATTCTAAATATAGTAAATGGATACTCAAGTGGCCAAAGAGTAGATTAGACAATGCCATACCAATACAGATTCCTATAATGAAGTGGGTGATGGTGAAAATATTCTTAGTAGTTTCCTTGATAGTGAAAGTCTCACCTGGGAAACCAACTTCCCTACTGCTTATTCCACATTGTTATTTTTATTCCAAGTAACTGCACTATGTAAATCAATTATAGTGTAAAGAATAGATAGACTTAAATACCTCATGAATTCATCTCTAGAGATGTATGAAATGATTGTGTTGTTATTGGCATGGTATAGATAGTCACCATCTACAATTTTACCTTTGAAAAATAAGTCTTGTAGCAATTCAATGCATGGCATGACTTCTGGCTTGGTAGATGCGTAGTGAAGTACCTAGAATTTGAATGGTAGCAAGTCAGTTGCAAGTTATTTTTCCTTTATTGAGACATCCTCCTTACATATGAATATATCAATGTTAAATATCACCTCCAATAGAGCTGAGTAATTAGCATGGAGATTATCAAATATAGTTTCATCAAAAACCATGTCTAGTTATTATGTGGAGTCCATAATGGAAAACTTGGATGGTGGTGAAGATATTTTATATGCCCTAAATGAAGATTCCATTACTATTGGTTGATGTTGTTATGATGAAAGATCTTGAATGGTGGTATAAAACTATGTTATGTAAATTATAATTTCTTTTAGATGTTGCTAGGGTTTTTTAAATTGTATAAGGCTATGTGTACTTGAGATCTTGAAAATAAAATAAGGTAAAATTAGTTGGGGGCTTGATGTTATAGATTTCTACATTCATTCCATTTTGTGGACCATTAATCACCAATTTTTATGAAATCATCACCTTCATTTAATTATAACTTGACCACCTAATCCTAGTGGAGCGTGCCACATAGGATGCTTACTCATTCAGGGTGTCATGGTGCCACTTATTCTTTTAACACTTATCATTGTATGGTTTAATTAGGTGGGTGGGTCAATATTTACCTCCATGCCTAATGATATGATATGGTGAGACCAATATTTTGAGTGAAATAATATAAAATCAAAATACTCTTCAAAGAGATTCATTTGGGAAGATTTAAGGGAAATTTATCAAATGAAAGGCTTCAAATGAAAGTCACCAAATGAATAGCTCTCAAAGACCAAGAGTTATTCGAGGAGGTTATCATTCAGGAGGAAGTTATCAAAGATAAATTTCCCAAAGTTAAACCTTTAAAATTAAATTTTCCAAAGAGAAAGTTCCCAAATCCCAAACCTTTTAAATAATAAATTTTATGAAGTAAAATTGTCGAATAAGAAGTGTCGAACAAAATGATCTGAAGAAAAGTTGTTGATCAAAAAGATGTTGAATGGAATAAAATTATAAATGAATTTCCCAAAAAAATAGTTGTTGGAAGTAAGATGATCAAGAAGGAGGGTGAATTATTATTTTAAAAAAATATTATTTAATCATTCATGAAAATTCATTCAAGCATGTATATCAAACAATGACTAAGTAACCATACAGATATGCATGAAACATAAGAACACAAGATAACACAAGTTATATTTGGGAAACCATAAATGGGATGAAAACCCAATAATATATTCAAATATAATATATTCCTATAATACAAACACTAACTTTAGTGAATCACCAACTTCACATGGAAATCAACCCTAACTAGTTCAATACCAACTTAGCTACGATTTAACAACCACCCACTTACAAGGAGGCACCAACCCCCTAGATGAATTATCACAAAATTAGCCACCTAAAACCTTTGATCACATTTATAACACTATGTTTATCATATAATATATGATGATATCCTTCTTCATCTCTTCACACACCTTTATCCCTCTCAAACTAGCCTCCAGCCTTCTTTGCTCAACTAGACCTCTTCTTGACTTGATTAGGTCATATGACCTTGATAATCACACACAAAACCTCTATAAAAATGTTCATAAATGATACTATATCATTTTTATATGCTATAAAATACCTCCATATTCTCTTCAATATACTTTCTTATTTGCATACACTCTTCACACCGATAGGTCTAAAATTGCCTAGTATTTATACAAGTCTTTTATTCATATCATTCTTAGTTGGCCAAAAACCAAAAAACTATTAGGTAATACATGAAATTAATATTATAACATACCATATACATGGTTAAAATGTTCTTTGAGTCCCTTTAGGTCTGACTTACCTCAACTTTAGGTCTCATGGAGACCTAATCCCATTAGGTTTGTTATAGGGAACGTTACACTTTGTCTTCCTTGGAACACTTAAAAACTCCACACACAATATTAAAATATAATAAAACACTCAAATATATCCCATATAATCTCATCTAGTCTTTGTAACACTTTTTATCTCAAACCACTACTTGGAGCACACTATTACTACTATTCATATTAGGCCTCTGAATATTTATAAAGTCTATTTTAAACAACTAAATTATAAACATAATTTTGTCAAATAAACATGGAAAAAATTCACATATACAAAATATATATGACCTTAGGGACATAACCATATATTTATACTTCATAACTTAGGGAAATTTACTCAAACCCTTCTTTGTAAGTAGCCCTTTCAAAACTGCCAACTAGCCTCAAAACACAGTCATGGACAACTTGATATTCAACACCTAAAAGAGAATTTACCTTGACCATTGACACATTAAAAATATTATTTTACCTATATAAATAATTTTAAATTAAAAATATCACAATGTATAATATCAAATATTGGTCTTGTAGACCAATCTTTTATCTTCAATACACAGTCAAACTTAAACTAATCAACCCATTTTGGAATCAATGTTTTAAACTCTTAAACTAACTTCCAATCTTATTAAAACCATGGATAGGAATTTAAAATCCCAAAAAACATTATCAAGTGCATTATTTACATTAACTCATGGCATAGAGTCTCAAACTTATCTTTTCAACTTGCTTACCTAGAACTGCATGTTTGAACTGAAGACCAATAATGGTGATAATGACATTCAAACACATGTATGACCATTTTCAAAGACACTTGATGCATGTGTATTATCTTATGAGGTCATTATTACATTCTTATATAGATATATAATATGGTCAAATGGAAATATTGGTCTTGCAGACCAATCTCATAGTATTGTACCGCACTATTTCATATGAACTAGATAGGTCAACTTATGAACAACATTTTCATCATATAAAATAACCTCCAAAAAATTTATCCATCATGAACATGTATTAAAAGTATTGAAAAACTTATCCATGTACTTGTATTCATCCCTACTCCATGATAGTACATCCTCAATCACCTTCTCACTTATGCTTGGTTTTCTCACTATGTGCACAATTAGGTCTGTTAGTGACTAGTCAACTTGTATGGCTGGTTTAACACAACTGAAGGCTAGATAATGCTCAAAAACTACCATGGACATAAAATAAAAGTATAAATATTATTCATCCAATGATTTTCACAATTTGACTTGGTTGAATCTAACTGCTACAATAAATATCTAAGAAATAAGGCCTCTCCTATAGGGTTCACTCACTCATCTAACAAACCAAACACACTTTAAGGTGCTTGGGAGAGTTTTATACATGTTATAGTCACTTAAATAACCATACCAAACCATTATAAGTAATTTAAAATAATATCTTTCTCATCAGATCATTGTTAGGGTCTTAGAGATGGGTAACACTATTTATAGTATTAATGATTAAACATAAAGGATTGCCCCTCATTCAAAAAAATAATTCCTAGATATATTATCTAGGATCCTTCCATATCTCTCCTCAATAGCTAATTTTTCCATGTAGAGATTACACGTGTTAATGAACTCTTGAAAGTCCTTCTTAGGTTGATAACCCTTCATTACCTCAAGAAAATTTTTGATCCAAAACTCAAAATCTTTGTTTGATAGATAATTCAATAAACAATAATAACACAATTCAAATAATGCTATCTCTGAGAAGAGATGTTTTATTAATCAATTTCGCAGACCCAAACATATCCCTATCTCTGAGAAGAGATGTCTGATTTCCATTTCAGGTTACATCTTCATTTATACATGTTTTGAAGGTGTGAGGAGGATGTGGAAGGTCATCAATATTGATGGAGATTAATTTTTTCAACTTCCATTAATACAATAATATAGAATTCAAGGAATGACTATTTCTAGAAACTTATTATTTTTAGACTGCACTACTAAAATTGAAATTTGGGTCACTTCCATTGGGTTTTTATGGTTAAAAATCCATTCTTCAGAGATAAATTCCATCTTACCACATTCTCCTCATTCTTAGCTTTCCAACAGTTCAAATGGTGAGTCAATTGGAGCTACGATGCAAAAGTTATGGCTCCTAGAAGTTTTATCATCAATTAGGGTGGACCCGTCACCTAAATTGTCACTTGAATTATTGCCCAGATCATTTCTCCCTCCTTGAGAAGTAATGGTCCCCATTGCATCAATACTTTTCATCAATTTTGGTAGTTTTACTTTGATTTTATTCTTGATTCATACTTGGAATGGATTGTGATTTATGGAACTATGTAGGGCCTGATTATTCATCATTTCTATCTAACCATTAGTTTGTGGATGGAAGGCTGTGAACTTATTCAACTTGGTATCTATTTGATTCTATTTTTGTGTTGTTTTTGTATTCAAGGATGCAACATCAACCCTTTTGGATTCTTTTGTCTTGACCACCATGATAACAAATCTCTTAGCACTAATCAGAGAGATAGATGTAGAAGGTGGTACCTCTAGTACCCTATAGCACCATGTTCCAAGAGTGAGAGTGATCCTTTTAGTTCTTGATTCAAAGATTCCATGTCAATCATACATGAATGGTTGAACAAAGAGTACATCACAAACATATAAATTGATCACATCACATAAGACCTCATCTTGGAAAGGTTTTATTGCATATGAGAGAAGACATTGGTGGGTGACACAGAGGTTTCTCCCTGGACTCAACCATCTAATACAGTATGGTTTTGGGAGAGCCTTCATGGATAGATTTAGGATTTTCAAAACATAAGTAAAGATTAAATTCTTTTGACTTGCACTATCAAGAATGAAATGTAGAGGCTTACCTTTCACCCATAACTTAGAGTGAAACAACCTTTCATTGTCATCTAGCCTCTCCTCATGGGTCTGTGATGAACCAACAATGGCTTCAGGCTCAGCATCTACAATTTCTTATTCAACCTCTTCAACTATAGGGTCTATATGAGGCAAAGTAGTAGATATTGAGGATTGTGACTCAGTATGTAGGGACTTGATGGCTTGACATTCTTATTTGGAGTGAGTTCCAAATTTGTGATAATCACACCACTTCTCAGTATTTCCTTCCTTTTACTTCCAATTTTTGCCTCATGTTTGACCTTCTTTGTCACTTTTCCATTTTGAAGGTTGACTCTTTGTATTCATTCTTCTATGCTTTTTCTCAATCTTCACTGTGAACTTGTACACCTCACTGATGGTTTCTATATTGAAGAGTTACATTTCTCTTCATATGTACCATTTTATTCCACCATGATTTTTAAGAACCTTGTGTTTCTCACTTTCTTGGATGCCCAATCTCATAGATAGAGAATGAAAAATGTCAATGTAATCTTGAACAGACTATTCCTTACCCTGGCAAAGTTGTTTCCACTCTATATACAGATCGTCATATGCTCTAACAGGGTAGTATTATTCCTTTATAGCTTCTATGAAATCATCCCAAGTAGGTTCCACCTCAAGGCCAATATCATTTGCAATGAATCTCTTTTTGTACACTTCCCACCAATTTTTGATAGGCAATGATACTTTCAAAAGAGCAAAGGTGATCTTCTCTTTATTGGTGAATTTATTTATAGAAAAATAAGATGATAATTGATCCAACCAATTTTATACTACATCAGCATTAATTTTGCCTTCAAATGTAGGGATATCAAAATTCACTTGAACCTTGAAGGGTGTTAGGGCACTGAAAGGATATGGGGGTACAGATGAGGAGCTAAAATTTACCATCAAGATTTGTTGGAGAATTTTAGTGAATTTTTATATCATCTACACTTTCTAATATTAGAGGGATTCATTCACCATTTCCTTGAAAGGATTAGATGTCTCAGTGTTGTTTGCCTTTTGAAGTTGTTTGGAGTGAATAGGTGGATAGTCTATTGGTTCTATTTTCCACCCAAGATTCTTATAATCTAACCTCATCCTTGGGATCATACACTCTAAAGACAAATTTCTATGATACCACTGATCCAAAACTCAAAATATTTGGTTGAAAGATAATTCAATAAACAAGAACAACACAACTCAAATAATGATATCTTTGAGAAGAGATGTTTTATTAATCAAATTTGTAGACCCAAACATATGCCTATCTCTAAGACAAGATATATGATTTCCATTTTAGGTTATATATTCATTTATATATGTTTTGAAAGTGTGAGGAGGATGTGTAAGGTCACCAATATCTAGGGAGATTAAGTGGTTGGACTTCCATGATTTACAACAATACAGAATTTGAGGAATTACTATTTTTAGAAACTTATTATTTTTATATTGCACTACTAAAATTTAAATTTGGGGTACTTCCATTGGGTGTTCAAGGGTTAAAATCCATTTCATGGAGCTCAATTCTATCTCACTACATGTTCCTCATTCTTATCTTTCCAGTTCAAACGGTGAGTCAATTGGAGCTATGATGCAAAAGGTATGGCTACCAGAAGTTTCATCATCAATTAGGGTGGACCTATCACTTGAATTATCACCTAAATTGTTGGCCAGATCACTTTTTATTTCCTTAAACTTTAAATTTTGACCTGAAAATTGGTCAAAAAACTTGAAAAAACATGATATACCTCTAACAATACTCACCTCTCCATAATTAACTTGTAAATATAAGCTCATACGCTATTAGGCCAAGCTCTTTCTCTATTTGCTCTCTAGGATTTAAGCTGACCTTCAAGTCACTTTCCATGTGATCTCCACCTCATATAAATTCTCATACAACATCTCAAATACTCAAAAAATGTCAAATATTCTTCTTATGTCGTTTGAATAGCTCATGTTGCCTCATTAGGCCAAGCAGGGTCTAGAGGTGGTTTGTTGCATACTATGTCTATAGGTCTTAAACCTATAGGCTTAGCTTGAAACTCACCTGAGTGATATAAAGACTCATAATAATAATAATAATAACCTCATAAATCCTCTTATTCATCACTAGGCCACCAAGCACATACCTTCTCACAAGGTTCCTTCATGTTATGACTAGTGTCATAACTATGCTTTTCAAGCATTTGGAAATTTTTAAATGATGTTTGAAACACTCTTTGATGATTTTATATCTTTCTCACATTCCTTACATTCTCCTTAATCAATTCATACTTCTATACATACCTCTTCATTCTCATCATGTGCATGTTTATGATATGACTAAGCTTGATATGACTATACTTCTCAAGACACCTTGTTCTCAAATACTAGTACTCAAACATGCTTACCTTAGCCTAAACCTTGGCATCAACCTTAGAAGAATCATTAGTTTGACTTAAAATTTTCTCTCAATAGAAAGACAATAATTTTCCTTCAAATTGTCTCTTGTCACATGTCTTCCTTATCTCATCAGACACACAAGCTCATACCTCATAAATCACTCACCATGCATATTCACTAGGTACACCTTGACATTAATGACATCAACCTTAACATCAAATGACATCAACCTTAACATTAATGAGAACACTTTTCAATAAAATCCCCATTTTTCATTGATGGAAAAACATTATTCAAACTGATCACTCTCATCTCCCTTCTTGAACTTTCTCCCCCTTTGACATTAATGACAAAGGTTTTCCATAACTAACACCTTGAAACACACCTTTTTTTGAAATAAAATTTCAACACATAGTATATGAAACAATAAGGCAAGATGATTCCCCTTCATCCATGCGTACTTCTTTTAAATGATCTCAGATAACAAGACCACTTCTCAACATAGGTCATGTTCAGTTAAAAACATGAATAGCTCCCCCTCAAACTAAGCATCCATCATGCTTTTGTTTCTTTAATAGTGTCTCCATGAAGCCTAATGGAGTCACCTCTTTTCATAAAGAACAAAAATATTAAAATTTTAATAGATTCCCATATCTCCATACTCTCACAAAATTGAATATCCTTTAGAATTTTTTTAGGCTTGATTTCTAATATAATATTTATCTCTTCATCAACCATTTCATAATCAATGTCAGTTGATAATAGGAATTCCTAACTTGATTTCACATCTGAATCATGATCTATCATAACAAAAATTCCACTTGATCTTGTAGATTGATCATGACTCATCTTCACAATCTTTGGTTTTCATACATTTATTTGCCTTATTTCTTGCACCATAGGGGCTTCAAACCTCTTATTTTAACTTGATGACCTTCTAAATCTATTAGGACAAAATATTGCAATGTGTCCTACATCATGATAGCTATATAAAACCACCTTATACATACCATTTGACTGATGTGAGTTATGACTCCTTCCATATTCCCATGAGTACTCATTCTTGGAGGGTCTTCTACACTCTTTTGCTCTATGACCAAACTAAATGCATACAAAATAGTAACCATTGAATGAGTTAGCATACCTCATAGAATTAAGATATTTGATAGGTCTTTTCATGTTGACATTATTGTATTCAATATCCTTCTCCTTGACTTGAGCTACCACTTTTTGGTCTTCCTTGAAACCAAGACCTATCTTATCACTTGTAGTCTTTTAACTACTCAAGATGTCATCTAGAGCCTTAGTGCTCTTTTAAAAATTCAAAAAAGTATTTACCTTGATATATGCTTGATCTAACTCAACCTTCAAATATTCCACTTCAGTTTCATACCTTGTGCATTCTTCCTCTTAAACCTTTAGGCTTTCATTGACCATCTCCATCTATGATTCAATCTAATTGATGATCTCATCATACTCATTAGAAGTGTTACTCAGTCTTTCCTCAAAGAAGCCAATCTTATCCTCATATTCCTTAACTAATGATCTTAATTTTTTATTCTTTCTCCTTTATACCGGCACTTACCAATTTTACCTCAATATTTACTTCAACTTCTTCTTCATTTGATTCTACATCAACCATAAGGCCTTTCCCACTTGAGAAACCCTCATTATCTAATTTTATAACCATGAACAAGGTTTCCTTATTTTCATGTTCAAGTTCAGTACTACCATCATCACTATCAGATTTGATTGTATCACTTACATCAGAAGAATTATCTTATTTAGAATAGAAGCTTCTCTTATTCTTGAATGTTTCTTTCTTACCTTCATACTTTCTAAACTCCTTATTTTTGTTAGGCTTATAGGCCTTCTTGTCATCTCCATGATGTTCATCATGTTATTCATGCTTATTCTTATCCTTGTTATGACATTTAGATGCAAAGTGACCAATCTTACCATAGTTGAAACATTTGAAGGGAAACTTACCCTTGTACTTACCAGATCTAAACCTCAAATTCTTTGCAAACATGGTTATGAGTTGATCATCATCAACATCTAAACATTCCTTATCCTTGACCTTATTTTCAACTTTGAAAGTTGATTCCTTCTTAGGAGGTCTTCCTTCATTTATTCTCATCTCATAGGCAATCAAAATGCCATGAAGCCCAGCCATCTCTAGTTTGTCCAAATCTTTCATCTCTTCTACTATAGACGCCTTAGATTCAAACTTAGGAATTAGTGATCTTAAGCATTTTTGAACAACTATAGACTCTTTGACCTCTTCTCTTAATCCTCTAATGACATTTACAACTTCATAAACCTTTAATATGTATGATGTAATGGGTTCATCTTCATTCATTTTTAGACTTGTAAATTATCTCCTTTCGATATGCAACTTGGACATATTTATCTTGATGTTTCCTTCATAAATGGTCTTCAATTTATCTGATATATCTTTATTTGATACATATTGCATCACCTTCACAATATCTACGTTTAATATGCCACAAATAATGGCATTTATTGCCTTGGAGTTATTTTTACTAGCCTTTTAACCTACTGCATTAGTTGGTGGAATAGGAGGAGCACTATAGCCATCTACAAATGACTACCAAATATCATGACCTTGAGACATCAAATATGTCATCATCCTGATGTTATAAAATGAATAATTAGATCCATTGAATAATGGATCCTTAATAGTAGAGAAACCACCTTGAGCTTATTTTTTAGCCATCCTTACTTCTAGGATCTCCTTTAGGTTTTTATATCTTCTTCAAAGGACAAGGATTTGATACCAAATGTTGGAAGCAAGATGACATAGAGGGGGAAAAATTATTATTTAAAAAATTTATTACTTAATTATTTATTAACATTCATTGCAGCATGTAGATCAAATAATGACTAAGTAACCATCCATATATGTATGAAATATAAGAACATAAGATAACATAAGTTATATTTGGTAAACCCTTAATGGGATGAAAACTCACTTATATATACAAATGTAATACATTACTATAATACAAATACCAACTTTAGTGAAGCACCAATTTTACATGGAGTGCCAATCCCAACTATCTAAGCACCAACTCAGCTAGGATTTAGCAAGCACCCACTTGCAAGAAGGTACCAACCCTCTAGATGAATCATCACTAACGCAACCAACCCCTTGATCACCTTCATAACACTATGTTTCTCATGAAATAGATGATAATATCCTTATTTATCTCTAATATCCTTATTTATCTCTTTACACAATTTTATCCCTCTCAAACTGGCCTCTAGCCTTCTTCGCTCAACTATCCCTCTTCTTGACTTGATTAGGATATATGACCTTGATCCTCACACACATACCCTATATAAAATGTTAATAACTAATACTGTATCATATCTTGATGGTATACAAGACCAACTTATGCTCTATAATATGCTTTATTATTCTCTTACACTCTTCATACTAATAAGCCTAAAATTTCCTAGTATTTATATAAGTATTTTGTTCATATCCTTCTTAATGTAAAACACCCTCAACATATTAGTTTGGACATGAAATGGATATTATGACATATCATAGACATGGATAAAATTTTATTTGAGTCCCTTTAAGTCTGACCTACCTCAACATATCAATTTGGACATGGAATGGATATTATGACATATCATAGACATGGATAAAATTTTATTTGAGTCCCTTTAAGTCTGACCTACCTTAATTAGGCCTTATCTCAACCTAGGTCTCATGGAGACCTAATCCCATTAGATTTGTTTTAGGACACATTATATTTTGTCTTCCTTGGAAAACTTTGAAACTCCACACATGGTAGGAAAATATCATAAAACACTAAAATATATCCTTGATAATCTTATGATTCATAACACTTTTTATCTCAAACCACTGCTCGGGACACATTATTAGTACTATTCATATTAGTCTTGTGAATACTCAAAAAGTATATTTTAAAAAATTGAAGTATAAACATAATTTTTTCAAACAACCATGGAAACAATTCACATATACAGAATATATATGACCTCAAGGACATTACCATATGTTTTTCACTTCACAACTTATGACAAAAGTACTCAAACCCTTCTCTACAAGTATCCCATTCAGAACTACCAATAGCCTCAAAACATAGTCATAGATAACTTGATATTAAAAACCTAAAATATCACTTACCTTGACAAATAACACCTTAAAAACATTATTTTAAATATATATATCATTCTTAAGTAAAAATATCATAAGTTCTAATATCAAATATTGGTCTTGAAGTCCAATATTTTTTCTTCAGTACACACAATCAAACTTGAACCAGTCAACCCATTTTGGCTTCAATGTTTCAACTTCTTACACTGACTTCCAAGATTATTAAAATCATGGATATGAATTAAAAGTACCAAGAAACAATATAATTTTCATTAGTTACATTAAATAATGGCATAGAGTCTCAAACTTATCTCTACAACTTACTTACCCAGAATTACCTTTTTGACTTGAAGACTAATCATGGTGATAATGACCTTAAAACACTTGTATGACCATTTCCAAAGAACCATAATTCATGTGTATTATATTATGAATTCATTATACCATTATTATATAGATATATAATATTTTCAAATGAAAATATTGGTCTTTCAAACCAATCTCATAGTCTTGTACCTCATTGTCTCATCTAAACTAGAAAAGTCAACTTATGAGAAACATTTTCATCATATCTAATGACCTCAAAAACATATTAGATTTATTTGAAAACTTCTTCATTTACTTTTATTGATCCATACTCCATGATAGCACATCCTTAATCACCTTCTCACTTCTACCTAGTTTTCTCATTATGTGCATAATTAGGTATTTTAGTAACTATTCAACTTGTATGACCATTTATCACACATAAAGGATATATAATAATCAAAAATCACATGGACATCAAATACAAGTCTCAATATTCTTCATCTAATTATTTTCATATTTTGACTTGGTCAAATCTGATTGCTACATCAAATCTTTGAGAAATAAGACCCTTATTATAGTGTTCACTGACTCATCTAACAAACCAACCACACCTAGAGGTTCCTAGGATATTTGGATACATGATAAAATAACTTAACTATCCATACCAAAAAAATTTGAGCGCTTTATAACAATATATTTTACATTGGTTCATTGTTAAGGTTTTAGAGAGGGTTAACATCGTTTCTGGTGTTAATGATTATTCATAAAGGATTTCCCCTAATTTTCAAAAATAATGCCTATATATATTTTATATTACCTTTACCCATATCTCCTCAATATATAACTTTCCCATGCAGAGGTTACACATGTTAATGAATACTTGAAAGTCCTTCTCAGGTTGAGAACCCTTCAGTTTGTGCACTTAAGAAACCTCAAGACACTTTTTCTTGCCTTAACCATCAAAATACTTGAAAAAACATTAAATAGTTCTAAAAACACCCACCTATCAATAATTTCCTTGGGAAAATAACCTTATACCCTATTAGGCTATGCTCTCTCTTTATTCTCTAGGCTTTAACCTACAAGTCACATTAGGCCTTGAAGTTGACCTTCAAGTCTCTCTCCATGTGCTCTTCACCTCATAAATTATCATACAACATCTCACATAATCAAACAATGTAAAATATTCTTCATATGTCTTGTCAATAGCTCATGTTTCCTCATTAGGCCAAATAGGGTCTAAAGGTGGTCTAATTACATACTAGGTCCATAGGTCTTACCCCTATAGGCATATCCTCAAACTCACATGAGTGATCCAAAGCCTCATAATCATGCTCAAACAACCTCATAAAACCTATTATGCATTTTTTCATCCATCTCATCAAGCCACCAAGCTCATACCTTCTCATTAGGTTCCTTCAAGCTATGACTAGTGTCATGACTAGGCTTCTCAAGCATTTGAAACTTGATAATTGATCTTTGAAAAACTCTTTCATGCTTATATATATATATATATATATATATATATATATATATATATATATATATATATATATATATATATATATATATATATTCATTTCATGTTCCTTAATCAATTTAATACTTATTTACATACCTATTCATGCTCATCATGTACATTCTTATGATATGGCTAAGCTTGATATGACTAGACTTTTCAAGACACCTTATTCTCAAATACTAGTACTCAAACATGCTTACCTTGGCTTGAACCTTGAAATCAACCTTAGAATAATAATTAAGTTGCCTTCAAATTTTCTCTCAATATAAATACCATAAGTTTCCTTAAAATTATCTCTTATCACATGGCTTCCTTGTCTCATCAGGAATACAAGATCATACCTCACAAATCACTCACCATGCATCTTCACCAGGTGCACCTTGACATGAATGACATTAATGACATAAACCTTGACATCAATGAAAACACTTCTCAACACTAGTTTCTTACTAAATAGTTTTTTATTGAAATTTTTTTAAAGACCAAAATATCAAAGACCAAAAGTATCTAAAATGTTGAATAAATGAATCTGAATAAACAACTTGAAATAAAATAACCTAAATAATTAAAATCTAAATACATGTCATACATAGTAATTCTTCCAAATTTTCCATAAATAGATTAGTTTTAAAAAAGTCATTTTAAATGGAAAATAGGTGCACCAATCATGATTCAGTGTCCAAAATATCAAGTTTCTATTGATAATAAAAGCCAACCCCAAACACACACACATAACCCAAATAATTAATAAGTCCTCAAAAGACAAAGGGATCCCCACTTTTCAAAGAAAATCCAAGATGGGGTATGTTAGATACAACATGTTCCTTCATGTATGAATTTTTTCACATCAATGTAATGTATATGTTATGGATTCCATTTTGTATATCCATGATCAACCCAAAATAAAGTTATAATTTAAATATTGGGACAATACTTGGAATGTAATTGGAACCATTTTTTTCCCATTGTCACATCTAATGTGATTTGGCCAACTAGAGGGCTATGTAAATTTTTAAACCCTTAGATACACATAACTAATTTTTTATTAAGATTGGCATTAATGCACATCATCATTAAGAAATTCATGCTAAAACATTTTAGGCCTATTTCATTATCAATGAAAACTTTTTTGATTCTTTTGTTGTGCATACTCACTTGTATGAATAAAAGAAAATTTTGGTCAATAATATCCTTAGATGGTAAATCTATTGGATCAAAAGTGATGAGTTTTTCATTATTTTTGAGACCTTGCATAATATCTACAAAGTTGGTTCAATGTCACATAGAACTTGATTATCATGTAATGATCCATATAAGATATCCTTATAGATATTAGATTGCCTTAGAGGTTTGAGGATTGAGAGATTATCATATATTTTACTTAATCATTCAATAAATCCATAACCCTTATATTTTATCACAAGTGTAGATTTAGAAGGCACATGTTATATATAAATAGGTGGTGGATTAGATTGTGCACCTTTACCTTTTTATGTAGTGGCAACATGGACCATAAAATCCAATATAATCTATGGATGAATAATGGGTGCATGATGGTAGTTGTCATTTGAATATGAGTTAGGTGGAATAAAAGATTTAGAGAATGCACATTGGTGTCAGGATATCATTTTTATTATATTATAAAAAGAGTTAGAAAGAGATATTAAATTTTTCTTTCATTTTAAAACACTCTTTTTATATTTATGGATTAATTTATCTCAGTGGAAGATAAGTTTGATTACCACAACTATAATTATAAATTGGAGGCAAAAATGGCTTATATATGCATCCATATTGAACATAAATATAATTAGGGAAATATTATTTTAAATTTTTAGTATTTTAAATTTAAAAATCAGAAAAATCAAAAATAGAAAATTATGAAACCCTAAAGGTCAAGTTCACCAAATGTTTAATCCTAGATTTGCTTTATATATATATATATATATATATATATATATATAAAGCAAAAGGGTTATATATATATATATATATATATATAACCCTTTTGCTTATATATATATATATATATATATATATATATATATATATATATAACCCTTGTGCTTATATATATATATATATATATATATATATATATATATATATATATATATATATATAAGCAAAAGGGTTATATATATATAACCCTTTTGCTTATTCATATATATATATCAAGCTAATATAATTTGTAAACTTAAATAATATTCTAAATTTATAATATTGAGATATGCCAAAAATATAAATTATAATTATTAATTGATATTATAATAAATTGATAAATATTAAAATAAATTGATAACAAGAGTACTTAGCTAATTTACTATGCACATGAAATCTAGGCTGAAATAGGTTGAAAGTAGATTAGATCAAGATTTTGTATCAATCATCATATTTTATAATTTTTCACTTTGTGGCCTCATATGTTTGTATCAGATAAAGATAGTTGTGTTGATGATGGTGTCTAACCTAGACATAGATGTATAGTATATAATAGTGACAAGATCTACATGAGACAATTTTGAGATGTTTGGGTTTAATGTTTCCTTTATTTTGATGTCTTCAAATCATATGTACAGGCTATCATTCTTTGTCAAATTATCAAACCCTAGTTTTGTAACTCTTGGAGTGACTGTGATAAAAACTTATGAGTGGTCACATGGTGTTGAGCTTCCCCATGAACCCCTTTATTAATGGTCACCACTTACATATAAAATACTTTAAACAGGGCCTAAAAATTATGTATTTTTTGCTTATGTCTTGGCTTGTGTGTACATAAGGATAAAATGTGTGATAATCAAGTACATAAAGTGACCTAGCTTGTAACTTGGAAAATATGGATCATGGGACATTGCTTCAATAATTTAGACCTATAAGGATAAATATCCTATGCTTGATATGGAAATAGGGATGAATAAGTCATATTTTTTCACTTGAATGCTTGATTTCATGCTCTTGGTAAGATGACTTATGAGTTCCTAGTATTTGTTGGGTTTATAGGTAAGGAATGAATGGGGATTGATATTGTATATATACCAATTCATTTTGAAAATATCTCACACTAAATCACTTAGGCAAACCTTTAGGATATAGTTTATTTTAAAATTAGATGACTTTTTGTACACTAGACACCTATATTAACGTAGGCATCTAGCTAAACTACAAGTGTCTAAAAAGATAGAAAATAGGTACAAGTCCAAAACAAGAAGAGAAGGATAATGATAAGGTTTATAGTATTTTTCACAATATATGATGCTTAATCATTATCATAACATTTTTTTTACTAAGAGATAAATGATTTGTCACAAAGAGATAGTGAATGTGAGCCTTTCAATAGCTATAGAGTCTTAAAGTTGAAGGGTATATCCATGATAATTAGTTTCCAAGTGTACAAGACTAAAATGTTATATAATTTATAATTAGTGTCTATAATATCTTATAATTTACTGATAACCTTTGTATCTACCAATTTCCCATTGGATGAAGGTAAAGGTGATCTCGAATAACACCTTAGATCATTCTAGGCAACATGCTTGGACTATGCATATATTGATAAACTTTTGACCAAACTTGTTCCAAGAAGTCTCAAGGACTATGCATTCATATTTTTATAGGATCTCGCTCTCCAATCCATAAAATGATTTAATCATTTGGCCAACCAATTATTACCACATTTTATCATTAACATCAATGAAAAACTATCATGTGCACAAATTACCAGACTAAAGTAAAGGCCCAATGAAATAATTAGAAACTATGTACTCTAATACAAGACCATGCTATTAAATATGACCAATGTTATGTTTGAAAATAAATTTCAAGATATATTCAAACATTTTTTTATATCACTACTACATTATTACATTATATTTAAGAGATTCAAATCATTTAACAAATTGTGCCATATACTGAGAGATAAATAATTTAAATTAATAGATTTAAACAAAATTGGGTATACATAAAATCCCCAAACTAATTAAAAATTAAGTATCAAATCATACCAAGTTATAAGGTCAAATAAAATGATAATAATAATGAGGCCAAGGTTACATTCAATGCAGTTTCTAAATCTAAGAAGTATTTACAATTGACAGCTCCACCAAAGAGGAGTTTTATATATTATGATAACCTCACCATGTATTGATAAACAAGTTACTTAAATTTAACCTTATGACATTCCTTAATCCACAATATCTCAATTCAAATAGGCCTATACTAAGGAAATATGACATAAATGCAAATTTTAATTATCATTAATTAGTGTGGCATTCATCGAATAACTATTTCAAAATGAGGCACATGATACAAATATTATAGATTATAACATTATTGATTTGAGCACCCATATGAAGGAAGATAAACCACACTACAATATAAATTAAAAATTAAATATCTTTAGTGATCATTTTCCTAAGCACTAGACAAAAGAAACCAATGACACTTTAGAGGTAAATCATGCATATAACTATAGACACCCAAATTTAGTATAAGCATGTCTTTCATGTTATTTACTATAAATTTGTATGTATAGACTATTGAAGTAAATAAGTTATCTATTGGCACATTTTAATTAAATTTTTCTATGAGATAGTTTATGATTTTGTCTATTGATCATTCATATTTTCATTTTTCCATGGGGATCCCCAATAGTGTTCCTTTTTCCTTTTAAACAAGTTTGTGGTAATTAGATGAGACAAGTGGTTATACCTATCCATGAAGCATAGACTTGGACATGGGTAATTTTAATAACTTATTTTGAGTCATGTTTCACTTCACTCTTATTTTTATCTATTTGGTCTTATCTTGGGTTATATTTTTTGTGCCAATAGGTCCCACATTAAAAATCAAAAAATATATAAATACAAGGCTTCTCTAAGGATTTGGGGACAATTATATTCACTCTCAAAAGATATTAAAATATTTTTATGTTTAATGTATACATTTGTTGAATATATATTCAAGGTTTTCAAAAGATGAAATTTTATTTGCATGTTTATTCCAAAGATAAAATAGTTGAAACAAAATATAGACTTCCATTCACAATTTCACACATACACGTAAGTGGGAGAACTTCAATTGCATTTGAACCTATTATAATTATTGTCAATGTATGGAAACACTTGGTCACTCAAAGAGGATATGCCAAGTTTAGTCAATCTCAATATATTTATCTTTATTTTCCCATGTTTGATACATCAATTTGATTTGTTTAAAATAAACTAAGGTTTTGATATTGTAGGTACTTCACAAAATCTTTCAAATCCAAAAACTTGTTTGATACCCTAATTGACACTTCATCAGGTAGTGAAACAATCAAATTTTTATCATAGTTGATAGAGATAACTCTATAATTAATAGACTTGAATTCACTATGTTATCATCCACTTACAATAGTCACATCGAGGAATATTATCTACTTTTATTTTTTGTTTGTCATTTCTTACTAATTACCTATCATAGTCAACTACGAAAAATCTATAGTCAATGGACTTGAACGCACTCTATTGTAGTAAAATTACAAGGAACCTATCCAAAAGCAATTTGTAATTTTTTTCTTGATCCTAAACCAACATAGTCCCCTCTTCTATATTTTTTAATTGTCTAATATCTGAAATAGTTGATGGAAATATATGGGCAGGATAAGTATATATATTCTTAGTATTTTATTAAAATATTAGCTTTCCATATTTATTAATTTATCAAAATCAATATTGTTGATTATTGTACATCTTTAGAATTATGATATTATCTAGTTCTACACCTATAATTATGATATAATTTATGTGTTTATAAAAAATATGATTAAACAAATTGGTGAACCCATACTTTTATTTTGTGCATTTCCTATCCTTTTGATCTTTATTCTAGGGTTTTATAATTCATGATTTTATAACACCAAATATATTTTTTTTTTGAAATCAAGGATTCATATTTAATTCTCTTCTCCTTTTTGGAAAACCATTTTCTTATCATTGGTTTACCATTGTTTTCCTAGAAAATATGTTTTGACAATTTTAAAACTCATAGGACATGTCGATCTAGGCAAATTAGTATTCATTTTTACCTAGTTTTTTGTGTGAAGGATATTAACTCAATATTAAATCCATTATATAACACTATATATGGATTTTATTTTCTAATTACTTCAAAATATATTGAAATTGTGTATTTTTAACCATATGAAGAATTCAGTTTTTTGTTCTTATATTGCACTGATAAGCAGTTAGCTCCAGTAAGTTACTTTCAATGTACCCTAAGATATAATATAGTGTGGCTAAATTAATGGTGTAATCCTCCATAATCATTTTTTTCATGGCCATGTTCACTATTTATAATTGGGATTAGTATATATGAGAGCCTACAAAACGAACACAACTTGCCTAGTTTCACCAATTAGTATCCTCTCTTTTGTGGTATGTTTGATTATTTATTAGAATTTACCTTCATATTTTATATATTTTCTATATTGTGGGTTAAAAATTTTAAATGTCTTATAAAAATTAAATTCCCCATGGTGTTCATCCTTTAGATTTAATTTTCTCTATTAATGTTATACCTTATTCTTACAAAAATGAATGGACTAATGATTGCACTTGTAAAATTTATTACACTTCTTAAATTAATGAAGAGAATGATTATGATAGATATAACTATGATTATGAAGATCAAATGATTGGTATAATAGTGAATAATATAGTAAAGATGAAAATGAACATATGAATTTAGAATCTAGAAAGTCACTTTAATTTTGTCTTCCATTGTATTCCTCTTTCCATAAATCATAATTAAAAAAGCATAATGACAATGAATATGTTCTCTCTCTTAATCTCACATAAGGATAAAAAATTTAAAACCCAGTACTCAATTCATCATATATACCTTTTAAATTTTCTATTGCATTACATTGCATAAATCAATACAAATTACAAAATCATAGTCCTTGAATAGAAAAGGTACATGATATAAATGAATGTATTATAAGTTCTCTCTCTATAAATGATAAATTATATACATGCATTTGATATTCCATATTCTCCTCTAAACATGGATAAGGATATAAAAAATCATGATGTTCCCTCTCTTCCATTAGAAATAATAGATAATGCTATAAATTATACTCTCTCACACTCTCTTGAAATATCAAAAGATGCACATGAATTTGAATTAAAAATACAAAATGGCATTATTGCTTACACTTACAAAATGATGATAATGAATTATTTTTCAAAGATTCTCAAAATATTAATACCCTACCCATTAAATTCAAAACTCATGACAATATTCAATATGATGATTCTTTATCCTCTCTAATGTCAATAAAATAAAATGAGGAACAATGTGATATTTCTACTTCTACTCATATTCAAAGTCATAAGATAAGCAATTATTCCCAAGTTTATAATGTTTTTTTTAAACCATCCAATGGAAATCATGATCATATCATACCAATGCTTAAAATAGATGATTAATTACACTCTATGAGTGAGCCTATCTAAACTAATAATATTTATACTAGTCATATTTAATCCATGTTGCATGTTATTGGTGAAATCCAAAAGCAAGTTTGTGATCTCAATTTACAAACTAGATCATGTTATACTAATATAAAAGGTAATTTTATTTTATAAAAACCCATTAAAAAATCCATAAATGAATATGATACACAAATTCTATTAAAATCCTTCCACAGAAGTCTCACAAGAGATTATTCATAATGATTTTACAACTTATCTATTGTCTCCTTACCCAAATTTAAAAAGTTAGAAGATGTCTTTTTATCAAATTATCACAAAAACACAATGCCTAAGTTAACATTGGAACATCCACAAGGTTTTGAGAAAGGTCATATTGAGATTATCTAACATTGCATTTTATGATTAAAGTATACTTTGAAATCAATAACTTGTCAACCCTTAGATTTGGAAAAGAAATTCATTTTAAGTAGGGGTCTTTTATCTCCATTTAAATAAAATTACATGCATAAAATTAATATCTATTTTGATAAATTGTTAATGGATGTGTTCAAATATGCATGTGAATTCAATCTAAAACACCAAGGCTGATGAGTTAGGATCATCTTCACTCAAAAAGAAAGTTATTAATACACGATTTAATTCAAATTATAAATTCCAAATATAACAGAAAGAATCTAGTTAAATTAATTTATAAGATAGATTATTAAATGTAAATATCTCCACAAAAATAATATAAAGTTGGGATAATAAATATTAATTAATAAATTAGTTTACAAAGCTCTACCTCGAGTAAATAAATTAACTTTTAGCAAGATGTATGCAATCAGAAATGCATCATGTTTATAAATCAATCGTGACTTAGAGAAGATATAACATACCTACACTTTCGATTGTGAATACATTTGATAATGGGAGCATGAAAAATATGGGGATCCATTAGACCCAATTAGGGGATCAATCATCATAATACACCATGCTAAGAAGGGTTCCAAATCCTATAGTCTAACATAATCATGGAACAACCCTAAAAGAATCATAGGTTTTGATATTCACTCTATTCTAATAAACAAAAAATTAAATCTAATCTAGTGCACACGAAATATTATAGAAAACCATGGGGGTTAGAAACAAAACAAACTAAATTAAACATGTATAGAAGACATATACTCACATTAATGTATACAAAATTCTACTGCATAGGAAAGAATCATAATTGAATTATCTATCTACTCTTACAAAGGAGAAATAAAGTTAGGAAAATTAACTTTGAAGATGAAACTATTAAGCCTCAATATCTCGCTTGGCCAAAGTGATTTGTAAGAGATTATTTTGGTATGTAAGGATAGAAAAGAAAAATCAGCGCTAGGATACAGAGCCTATCTATGCATCTAAAATACTTATCCACAAGACAAAATCTGTATCTCCAAAAAAAGTATGGAACCGTAAGCTTTATTCCTTAAGTAGAATGGTCAATAAATAGATGTTCATTCATACTTATTCTTCTTCACTTATCTATATTCAAATGGTTGGAAATGAACTTGTATTCATAGGCATATTTCACCCTAAATCCTTTTGAATATTTCGATTGTATGAGGTCGACCCAGTCGACCCTGTATGTTTTTGGGACATAAATTACTAGGTCCTGAGCTAGGTCAAACAAAGGGATAATACAAATCTCAAGTGAAAATACTAAAAAATAGTATAGGCTTGACCCATTCAACCTCGTACACTAATGAGAGGTTAAAAACTATACAAGGTTGACCCAATCGATCTAGTATAT
The DNA here is from genome assembly GCA_037957365.1 of Torreya grandis. NCBI lineage: Eukaryota > Viridiplantae > Streptophyta > Pinopsida > Cupressales > Taxaceae > Torreya > Torreya grandis. Next base: position 265,599 of record JARHVA010007429.1, read on the forward strand.
TCAATTGGTGAAAGGGGGTCAAGGAAAGAAAAAGGAAGATAATGATATGACAATGTTTGGAATGGGTAAGATAGATAAGAATAATCTTAGGTTAAATGTTTTTAGGAGACAAGTGTGTATATAAAAAGTGTAAAAAGGTACAATAATCTTATGAAACACCAATGGTCTACCCATCCCTTTCTCGATGCACCCCTTAAGGCATGCACTCAAAGAGATTGAGACTTGACAGGTTCCAACAAGATACAAAGTGTCAATAAGTGATAAAAGTTTGGAAATATTATGTGTATACATATGCCCCACTTGAATCTCATCATGTGTCATATAAATGAAACTTAGGATGTTACTTCAAGAATAGAACATGATAACACACAATGTCGATGCTATGTATAGTGCAATAAGCAGTAAATAAGATAAATGAAATGACAAAATTAAAAAACACATACCTTTACTTACCTTAGTTTTGTAGATAAATAAGTATACTATAAGATATATGAATGTGTCTAATGTGAAGAACACTAGGTGAACCTATAGAAGTTAGTGCAAAAAATAGCCAAAAATCAAAAAAATTGGAATATAGGCATGTGATAGTGGAAATGTTTTTCTACTTCATCACAAATCCAATGCATTTTATGGTTTTAAAATGGATGAATAGGAACAAATATATAAGAAAAATAATGAATCTACTTGAAAATAATTGAAAATTTTGAATTTTGAAGTGTTTTAAAATATGAGGAAAGACAAGTGATTTGTTATTATGACTTATGAAGGAGAGAAAAAGAGATCTGGAGACCAAACGAGCTAGGGTGGAGAGGAGATAATATGCTAGACAAGGGGCAGCTCCAAGAGTGGTATCAAGTGCACTACAAGTATACAACTATGAATCTTCAACCAATTTTTGAGATTTTTAGTGAATTAAGTGTATTTTTTAAAAAAAATAGTTTTTAGCATTTCTATATGTCAGAATGGAACAAAATTAGATTCTATAGGTAGGAAAAACCAAGTTGAGAAATGGGTTTGAATAAATTAGGGAGAAAACTACCATAAGGCACCTTTTTAGGAAGATGCAAGTGGTCAATGGTGAAAAACAACTGGGTCAACCTAGTTGACCCAGTAGGCTAAAAATGGGTAAAATTCACACTATTAATCTAGTAGGTAGGCACGAACCCTGTATGTTTTGTAGACTACTGACCTAGTACAATTTTACCAATTGATTTGAAAGGTCTATAATGATAACCCAATACTAGGGAGAGGAAAATTAGAGGGTTAACTTAGATTTTGAAGTCAACCAAGTAAAAAATAGGTAAATATTGGTCAAACTAGTTTGGCCAAAGAACCAAAATAGTATGAAAATACATGCAAGAGGCTGAAAAAAGGATAAAATGGACCAAAATGACCAAATAAGGGTTAAAAAGATTGATTAGGATAAAAATAGGTTTAAATGAGTAAATTAAAGCAATTTAGGCTTATTTTCTATTATAATTTTAAAAATAATGTATTTTGACTATACATGACATGGAGGATCTAATACATCTTTTATTTTTTCTTGATTGTAGGGATGACCCAGATTTTGGTAATTGGTACATGCATCATGGATACCATATCTAATGGAGAATTTGATTATTAGATATAGAGATAGACTAGTATCTATAGGCCTAGCAGGGATAGCCTATATGTATAAGATTCCCTTGAGTGTTGATCTATTAGTCATGTTCTTAGGATGTTGATAATGATTAACCAACACCTTCAGATGGGAGGTGGATGGGGACATGTTAGAGGTGGTTATCACTTTGGAGGATGTACATGTTATCCTAGGTAAACTAATAGCAAGATCATAGATGACTATAGAGATACTAAACAACATAGAGGAGAGGAGAGCCTCAGTCATGTGAGATATAAGATCAAAGATGATATTGATATGTAGGAGAGTTATCATGTTTGACATATATACATCATAGATTCCAAATATCTAGAAATATGTGATAGGGCTTGTGACATAATGAGTGTTATGTCAAAACTTAGACAACAAGGTAGCATTGTTCATGGTAGCCTTAAGTAGGATGATCCTAGAGGAGAGAGTATTATATGATCTTGGTTCTATCATCTAGGTCCAAATCTTATATGATATGTATGAGGTGTTGGTCAGAGGGTAGAATCCAATAAGATTAATCATATCATTGATGGCTTGGATATATAAGAGGTTTCCTATGTATCAACCAATTGGGTTGTCCCATGCCATTAATGATAGGTCACCTTGAGTGCAAAGATGGAGAGAAGACTAGGTAGCACAGGTCATGCCCCATATATTAGCACTATAGATGGTGAGATGCATAGGCATAGTGTGGAAGCCATATAGGCATATAGAAAATATGTGGCTATGATTGGACATAATTTCACCAACTACAACAAGGATAGAGGTGGTTAGACACTACACTTGGTGGAGAGAGCCACATCTAATGGTATGAGTACTAAGATAGATGGGCTTATCTCATCTAATGGTACTGATATTGATGCTTGAATAGTGGGCTCAACATGTGAGAGATCCACAAGAGAGGATGGGACTAGGGCCACTAGTGTTACGGTCAATACTTAGACCATGTTGTGAGTGATGATGAATTAGGAGAGCATGATAAGGAGTAGAGTAGGACAGGAGAGCAGAGGTAGTGACACTAGAGATACCACCACTAGCTCTACAGTGATATGAGTGGTGACCACTGAGGACATGATGTTGACAAAATTAGGAGGAATAGGAGAGAGTGGAGACTATCACCATCCTTGATGACCTAGAAAGTGAGCCAAAGGAGAGTTAGATGATAGAGATGCCACTCAAGCATAGGTTGAGATGGATGCAAGCCATGACAACCATATTTATACTAAAGAGGTGACTTATAAAGGAGGTATTAAGAAGTTATGTGGATGGAGAGACCATGATAGGTAGGTGCATAGATAGTGAGACCATAGTGACTGAGACACAGATAGGTAATAAAAATGATTAAATTATTACTTAATTTTTTATTTTGAAATAGAGACTAGAGATAGATAAATATTGTGAGATATTATAGTGATCAAATATCTATTTGGGTATGATTTTATAGGCATAGATGAGGATGAGGAGGAGATATGGGGGTCCCTTATGAGGGGAGCACTCTATGACATCTTAGATGAGATTCTATAGTCATATTACCCTAATGCATTATAGGACCCCAATGTACCATCTACCCTAGCTTAAATGAGTTGGTTCAGATTAGTTAGAAAGGTAGTGAGGTAGATACAAACATAGAAAGAGGATGTAGCCACCAAAAAAGATGGGTGTAGGTGAGATATAGGCGTGGTAGGCCCTAGAAGAGGAGAGAGTTGCACATTTGGCTATAGTGATGTAGATGACATAGGCATAGATTATGACCCTGACCTAGTTGGTATAGGTTAAGGTGAAAGTAGTGTACCTATAGGTATAGGTAAAGGGACTAAGATTTTAGATGGACTCTTTACAATGTACTATTTGGAAGATTCAGATCAAGGCTTTGGTAGGTAGTGTGTCTAGGCCATAAGATAAATAGTATGGAGCCCAACCATAGAATTGGAGCATTATATATGTTTGTAATTTTTATATCAAAAAATCATGATGTGTGTGTGTGTGTGTGTGTGTGTGTGTGTGTGTGTGTGTGTGTGTGTGTGTGTGTGTGTGTGTGTGTGTGTTTGTGCGCGTGTGTGTGTTTGTGATGTATCATTTTGGCATATTGATGTTGATTGTGTATGTTGTCATCATTATGGTTGAGGTTGTGGATTCTTTGGATATATTTCTTTCTAGAAGATGTATTTAAATATTATTTTATATGTTATAGGAAATATATGATATGTGGTTTCTTTTATAGAATTATGTAGAACACATGCATGGGTAAAAAGAAACAGGCAAAAAGAAATTGGTAAAATATAATCAATCAAAAATGCACTACACACTATTTCAAGTTGGAAAATGTGTAATAATAAGAAAATGACTAAGTATAAAAAATCAAGGGATGGTAAATAAGATGGTAAAAAAAAGGAATTTGTTTTTGTTTTTAAACCAAAGTGAAATATTTTTGCACCAAATTAAAACAACAAAAATCGTACTAAATCGCATTGGGAAGTATGAAAATAATGTAATAAAATGGAAGGTATGTAAAAGGGCACAAATGGTATAAAAACAAATTTAATTAAGTCAATAAATTATACTAAATCATGTTGGGAATTTTAATATAAAAATAAAATTGGCAAAAGATTGTTCTTAAATTTATCAAACTAATTCAAGCTGGGAAGTATGAAAATTTCAAGAAATGGTTGTATTCTTACATGTACTCAAAAATAAAAAGATAAAATCAAAAGAAAAATGAAGTAAGCATAATCACACTAAATCAAGTGGGAATTATGTTAATGACATGTAACTTAATAATCAATCACATCTTATCTCATATTTGACACATGTAATTCTATTTGTGGCTTATATTATTAGAAAATTTTGTGATGAATGTCAAGTCCTATATGTGGTCTTAAGAAGAAACTCACAAATATAATACCACCGGGGTGGAATAAATAGGAAAAATAAAGTAATAAAGGATGTGGGTAATAGGAAGGAAAAAGGTGATAATTTGTGAGGAATAATAGGTCTTATCTATGGTCTTACAAAGCAACTCACAAATGAAATCCCAAGGGGAGTGATTAGTAGACAAAACAATATTTCTCAAGAGAAAATATGAGGTAAATAAGGAATGAAAAATGAAGTGTAAAAATAATAATATAGGCATCTTATGAGAAGACCTTAAGAGGCAAGAGGCATACTAAGGACACAAGAAGACACTACATGACTAGTGACTATCAATGTGCAAAGGAAACATGTTTGTTATAGACACAAAGATTTGTAAGCATATAAGTGTGCTACTAAGATCAAATCATGAAGGTAGATAGGTAAAAGTAAAAGGTAAAATGGAATTACCTTCCCATGATGTGTTCCCCATTCCTCAAGACCCCTTACAAAGTCATCAATATACTATAAAGATTGGGTACTTGTGTGAGAAAGTAGGTAGTACTAAAATATTTTTTTAATATCCTTTTCTAATCTACTATCCTACTACACCCTAAAAGACCTCAACTCTATCATGAGGCCAACTATAGAGTTTGAGCTTTGACTATAATAAGGAGATGTTATTTGAATCATATATTTTAGTGTGATTTGACTTTTAAGAATATTTTTACCTTTTATATCATTACCTTTTATAAAATGATTTGGATTTTAACTTTTTATGGATTTTTAAGATTCCTCCTCCATATGGATTTGGAATGACCAATCATGAGATATGTAGTGATACACATGAATGAGCATTAGGTTAAGGCTAAAGGAAGCTAAGTAACTAAAAACAAATACTGGCTAGGATACTTAGGCTTAATAATGAACTAGCATGTGATCATAAGTCTCAACCATGTATATTCTTAGTTTGTGAAAAAGGAAGAAGGAAAAAGGAGATCCAAAGGTGGATTGGTGAAAGGAGATTATAATGAGATACATTATTTTCTAACTGATCACATTGTAAAAGGAGACAGGGACTAAATGGAACAAGGTTAGTATAACCAAGTCACAGTGACAATTATCTATGAAAAATAGAGATAAGAGCGTAAACAATCTTGAAGACACAAGAAGAGAGATTTTATAAAAAATAAAGAAAGAAAGAGAAAATAATGATAAAGAAATACAATCATATGCAAATATAAATGACAATATAAGCAAGATATAGTATAAAAGGTAAAATCACTATTAAGAAAAATATGAATTTTAACACAACATCAAATGATATAATACATAGTTAAAAATAAAATTAGATCACATGTCTATTCAAAATGTAAATGTAAAATCACCATGCATGTGCTCATAAATACTGATAAATCTACCCACATACATTATCCAAGACATCAAATAAATCTCATTGAAGTTGGATACAAACTATAGCTAATATCTCATTAATCTTCAATGAAAATTATGAAAATACTTCTCTTCTAATCTCCTTAAATAAAAAATTAAGAATACTCGATGGATCAAGTTGAGGTGAGAAATCAAGAAAGGGATTTTCAGGAGAATGCATGGGACTAGTCTCTATAAGATATGTATGAATCATCGGTGGAGAAGGATCCACAGGTGAGGTAAAGTCCATAGGTGAAGGAATCATGGGTGGAGGCACAGAAGGTGATGCAGGGACCATAGGTGGGGATGATACCACTAGAGGTGGAGCCATGGGAGAAGAAAGAGAAGCCTTATTATGGGGATGACCTATGGGAGGAATATAATAAGGTCTAAAATAGATATGAGGTGATCCTTAAGGTGTTTTTGAAGGATGAGGCAATGATTAGTGTGATGGGTGTCACATTAGTACCATAGACAATACACCTCACCATACTTAGGTATATATTCAGTTAAAACCTTGGGGGGATGCATGGCTTTGTCTAAGGAATGAGAATAAGGATGAAAAGTATTAATATACTATCATAACTTGTGATAATGGGTAGAATAATGATTATCTATCTCATGGAATAAATAGATATGCTTTTGAGCGGTCCTAGGAGAAGTACTCACAAAAGGAGGTGTAACAAGAGTGGAAGAAGCTAAAGAAGACTCATTAGCCCATTTGGTGGGCAATGGAACCATCTAAGGTAAGGGAAGTAAACCATCACTAAGGGAGGGTGGTAATGGAGAATAAATAGAACTATTCTCAATATAAATATCAATGAGATGAGAACCAAGGGTAAGCTTAGTGAGAGTAGGAGTGGGGACAAGCTCAACTATAGAAGGAGCAAGAATTAGCTCAACTATAGTGCAAGTGGGAATGGGATTTGATAAGGGCTCTACTAAGGGAGGATTAGGATCTATAAAAGGCCTAATAAGGGTTGCACTAATCTTATGATTAAACCAACTATGGTGATCAGGGTACCTATAAAAATAGTAAAGTCCAGTCATAGCACAATCCATGATCATACTCCTACGAAGATACTCAAAAACTAGAGGTGTTGGCACCATCTCTGCCCTACGATAAAGAGGAAAAATACTAAATTTAAGAACTATAAATGAAGGAAGATAAGAATATACATGAAAGGAATCAATTAAAAAATAATGATAATGGACAATCTCGACATCACAGGCTTATACAAGACCACCTAGGAATGGATCATCTAGGGAATAACCATCATTGTAATCTAGGGTGTGAAGATCAATTACGCAAGTAGGGATGACCTTGTCATCTGAGGAAATGTGGTGAATATAATGTGTATCCTTGTCTAAGACTATTGGAATATCATCATAATGAGGTTTATGAGAATGAGGTTACAAGTAGGAAGATACATGATGAGGTGAGGTGAGAGATTAGAAGTTTCAATCTTTAGGTCAATCTCATCAGGCTCATCATCATCAGAATCTAAGAGGTTAGGAGGAATGTTCTTAATGAGTTTGGGATGTCCATTGTAACCTTATGTTAAATTAGTGGGAAAGTTAAGATGCTGAGACTCATAGAATAAAATGTTGGGAAAAGGTTCAAGAGTAATAATTTCGAATACACCATAGTTTTGGAATTGTTTGAAATTTTAAGGGTTAGTATCACCCTGAATCTTATAAATGGCTCCATTATGAGAGAATTTAGCACATTGGTATGTGTAAGAAGTAATGACTCTCATATATTGGGTCTAAGGACTACCAAGCAAGATGTTATAATAAAGGGGAAAGTTAAATATCATCACCTTCATATTAACGATGACATGTGGGATAGTAATGGGAAGCCACACATAACCTAGAGGTGGCATTTGCCTTTTATCATATCCTTGGTAGGTGTTATGTGTATACTTGATATTGAATTCTAAATATCCAAGGGTCTTAATAATGTTGAGAGAGGCAATGTAGGTACCAAAACCCTCATCAATCAATGCATGCTTAACTTGGATATCATCTATTTAGACACTAATAATAAGGGAGGATCATCTACATGAAGCAAAATCTCATCAGTAATCATATAAGCTATAGGAAATTTTGAGGAAAGAAAGTGTCCATAGTTTCATCACTATTGATAAACATCTCTTCACATTATTGTAATATATTATCCTTGGATACAGATAAGACTACCTTCCATCCTATTAGGGGAGGATAAGCGATATTCATTTTGAACAATAATTTCAAAAGATGGATTTTATGATGTGGAGAACTCATCATAAGCTCAAAGAATAGAATATGAGATGGGAGATTAGTGAGTTCCTTGATTGGATCCCACTTATCATAACCCATAATAAGGTTGTTAGATATAGGTGCATAGTGATTAAAGAGGTCCTCAGAAGGAGTCGAAGTGCAATGGAATTTATGTTGGTATGAAGAAGAAGGTTTAAAACAAGGTTTTAAATTATGTTGTGATGATGAAGTAGATGGTTCAAGTTGATTTTGAGAATTGGTAGAAGAAGTGTTAGTAGATATTTGAGTATCATTAATGTTATAAGATGACATAAGAGTGGTAGAAATAGAATGGGAAGTGTTATCCAAGGGAGAATAAAAAATTGAATCATCAAAATTAATAAGGTCATCTTTCCCCAACTCATTTAAATGAGTTGAGGAATAATCTTGGATAACACGATATATTTGAGATGAAGGAAAAGTGTAGATAGGTTAGGAATCAATAAAAGCAACCACCCTTCACATATTATTCATGTTAACCAAATTCTCTTTAGAAGTGGGTTCAACAAGACTATCTACATTATTGGTGGAAGGGGTGGCTTTATCTTTATTGTCTTGGATAGGTTGATGATTAGGAAGAGGGTCTTTGTAGATAGCCAAATGAGTATTGGCTTGGTTCAAGGCTTGAGTTTTATCCCATGATTTATAAACCTTAAAAGTTATTTCATAATCTTGTTGATGCTTTTGAATGATAAAATTGTTATCAAAATTAAGACCAAGAAGAAAATACATAGTGAATTTGTTTATATGTCTCATGATAATGACCCAAATAACACGAAACCAACAAAAATTATTAGGATCATACCAAGATTTCATAAGATGGGTAAGGCCAAGTTCTCATGGAAGAGGCATAGGTATATGCTTAAGTAATTCAACTAAGGATAGAGGTTTATGAACATTAATGTTATTTGGTGAATATAAGTGAGGATTGGTATATTATTGAGAAGGGGAAGCTAGTTTTGATGAAGGGGTAATAGTGACATCTTGAACATTATGAATGGTGTCATAAGAATCTATATCACCATCATTGGTAACATTGTGATTTTTGCTCTTATAGAAGGTTGGGGTGGCTTGAATTGATGCATAAGGAAATGTTGTCATTTATCTTGGTCAATAACAACTCCAATGTATGTGGAGAGAGAGTGCAAACCTGATATTGAAGTTTAGGAAAAAGGGCATTGGTCAATAGATGGAAATGATTATCATCAGATATGTTATATTCACATTTGTTTGACAAAGTTTTCCACCTTTTAACAAAGGTTTGACTAGTTTCATTTTCAATTTATTTATAATTTATGAAGTGGGGCAAAATGTTTTCAGGAAGATCACTAGTTTGGAATTATTAAACTAAAGAATTCACTAAATCTTCCAAACTAGTAATGGTATGAGTTATATGTTGGTTGTACCAATACAAGGCATCACTTGTGAGAGTTTTGTCTAAGAGTTTGGTAGTGGCAAAGGTGTTCGATTTGATCCAATCCTTATAAATATTTCTAAATATTTTAAGATGAAGGGTGGGATTGGTTGATCCATTATAATAAATTGTAGGTGTGATACCTCCTATATCAATGTTATAAATTTGAGTAGTGACAAGTTCATTTTGGATATGCTTAATGTTTTTTTTGACTAAAGGAGTTTGAGGAATGAGATTTCCTTGAGAATATCAAAGAGGAGGGGGAATATTTTGGTTATGCATGCCCAAATCCATTAGTTGAGGATGATTTTGAATATGGAGAAGGTGGTTTTGAATTCTAATCATTTAATTTATGTTATCATCTTGAAATATATTTATCTGATTGAGTGTTTGTAAAAATAGTTGATGTGATTTATTAGCATTATTAGAATCCTTATAGGTGGTATTAGTGGCTTGGGTACCACTATTGGTGTTGATAGGGGCTTGAGAGAAACTAAGAGAGTGTGATGCACTAGTTTAAAAAAATTCTTGTGTAGAAAAAGATGGACTATTGAATGGTTGAGAATAAGAAGCACTAGTAGCATGATTTATCTTGGGTAGTAAATGATGCACTAGTGGAAGGATTAAGGACAGTGGATCTTATGAGAGGCCCACTAGATGTAAAACTTGCCATGTTAGTAGATGTACTAGGCATGGAGGTGGAAAAAGTTAGAGAAGAAGAAATCATGGTATGAGAAGGGGTCATAATCAAAAGAAGAGGATGAAATAAAATAATGTGGTGCCCCCAGATCTAAGTGAGAATATAAGAGTAGGTGAATGATGCTCTTCAGATTAACCACTAATCATAAGATTATAAATAGTAAATGTATCATCTCCTTGATGTTGAGTAAAATCAAAGATAAAGAAGAGAATCTAAGGGGTATAGTCTAATTCGGTTTGGTATTCTAATGAGAAGAGAGGATTACACTATGAAGAGGTATTAGGAGGGGTCCCATAGTTCATTATGCGAGTAGCAATATGAACATTACAAGCATCGAAGAGAGGAGCCCTATTCTATCTATGGGAGACCCTATGAGAGTTAGTAAAATTTACCATGTTTGCTAACTATAACTCAATATTTCCATCCAACAGAAAGTCCATGATGAAGGGAAAGAAAAATATATGAGAAATCAAGGAAACAAGAAATTATAGAAATAGTACAAGATCAATTGGGTTAACCTAGCATAGAAAAATGGTCTATAAATAATATAGGGTTGATAGGGTTGATCTGGAATAGTAAACAAAGGCTATAAAAAGAGTAAACAAGGTTTTTAAATAGTAGAAGGATGATTAAGTCAATCTAGTATAGTGAATAAAGGCTAGAAAAAGGTACAAGGTTGACTGGGTTGACCTAGTACAATAGAAATAGAAAATTAAGAAACCTATAATAGATTGTGAATTGAAATAAGATAACTTTTGAAAGAATTTTTAGACACTATAAAACTATACATTATGTTTAAATTCCTCAAATACCTTAAGGACCACCTAACCCTTCTCAACGCACTAACTAACCCATCAAATATTCATTCAAGTTAGCTACTAAGATAAATAACTCACTAACTTACTAACTTAACCATTACCCACCCCCTTTTAACTCACCTTGACCCCTTTTCCTCTAAACAATTGACCACTAATGGTCATCTTGATCACTGATGGTTAGGCTAACTGTCGATGGTCAGGTCTTCCTCATTCTTACACAATTACCATTTGTATACACTAACACAACACAATTGAATATGTTTTCCTTACATGTTTCTAATGAACTCCCAAGCATCAAAATCAACAATTTAACCTCATAGGGAACCTTCTATCCTCCATCTCTCTTTTTCTATAAAAGGAGGGGAGTAGGAGGTGAAATGGATCCATCAATCAATCACAAGCATTTTAACATATAACTATTCAAGCTTCTAGCTAACTGGTCTTCCTAATAGAAATTTAGCAACTACAACAGATATTTGAACCTCTATAAAAATTACTCTTGAGGCAAAGTACCATTACTCTACCAAAATTTATCAAGCCATCAACCATTTAACAAGCAATAGGTATATTTTTACTTCAATTTTATTACTCTAGTTTCTGACCTCTCTCCCCCATCAGACATTTTTTGCATCTTGATTTTTAACTCTTGGACCCTTAATATATCCTTACTTGATCACTGATCCATTATAAAAAAATCATTTTCTCAACACTTCAAAAATCCACAGGTAACTGTTGATGGTCACCTACACCACTGATGGTCACCCCTAACTATTGACAGTTACCCAACTGCCAATGGTCAGCCTAATTACTGATGGTTAGCCCAATCATTGATGGTCACTATGGTAATAAATAAGAAGTTATTTATAACCCCTTACCACCAACCAAATCTAACTTTATATGTCTCTACTTGTTCACAGACCTTGCTTAATTTTCTAAACCTAACTTGATTCATTTTAACACTAGTATTAACCTACTATTTCTTCATTTACTTTATTTTCCTTACTAATCATTCATTTTCTTCTTGTATTTCATTTTAGTACCTTCTATTATTTGATGCAAGTAGTTTACTTTTATCTCTTTCAACTTAATTGTTATCAAAGAGTGGATTGATATCTTCCTAGCAAGCTCGTGCTTCTTAGATCTAGCTCATGCTAGGCAGTCCACCTAATTATATTTCTAACAACCCATTTTGTTAGTTATTTCTTATCTACAAGTCATTTTTTCAAGAAAAAAAAGATATTTCCAGACTCATTTGGATCACATGTGCACAATAACTAGGTTATTCTAACACACCCTTACCACTAATTTCTTATCTCCTTTCTTAATTAATAAATGAGAAAAAATTAAGAGAAACATTTTGGTATTCCCAGTGGGACCCTAATATCATCTAGGTGCCTCTGTATTCCTTTATTTTATGCTCATACAATGAAATCTAAAATTTCTTTTGAGATTAAAATAAACCTTGCATACATTGATTGTTTGCTTGTTTTAGTTCATCTAGTTAACTTAAAAGCAAAATAATTAATCATAGTTTCACTCTTGTTATCACACACTTTACCAAAACACATAATCAATCAACACATCAAAACAATTGACATAAGGCCTAACTAGGATTTCATCACCTAGCAGTACACCCTACCTTTTGACTATCTTACTTGAATTTCATCACCAAGAAGTGAAACCAAAACTCAACTCTTTGGTTGAGTCTAAACTTTGAAATTAATTATATTTTGGCTAAGCAACTAACACCCTTATCATTTTGGTGTGTAAATTAAGGGGGTAGGACTCAATATCAATCCACGTACTGACTTTCGATATAGATTTTTGAGAGACTTTAACAACTGAAACCAATCTTAGACTTCCTCTTTAGTACATGATCTACAAACTAAATTTCCTCTTCACACTTTCTAAGGTATAAGCCAAAAGTGATCTAAAAAGAATCCTAAGTTTTAAACTCACTTTTTTGTATGTTTTGATTACCTTGAGATATTTTTATTTTTCTTGGTTTATGTTTGAGGTGTGAGATTTTCGTCATCTATTTTTTATTCCTCACATGGTCTTTATTAGACAATAGTTGAGGAACCAAACCAACCAAGAATAATCTTCCTCTTCCTCTTCCTCTTATTCTATGGAGTATACTTCTGATGTTGAGATTTCTTCTCATCTTTCTCCCCCTCCTACCATGCCTCTAATATTTATCAAGGGTGATATGGATGTTTCTACCTTCCTTGATAAAAACCTTGTATCCCTTTAACATTACCTCAACACCTTATCTCATCATACCCCTATTTTTTTAGTTCCTCCTATGGATCCACCTTATGGTATTCCTCCCCATCTTATGGTTAGTGTTACCTATACCCAACTGACAATCACCCAAACATATTCTTCCACCCATAACCCATATTCTACCACCACCCAAACTCAATCCAACATCCCAACCAATAACCAAACACCCCTACACCAACTAACACCTCCAACATATGGGAAACCTCACCTCTTGTTACCCATACCTCATGCACCATGGGGGTATATTCTACCCCTATTTCTACCATTCCCGTTACCACTACCAACCCACCCATTTCCACCCCACTTCAAAATTTGGTTCTCTCCATACCTCCTACCCTTCCACCTATTAGCATAGGAGTTACCACTCAACCCAAAGTAACTACCAACCCATTCATACCTCCAAATCAACCCATATCAATCCCTCAAAAAATACCCATGACATCCTACCAATATTTTCCTAATCCACAAGGATACATAACACCTTCTACCTAACATTTTGTGCCCATTAACCCTTACATGGTATCATCCCAACCTTTAATGACCACATACTAATATGTGGTATCTTCTCAACCTTATAAGAATTATCCATATATTGCTTCCACCCAGCCTCAACCAAACTTACCACACAATTATGGAGCTTCCTAACCTTAAATAGATTTGGTTAAAATGTTAATAGACAAAATGACCAACCTGGAGTCATCTATCTCTTAAGCTCATAACCTTTTATCTTATGATAAAATCTACAATGAACCCATTCACCCATCCATCCTGATTTGATCTTATCCTCTTCAATGATAACTACCCAAGTTTTAAAAGTTCCAAAGCAAGGAGGATCTCCAACAACACTTATGATAATTTCTCCATTCTTGTTATTTGATTGTATATGATGATGCTCTTCTCCTTCACACTTTTCCCATGTTTTTATCTAGACTAGCCTTAGATTGGTATAGTTATCTCACCAAGCACTCCATATTTTCCTTTTTACAACTTGCCCAAATCTTTTTAGATAATTTCGTAGTCAATAATCTAAAAATGTCTCTATTACTGACCTTTACTCCATTAGGCAATTTGATGATGAATCAGTTGCCAATTTTAAAGCTAGATGGAGAAGTCTTATCAACCAACTCTCTTTATCTTTACTCTAGCCTGAGTTGATTGAACTCTTCTATTGGGGTTTTAACAAAAACATTTCCCCTATTCTTTAGGTTCAAACTTTTAGAGCCTTTGAAGAGGCTTACACGATGAAATGCAAATTAGAAATCAAAGCCATTAATAAGGGGAAATTAAAACTAAGAAATAAAAATTATAGATTCAAATCCAATGACCCTTACTCATCCAAAACCACAAATAAATTTAACCATCCAAATACCAACCCAAAGGCATCTACCAACTCAATTGTCCTTAAAATTGCTCCACCACCAACTATCAACCAACCTAACCAAACCAACTCCTCTAAATCTTCTAACCAACAAAACTAAAATCAAAACTGAGCTGCCCCAAAACAATACACTCCAATAGGGGAGTCCTATGCTTCATTTTTGGACAAATTAAACAAATCTAACATCATAAAACTTCCTCCCATAAAACCTCGACAATAATTTGATGTTTCTTGCCCTACACCTGGTTGATACAATGAGAATGATCTATGTGTTTTCCACCATGTCATTATACATGATGTTAGTAGATGTAACACCTTTAAAACTATTGTCCAAAACATGATTGATAAGGGATAACTTGTATTTGATAATCCTAATGCACCCCCAAATCAATCCCTTGATATCTTTTATCAACCTTTCTCTAATCATGCCCCTTCTAACAACTATGATGATAATAAATTATAATCATTTCATGATCATGAATTCCATATAGTTAATGTCATTATCAATGAACCTATCATTTAAGATACCATTACCTCAACTACCTCATCCTCCATTCCACTCATTGAAGTGGTGAACTCACCCTCTATTCCTTTGGACACCCAAATAGAGGAAACAACCACACCTCTTTCTTTACTTGATGAGACCATAGACTTACCCACCTCTCCTTTGATATAAATACCAAAGGAGGTAACCATGGCTTAAACTACCTCTTCCCCCACTCCACTTCTTGAAGTGGTGGAATTACCCACCATTCCTTTGGAAACCCAAAAAAATGAAACAACCATCTTTGTTCCTTCACTTAAGGTCATCACACCTTTCTCCCTTATCCTAAAACCACCCATTATATCTTTGAGAACCATTCTATAAGAAGAGATCACCTTATCTACCCCCTCCATGGAGGAAACATCCTCCCAAATCTTAGAACCTTCCATCAATAATAAAGGTTAATAAACCATTCCCTCACATCAACCCATGGGCTTAATCTTTCAAACTAATGACCAAGGAATTAAACCTATTTTCAAACCCTTCTCTAGATCGGTCCAATGTTTAGAGTTCACTTCTCAACCCAATATGGATATATCTACCTTTTGTCACCACATTGGGCTCCCCTATCAAAATAAACCTAAACCTTCAACCTCACTTGCATCCACCATCAAACCTATCATCACCTCAATACCTTCATCAAACACTTCTCCCTCCAAAACCATAGGGAAACAATCCAAACCACCTCCATTTAAAACTGTTAAATCACCTTATGAATCTTTAACCAAACCCATCAAGAATCTAGAAATATTTATTAAACCTAGCCTTACCCATCTTTGAAGTTAGACTTAACCCCATCTAGTCTACCAAATAAAACCCCAACCAAACCAACTAAGAAGGTGGAGCCAACCAAACTTCCACCTTAAACCAAAACCATACCACCTCCTTCACACTTAACATCTATCTTAGGACCCCATCCTTCCACCATCCCACAAGTTCATCCTTATACCAAGAAGGTGAACCCTCCCAAAACTACCTACTCTTTGTTTGGTAAACCTTCTCCTTCTATTTTACCTTTACCTACCCCCATCAAATCATCAAACTCACCATCATTATTAACTAACCTATCTAACTCTACCTTCCTACCTATCTCCAAAATTTCATCATCCACCTCCAAATCTTCCACCTCAAAACCAACCATAGCCAAATAATCCCAGCCAAAACCACCTACCAAAATCATTTCACCACTTAATACTTTCACGATAAAGCCTACTTCTAAGAAGGCTCACACTCCTAAAACCAAAAACCTAACACCCTCAACACCTTTTCTCAAATCTTATTCAACCATTATACAAATATTGTTGCAATCCTCTTCCTTAATCCTACCACCTATCAAACTCTTTGACCCTTCAAGTCTTAAACCATTTTGGTTCAATGACAGTTTATCTTCTCATACCATAGGACACCTAGACATGACATGGAGAACTTCAAAACTCTCCAAGCACTTCTCCATAACTTATGGGATGAGGATGATCTATTATTAAATGAACCTCCTTTGATCCCATTACCAACCCAAACACTAAATAAACCAATACAACACTTACCTATTCCTCCACTCTCATCTGAAATTAAGGAGGAATTGAAGCAACCTTCTAGCCCAACACCTCCCCTAATCCACACTATCCATATGGTTACCCGATCTCAAGCCCAACTAAAAGATAAGGGAAAGGATAAAGTATCCATACCATGGACATACCCTTCTACCCATCAACCTTCTAACTAAACCCAAACACCCTCACCTTTACCTTTACCTTTACCTTTACCAAAACCCAAAATATCCATTTTGGGTGCCTCTCCCTCCAACCCTTCTAAATCTATCTAGTGAGTAGTACTAAAGCAACATCACCAAACATCGGTGAAGATGAGCCTTTATAAACTAATCAACACATTTCCCCATCATCACTAAGAATTTATAGAGGCCCTACAATCAATACAGGTTCAACCAAAAGACCCTCAACCACTTTCATACTTTATCAAAGCCCTTTAACTTTTTACCTTTATAACATTCTAGGATTCAGAAATACCTTTTATTCATTATAAAGATCTTGATCCTCCCCTCTTCATCACTACATGCATCAATAAAAATCAAATCAAAAGGTTGATGACTAATGGAGGATATAGTATTAACATTATCTCCTCTCATGTTTATTACCAACCCTAATTTCATAATAATATCATGTCAAAAATTGTAGTGGTCCTCTTCTCCTTTAATGATATTATGGCCACTACCTTAGCAAATAGTCATCCTCCACATCTACTTAGGACCTCATACAATTATAGAACTCTTCTACATTATAAAATGTGAACTATAATATGTCTTACTTGGATTCCATTGGATCCACACCATGAATTATATCTTATCCACCTTACATCGATGTGTCAAGTTTGAACATCAGGGTCAAGTTGTTACCATAAAATCTAACCTTAATCCTTTCACATATTACAACATGACATATTGACCCAATGGAATTCTTTTTCCTCCCTCACCCACCTCACCACCAACCAAAAACAACTCCACCCCTACCATCGATGAAGCTTCAAATAGCTCATCTATTCCTTCTTTTTAGATCCCCATAGAGGACCCCCTAAAATCCATGTTCCAATGTCTCTCACTAGGGGAGTATCATCTTTTAGCCTTAGATGCTTTCCCTTCTCCTCAAGAGTATGGGAACCTCAACCATAATCTTATTTATGACCCAAAAATGAGAACCATAATCCATTTTAGGCCTCTTAACCATCAAACCAACTTAATCTATGACGGACTTGATCATCCACTTCTTACTTCCATCACTACCTCTTCTACCTAACCATTTACCTCTAACTTCTCCTATCTATAAAAACCTATATTTTCCAAATTATACCTTCACAAGTGTTCCTATATGTTATTTGGTCTTTATATTTATTAAAATTAACCTCATGAGTTACCTTTGATCAAAACCCAAAAAACTCATGAGCTATTTGGCCTTGGGTTTGTACCACTAGAAGAACCCACTGATTCACCAAAATCCATCACCACTATTGAGGAAAACATCCCATCCTCACCAACCCAATCTCCTTAAAATTTTGAGGATTTTAAAATCATCCTCCTTACTTTTTTTAGACAATACTATTAGTTTAGGCCCCTTGACCTATCAAAAGGATAATCAAACTATAACCTTCCACTCATTCATCCTAAAATGGTAGAAAATAATTTTCCTACCATCAACACCATCCAACATCAAGATGATGATTATATTATCACCTACCTTGGTGTAGGGGATTATTCTATCCATAAATACCTTCTTCTTAAGAACCAAACCATGTTGAATGAGTCCACTATCAATGACAACTTGGGTACTTAGGATAACCCTCACATTATCAAGATTGGTTAATCCTTAGATTCTATGGAGCAACAAGATTACCCTTATTTCCTTCATGACTAAAGCATAACATTTACATTATCCTATCAGGATATGTCCAAAATCAACCCTTTTATATCTCTCTATAACATTATCACCCATCCTAACATTAAGCTTGTTTGATAAAAGCTTTGTAGAATGCACCCTCAAATCACCCTTCTAGTCAAAGAAGAACTTTAGCATCTCTTGTCTGTCAATTTCATTCAACCCATTAATTATCCCCAATGGATTTTTGATATCATTCCCATCACCAATCCCATAGAGGGACTTCACCTTTGTATTGATTTTTGTGACTTCAACCTTGATTTCCCAAAGGATGACTTCCCTTTACATAGCATCAACCAACTTGTTAATCTTATAGCTAGCCATGAGATGTTATTTCTAATAGATGATTTCTTGAGATATAATTAAATATTGATATCCCCAAAAGATCATCATAAAACTTTCTTTATTACTTCATGAGGAACCTTCTGCTATAAGGTCATGCCATTTAGTTTGAAGAATGCTAGAGTGACTTACCAGCATATGATGACCTACATCTTCCATGATCTCATACATAAAATCATATAGACTATGTAGATGATTTCCTTGGCAAATATAAATATCTCAAGGATCATCTACATATTATCACCATCATTTTTGACTACCTAATCCATTTTCATGTTTGACATAACCCCAAGAAATGTGTTTTTGGGGTCTTATCTAGAAAGCTTCTTGGCTTTATCATCTCTCTTCAAGGAATCAAGGTAGACACTACCAAAGTCAGAGAAATTTTGGAGATGTCACTTCTAACCCACCTTAAACAACTCTAAACCCTATAGGGGAAGATCCAATCCATCTATCATTTCATCTCTCAGTTATCAGATAGATGTCAACCCTTTCACCATATTATCAAGAAAGATACATCTTTTAAGTATACTAAAGACTACCAACAAGCCTTTGATTCACTCAAATAGTACATCTTTCTCCACCCATTATTACCCCTCCTAAAGAGTACCAACCCTTATACATTTATATTTCCACCACTGACCATTCCTTAGGGGTAATGCTCACTCATCGTGATGAAAAAAAAATACAAAGTTGTTAGCTACATAAGTTGAACACTTATAGAGTATGAGACTGAGTATACCCATTTTAAGAAACTTTTCCTTACATTAGTCTTTGTGGCTTCCAAACTTTCATCATCACTAACACTGACCCACTCAAGTACATGCACTCTAAACCATACCAAAACTTTAGTATGGCTAAGTGTCTCATGATCCTAGCTGAGTTTGACCTTGAGTTCCTCTAGTAAAATTTGATTAAAGGGAAAGCCATTGTTGACCAATTGGTTGAAGCTTCATTATCATATAACCAACTTCTTCCTCTTGAATTTTTAAATGATTCCATCATGACTCTTTCTTAGGAAGACCGCATCTCTCAAATGACCATGTTCTTCAATGGCTCAAAATGCCATTATGGTGGGGGTAATAATGTTATTCTCATTCCCCTTAATGGTGGACCTCTTCCCCTTTCCTTTATACTTGATTTTGAGTGCACCAATAATGTGACTAAGTATGAATGCCTATTAATAGTTCTCCAAACTACTCTATACTTGGGAATTAAGACCATTAGTATTTTTGGTGATTCCTAGCTTGTGGTCAACTAGGTCAATAGATCCTACCAATGTAAGAATGATGTCTCACAAAAGTAAAAACAACTAGTAGATGTACTCTTATCATCATTTGATCATTACCTTATCTAATTTTCTCCACAATCTACCAATAAGTTCATGGATATAATGGCTTCCAGTCCCAAATCCCATCGTAGCCTCTCAATTATAAACTCTTTATTACCATCTACCACTTTATCACACCATCTTATATCCTTTATTACCTTCCTACCATTTGTAGTGTGTAAGCATCTCTATTGGACATATGGAATGAGCAAACCTTTAACTACCTCAACCTTGGCATCATTCCTCCTAACCTCTCTAGGAATTCCCAAAGAGCCTTTATTCAAAGTACCCTTTGTTATACCATACTAGGGGGAATCCTTTACAAGCATAGTTTTGATGACCTCATTCTTGATTGTCTACATAGTCATGAATTTTCCCATGCTATGAAAGAAATAAATGATAGAATCTACGGGGGACACTTTAGTGGTTTAGTTGTCACTAAATATGCCCTTCTCTTTGGATACTATTGGCCCACCCTCAACTAAGATTGTTGTGAATATGTAAAGAAGTATGTTAAATGTCAACAACATACCAATTTACATCATGTACATGCCCATGGCCTTCAAGTATTTAAATACTATTAGCCCTTCTCATAATATGGACTTGATTTTATTGGGGAAATCATTCCTCATTCTTCACAGTGACACCAATCCATCATCACCACCACTGAGTATTTCACTAAATGGGTGGAGGTTATTCCTCTCAACTCAACCAAAGATGATAAGATAGTTGGCTTCATCAATCATCATATCATCTATTGTTTTAGTGTTTCCCATAAGATCATCACCAATAATGGAAAATATTTAAAAAATAATCAAGTCCAAGGTATTTACGATGCATTTGGCATCAAGTTAAGATTTTCCTCACCTTATCGTCCACAATCAAATGGATAGGTGAAAGCCTCTAACAAAATCCTCAAAAAAATGTTAACCAAAGTAGTTTGTACTTCAAGTCAGGATTGGTACTTATACATCCCTTTCACTTTATGGGCCTATCACACTAGTATTTGAACCTCTATGGGTGTTACCCCTTTCTCTTTAGTATTTAGAGCATAGGTAGTCTTTCCTCTCAAATTCCAAATTCATTCTCTTTGAATATCCTTTTAAGAAATCATTTATAATAGTGATTATCATCAAGAATGTCTAGCATGACTTGAGCTACTTGATGAGCATCACCTAACAATGCTTAACCATCTTCATGTCTACTAAGAGTTAATCAAACATGCCTATAATAAGCACCTAAAATAATGAGAATTAAATATCGAAGACATCATCTAAAAATAAAACCAACATGTAACCAATATAGAGAAAAGAAAAAGAGGAAAATTTGATTTCCATTGGCTTGGACCCTATATCATAACCCATAAGTATGGATCAGGAGCTTATCATTTATCCTCTCTCGAAGGCAAACCATAACTTGAGCCTCTTAATGCTTCACATCTACGACCTTTATTTTGTTAAATAGGGATCAAACTCACCTTTTATCTAACTTAAGCTCATCCCTTTATTTATGAGAATTTCACCTTCACTTACCTATCCCCATCCCTTTGAAGACAATCAATTACAATATAGAACCATGTGATTAAACTGTCACAGTTATAGCCTAATCCTAAATATGGGTACCACGGCTCTACCCTTATCATAGTTCTCATGGATATATTTTATCTCTAATTAGATATAATCCCATGGTCATTATCTCTCCAAACCACCCCTTTCACCTATCACTAACTTTTTGTGATAAAGTTTTTCCCTCATAAAGGTAAACCTATAAACCTATATAGACTTATCCATGTCTAAACCTATCACCAAAATAATTTGGGATAGCAAAATATCACTTGGGTTACATGTATCTAGCATTGAATAATAATCCCTTGAAGGACATCTACCCAAAACTAAATTTCTTAGAAAGATAGACTGCTCCCTTGAAGGATAGCTACCAAATAAACAAACCCAAACTTAGACCACTCCCTTGAAGGATGGTTAAGTAAAATTTATAAAAATCAGTAATTTTAACTTCTTAAATTGATTAGCTTCACAAAATTATCAAAATAACATCAATAAAAAAGACCCTATATCAAAATTAGAACAAGATATCCTAAGGAAGTTGCAATCAACTTTCATATCTAGCATTAGTAGACTTCTCGCATCGATCATTTTACACCTTACATGAAGACATAGACTTGTCTATTATAGTTCTTAAAGTAACCTATAGAAAGGGAAAACTAACCCACAAAAGGCCACCTTATCTATCACCCATTTACCCTTCATCTACCACCCATATTTCTTTTATACCATTTATAGGTCAAGGGATGATGAGCTTACTTGACACAATGTGATCAAGACACATTTTTATCAATCATAGAATGCTAATGCAAAACATTTGAAAAGATTATATTCCTTAAGCCAATCTCACTTTGGTTTTGTTTTATACTTACCAATGAAAAAATATCACACTTTTTCATTATCCTTATCACTAGTTCATTTAGATATATGTCTCATGATTCTTATCTCTTTTCCCACATCTAGTTTGTTATCTAACTTTCTTTATGTGGTTTCATTAACATCCTCATCATAATTACCACATAAAATACCCATGAAAAAAACCAAAACATCATATCATAAACCACATCAATAACCATAATCAAACCATGCATCATCATAAACATCATAATCACATATAATCATAACACATAATCCATAATCATCACATACCTAAGCTACTGATTCTACATCTCATAAGAATAAAGCATAAAACATCAAAACATTTACACCATTAACCATGAAGCATGCATCAAACACACACACACACACACACACACACACACACACACACACACACACACACACACACACACACACACACACACACACACACACCACATCTATATATCATCAACCATCATATACATCATGTCATCAAAATAAATAATACATGTAATAATGTATCTCTCTCTCAAAGCATGCATATCTCACTACATCATCACATAGGTAAGTATCAAAATCATGTACATCTATATTTATAGATCATAACATATCATATCATGCCCTTGGGGCACCACTACCATTTACCCCACCTTCACTATCACTTCCATCTAGTGCTGGTTTACCTAGGATGCCTACCTATCTACCCACTAAAGTATCCCATTGATAAGAGTCACCATAACTTCCCCACCTATTAAGCTAATTTTTTACTCACCCCATCAATGCTACTTAGGACACTATGCCAAAACTATGTCCTCATAATACCTCAACTCCTCCATTATGGCCAAGTACCATGCCATAGGGATGGTACCCAGTGGTCCTATTGGTACTACTTGATCAGACCATAAAATGGCTCATTATATCCATGAAATAACATCCTTTTTCCTTGCATAATAAGTTAATCTAAGTGTAGTTTTTAAAAGTATGATTTATTTATAATGAAATAGAGAACTATATCTTGGTTATTTTTTATAAATCATTGTCTTCTTATTTATTGATTATTATTACTAAATCTATAGAAAAAGATGTTAATGTGTGTATATTCAACCCATAATAATTTATATTAGACATGAGTATGAGGTACCAACCAAATATCATCTTTGAAATGAGCTACAGGCACTCTAGACATAGTTATGGACTCACCCAATCTAGCTACGAATTCACCCAGATTTATTATGAACTCACTCAGTTCATATATATGAACTCAGCCAGTAGCTCTACATCCATGTGGTTAGTTGATTTAAAACTATTTCAAATCATCAAACATCAAGGGATACATCATAGTCATCAATAGTTTTAAGAATGCAACTTGAATAAAATCTATGAACTCAGCAGGTCTGAAATTTATGGACTCTACATGTCTAAAATCTATGAACTCTACAGGTTCTAAAATATATAAAATCTATAGGTCTAAAATATATGGACTATGTAGGTATAAAATATATGAACTCTGTAGGTTCTGAAATCTATGGACTCTACAAGTTTAAAATTTATGAACTCTACATGTATATCTATGGACTGTGCAGACATATCTATGGATTGTGCAGGTCTATCTACAAAATAGTTTAGGATTGTATATAAATTTGTATTTGTATAATTTTATTACATAAATAATTATCTTCATATTTCATAAATATTGATCTTATATTATAAATAGATAATAACGTCTCTCTCCATATTTTGTGGAAGATTGAGATAAGCTAGAATATATAAGTTGTTATGTTTCTCTCCATATTTGATGGAGATCATCTATGATTGTTATTTTTGAATAAAGAGTTGGTTGAAAGTATGAGATTATAAATGAAACATCCCACACCATTTTAATCAATCTTAGTTATCAATAATACATTTTGAATCTTTGTGACATAAATCTAGTGTTCTGATTAAAATCCTCTTTCAAGGAATGAGCTGGCCACTCATTCCAAGGAAGATCGATAAATGTATTTTTATTTATTTATTTATTATGTAATTATGCTTTTGAATTTTTATTTATTTATTTTTCATGTAAACACTTTTTTTTAAAAGTTTATTATGAGCTTATAGGTGTTTTCTATGTTTATCATTTATTTTCAATTCAACAATTTACTATCCTGTAAGTGTGATTTACTTTCTTGCAAGTGTGATTTAATTTTTACAAGTGTGATTTATTTTTTTACAAAGTGTGGTGTGATTCACTTTCCTGCAAGTATGATTTACTTTCTAAAAGTGTGATTTACATTTTTACAAGTGTGTTTTTCATTTCCTTAAGTTTGGAGTGTGGTAGAAGAGACTGACTGCTAGAGATCTCTTTCTCCTATTGCATACAACCTTGGACACCAGTGCTAGATTGATATTATTAAATGATGAATTGATGACTCATCATTTTTGGCACCATTTATAAGAAATAGGATGTTATTAGGAGATTCAAAATTAATCAAGATAATTTTCTAGTGGTAGTAGATAAACAAGTTTCTAGTGAGAGGGAATGTCTCTTTACAAATTTTATGACAGGAGATACATAGTTAACAGTTTTTTCAAAATTTAATTTCTTGAAAAATAGATTAGAATTTATTTTCCTACAACATAAATTAGAGTTTATTTTTTTTCAATTATCTTTCAAAATTTTAATTTCATGCAAAAACCTCCCATGCCATACTAACACTGTTGTATAATAAATAACAACTGCTAACACCATATGAAAGGATTTAAACATTGATGCCAGATGGATGAAGAAAATGATGATCTGAAATACCATAAAAGATGGAGAAAATGGGTTGAATTTTTGTAGTTGTTCACAAAGAGGAATCTAGAATTTATGCTTTGTACATGTTAAAAGATTAATCTACATGTTTGAAGGTTGAACTACCTTCTAAAATAATTGAGATCGACTATATAGAGGATGAAACATAGTTTCACGTTTTCTAAAACTATCAACAAAGGATCACATAATTTTTTAGTCAATTGAATTTGAAAAAATTGTATGTGATTTTATTTTTATGAGTGAAATAAAGAAAAATACTCAATTAAATAAATCTCATTCTAAGAAGGATACAATAGATCATATATTTAAACTCCATGCATAAATCTCGGTGAAAAGATAGCATGCATGAATTTAGTTGCATAAATTTAGATTTCATGCATAAATTTAGGTGGAAAGATAACATGTATAAATTTATTTGCATAAATCTAAGTGGAAAGATAGCATCCATGAAATTAGTTGCATAAATTTAGATTGCATGCATAAATCTACATAGAAGAATAACATGCATGAAGTTAGTTTCATAAATTTAGATTGCATGCATAAATCTAGATGGAAAAATAACATTCTTGAAGTTAGTTACATAAATTTAGATTTTATAGAAATATATCTCCATGCATGTGGGTCAACACATAAATCAAACATTGCATGTAAATAAATTTCCATGCATGAAGTTAGAATAGATTTCATGTGGGTCAATGGATTTGATAAGAATAAAAAAAGTGAATTATTGATGCTGCTAATTCTTTGATATTTTCTATCTAGATTTTAAGAATGTCAAATGAAGAAAAACACATAAAATTTGTGGCTACAAGAAGAAAATTAAAGGTTTTATTTAAAGCCCAAGAAAAAAATGGTCAATGAATAAGAATGTACAAATATTGGATGGGTTAATGGAAATGTTAATATAAATAATAAGGCTAAGGCTGAGATATTGAAATTAACATTATAATAGAGACCTTGATCCAGTCCTTAATTTTTAGGACTAAGAAAGACCTTGATCTAATATAATAGTAGCAACAAAGATATCCTATAGTACAATCTTATATGTGAAGAATATTTAGGTATGTTTTCCTATACTCTATTTTATTTTTAGTTTGGTATTTTCATACCATTTCTCCACCAGCTACTATTAATACAAATCATAGGTCATTATATATTCACTCCATCTATGCATTATCATTTAAGGTAAGATAGATTTCAATAAAATTAATAGCTAGTTTTAGCTAAATATTTTTAAAAAGATTTATCATTATCCCAATGAATATCACGATTAGAATTTCCTACTCAGTCTGTAAATAAAAAGATTTGATGACATTTATCTTCATTCCATTCCATTCCATATATTAGTCAAACCTATATCCACCAATCATAATAATAGAACTTATCTGAGGGAGTTCTTATTTCCATAATAAAAATTCATTAGAATTTTTGAACCACCAATCATTCTTAAATAGGCTAAAATACATTCATTCATGTGTATTTAAATGTTCCTTCCATTCTTCATGTTATTGACATTTATAATTATTTGATGTGGCTGATACTATGCTGGTCTAGAATTTTTTTGTGATTTTGAGTTCTTTTAGGATAATTTCATGAAGATAGATCAACAAGAAGCTTTCAAGGTAGAATAGAGGAACATAAATTTGCTTCATCATTAGGGTGAATTCTCTCACATGGCTACTCCTCAATGCAAGAGATCAGAGGAGACAAATCAATAAGCAAGATTTTAAATGAAAAATAATTACCTACAGGCCTACACCTTTATGCATATGGACTCAAAGTTTGAAGATCATGTAGTCATTTGAGAAGATCAAAATAACTCAATTTCTATCCATAGCTTCATCAAGTACCTGACACTTTATCCTAAGAGAATAACAAAATTAGAAAGAATCTTCCATTAATGATTGGTCATCACTACATAGACCTATGATGAAGAATGTCAAACATGCAAGAAATTTCTTGATACATTTGAAAATAGTATGAGGATGTATACAGTCTATTGATAACATTTTATTTATCATCATTTTTTCATATATATATATATATATATATATATATAAAATTAAAAAACCAATTATGAACACTCTTAGGTGTTGTTGGCAGTCTAGGTTTGAAAACTAGCTTGTCGGTAGGTCAAGTACTGAAAAAATTAGCTTTGATTAGAAAACTAGTTTTACTAGCTAGTCAAGGGCAAAAATATTGGAAAAAGTTAAAAACCAATAATGGTTACTTTTCCACCTATAATAAATACTTGGTTTCTTATTTTTTATACTCGTATTTTAATTATTACTTGGGCTTCCATTCTTCAAACATATTTTCCAATATGATCCATGGGGTTGACATCAAGAAAGACAAGGCAAACTAAAGTTGTGATAAGGTATTTTATTTCACTTTTAAATTTATTTGTAAGTTTTTTTATTACATAAAGATATTTTTTTTCAAGAAAAAGTTAAAATAATCAAATATAACCACACTTTATACATATTTACATTGATATGCATGAGGACATGCATAAGGTTAGGTGTGGGAGAGAAAGAGAAAGAGAATAGTCTTAGCAATAAATCAAGAATGTGGTTTAGTAAAAATAAATTTGAATTTGATAGAGGCGTATAATTTCACCATTATTTTGTAAGAATCTCAAGAAACAAAATTTAATTCTTATCAAAGTTGCTTTGTAGTCAAAATAAATCAATGTAAGCACAATAGGAAATTCTCAACATAAGAACCTACTCTCACCTCAATTTTTTTAAAAGAAGAGGGCAATATGAGAATTCCACACAAGAACCTATGTCAAAGATAAATCAAGGATAGAAGGAAAATTTCCACATCCTTGACAAATGTATTTTATTTACCACTTTCATTGGAAACTTTTTCCTATGAAATCCAAGAGGATTCTATGAGTTAAAAATAATTTTACTTATTCAAGATCAAATTTAGAAAGACTATTTGAAAATGAGAACATCTAACTCATGCATTTGTATCTCAAAGAATTTTTACATAAAAGAATGGCATGCATAAGGATAGGCATGAGGTTAGGTGTGGGAGAGATGATGAGACCATAAAATGGCTCATTATATCCATGAAATAACATCCTTTTTCCTTGCATAGGAAGTGGATCTATGTGTAGTTTCTGAACTTGTGATTTATTTAAATAGAAATAGAGAACTATATCTTGGTTAATTCTTTATAAATCATTGTCTTCTTATTTTTTGGTTAAATATCTAAAAAGAGATATTAATGTGTATATATGCATCCCATAATAATCTATAATATACATGAGCATGAGGTACCAACCAAATATCAGATATGAGATGAGCTACATGCACTCTAGAAATAGCTACAAACTCATTTAGTCCAGCTATAGATTTACCCAAATTTATTATGAACTCACTCAGTTTATATATATGAACTTATCCAATAGATCTACATCCATGTATTTCATTGATTAAAGACTAGTTAAAAGCATCAAACATCAAGGTATCCATCATAGTCATCAATAATTCAAAGAATGTAACTTGAAAAAAACTACGGACTCTGTAGGTTTGAAATCTATAGACTCTACAGGTCTAAAATATACAGACTCTACAGATTATAAAACATATGGACTATATAGGTCTAAAATGTACATACTCTATAGGTCTAAAATCTATGAACTCTATAGGTTTTGAAATCTATGGATTCTACATGTCTAAAATCTATATACTCTATAGGTATATCTACAGACTGTGTAGGTATATCTATGGATTTTGGAGGTCTATCTACGAACTAGTTTAAGATTATATCTAATTTAAGTTTGTATAATTTTATTCCATAAATAATTATCTTCATATTTCATGAATATTTAACTTATATAGATAATAATGTCTCTCTCCATATTTTGTGGAAGATTGAGATAAGCTAGAATATCTAAGTTGTTATGTTTCTCTCTATATTTGGTGGAAAGCATCTAGGATTGTTATTCCTAAATAATGAGTTGAATGGAAGCATGAGATTATAAATAAAATCTCCCACACCATTGTAATAAATCTTAGTTATCAATAATACATTTTGAATCTTTGTGACATAAATCTAGTGTTCTAATTAAAATCCTCTTCCAAGGAATGAGTTGGCCACTCATTCCAAGGAAGATGGATAAATGTTTATTTATTTATTTATTTATTATGTAACTATGCTTTTGAATTATTATTATTTATTTTTCATGTAAAAATTTATTTTCTATAAATTTTGTTATGAACCTATAGGTGTTTTCTATGTTTATCATTTATTTTCAGTTAACCAATTTACTTTCTTATAGGTATGATTTACTTTCTTGCAAGTGTGATTTAATTTTTTCAAGTGTTAATTAATTTTTTATAAAGTGTGGTGTGATTTAATTTCTTGAAAGTGTGACTTATTTTTTCAAAGTATGATTTACTTTTCTGCAAAGTGTGGTGTGATTTATTTTCCTACAAGTGTGCTTTTCATTTCATGCAAGTGTGGAGTGTGATAGAAGAGATTGAATGATAGAGATATCTTTCTCCTATTACATAAAAATTTGGAAATTATCTCTAGATTTAAATTATTAAATGATGAATTGATGACTCATCACTACTATTTCTCCTCCCCTCTATCTCAAGGTGTCCCTCTCTTGGGTCACCAAACCTAGTGAGGTCTTGGCTTGATCCCTCTCACCTATCATGATGGTAACCTAACCCTATAATGTCACAATCTAGCCCTATAATGTGTCCACCTTTCCATATAACACTTTAATTTATTCCTATATAGTAACCAGTACTACCCCTACCTATCCATTAGGGACACCACATTGTACGTATACCTATGGACCCCCACTAGTTGGATCCACATCCATGGCCTACCATCCCCCATCATCCCATTTAAAATTAGCCACTACATAAAGGACTTGGTACCATGATAAATAACCATCAATAAAACCAACATCATCAACCCCTAATTTAATGGGTAGCTCCTCATGATTTAGGACCACCTCCTTTGGCTGTGACTCAAAAAAAAATAGGATCTTCCTTTTTATACCTCAAGAACAAACCTAGAATACCCTCTCTAATTGACCAAATAACCAACCACATCTACCTTAATGTTGGCCATTTTTTTGGCCCAAATTATTGCATATTTTTACAACTTTTCTTGGTCTTTTCGATCACATCAACCAACCTTGCCATGTTGAAAATTTAAAATTTACACCACCTCATGTATAACCAAACTATTTATGTTTTTAAAATGAGCACTTATTACCTAAAATACCTATAAAAACACTAACCCTATCTAGAATACTTGATAGGAATAACCTGTTTAGCTATGCCTAAGGTTGTGGACTAATTACCCCATTACTAGTCCTTCAAGAACCGACCTTATTTTTATCAACATTGGCAACCTTAGTCTGTGAGTGATCTTGGCTACCACACTTAGTTAAATTTTGTGCACATTTTTGCAATTAAAATTCCTAACCACCTTTGTCACAAACCTTGTGACTCACTATAAACCACTTGTCAAACCTTGAATCAATTTTGGTTTTACAACATTAACTCCTAGTTTGAGAGGGGACACCTCCTCCCATACTTGAGGAAACTAGACCTTTGACCCAAAAATCCATTTTTTTTAGCTTATTGATTTAAAGATTCATAAAAAAGGTGTAAAATATATACACTAAAAAACTACACATAATAGTTTTAGATGTTGGCATGCCTTAGGATACCTTAGGGACCACCCAACCCTTCTCAACCCACTAACTAACCCATTGAATCATCAGTCAAGTTAGCTACTAAGATAAATAACTCACTAACTTAATAACTTAACCATTCCTACCCCCTTTTAACTCACCTTGACCCTTTTTCCTCTAAACCCTCAACTATTTATAGTTATTTTTACTAATGATGGTTAGACTAACTACTGATAGTCAGGTCTTCCTCATTCTTACACAAATATCAGGTGTATAAACTAACATGGTATAATTAAATATGTCTACCTTTCCCATTTCTAATGAACTCCCAAGTATTGAAATTAGTGATCTAACCTCCTAATGAACCTTATATCCTTTATCTCTCTTTGCCTATAAAAGGAGGGAAGTAGTAGGTGAAATGGATCCATCAATCAATCACAAGCATTCTAGCATATAGGTATTCAAGCTTTCAACCAATTAGTCTTCCTTTCAATAATTTAGCAACTACAATAGAGATCTAAACCACTATCAAAATTACTCTTAAGGCAAAGTATCATTACTCTACCAAAATTTATCCAACCATCAACCATCATCCATTTAGAAAATAATAGATATATTTGTACTTTAGTTTTATTACTCTAATTTTTGACCTCTCTCGCTTATCAAACATTTTCTATATCTTTCTTTCTAACTCCTAAACCCTTAACAAACCCTTACCTAATCACTGATCCATTCTACAAACTCCTTTTTTAAACACTTCTAAAATCCATAGGCAATCACTGATGGTCACCTAGCATACCGATGGTCACCCTTATTCATCAACGATTATCCAATCACTGATAATTAGATTAACTACAAATGGTCAATATAACCATCGAAGGTCACTATGGTAAGAAATAATAGCAAGTTATTTATAACCCCTTACCCCTAACCAAATCCAAATTTTTGTGTATCTACCTATTCATAGACCTCTATTTGATTTTTTGAACTTGACCTGATCTATTTTAGCACTAGTATTGACCCACTATTGATTTATCTACTTTATTTTCCTTTCTAAGCATTCATTTTCTTCTTATATTTAAATTTAGTACTTTTTGTTATTTGATGCAATTAGTTTACTTTTATCTCTTTCAACTTAATTGTTATCAAATATCGGATTGATAACCTCCTAAAAAGCTCACACTTATTGGATCTAGCTCGTGTTAGGCATTCCACCTAACTATCTTTCTAACGACCCTTTTTGTTAGCACTTTTTTATCTACCAATCATCCTTCCAAGATAAAAATGAACTCTCTATACTTGTTTAGATCACATGTGCACAACAACCAAGTTCTTCTACCATACCCTTATTACTAATTTTTTTATCTTCTACCTTAATTAATAAATGAGGATAAATTAAGAGAAATAGAAATAAGAGAAATGAAATAAATAATCAATTGGATTAAAGCTATAAAATCTAATTGAGGAATATAACATAAAACCTTGCACCAATGCTGGATAATGCAAGTTTTTTCAATACAAAATATAATTGAGTAAAGAACAAGCAATCAATTTAGAAAGTAAATAGTTAACTAACTGGTCAACTTGAGTGTTTACTAGATTATTATAATATGATTTTAAATGTGATGGGAATTTGGCTATAAACAAGGAACTATAAAGCAATCTAAGGATGGTTTTAGGTAGTTTGGAATGAAAGGGATTTGTAGTGGTAATGATATAGGCTTGGTATTGGTGCCTACCCCCTCAATTCATACACTAGAATGACAAGGATGTTGGGTGCTTAGCCATAATATACCATTAACCATGATTTATACTTGACCATAACATCAAGTCAGTTTCCCTCTTGGTGATGAAATCCAAATAGGTTGGCCTTGGGTAGACAAATGTTAAAATGCTTGTTTAAATTTTTTGATTTGGTCATGTGTGCATAAAATAGAGAATAGTGAAACTAAATTATTTATTGAAAAACTACCTAACTAAATTATGTTATCTATTATAAGATTATAAGTAATAAGAAATGAAAGTGTGAGCTAATTACTAAAATATAAGGTTAATTCCAACTTCGAAACAAAGTACAGTGTTGATATAATCAACAGTATATGCATAAAATATAGAATAAGGTCTAAAAATAAACAAGGTTGGTAGAGTCGACCTAGTTATTTAGATAGCATATAGAACATGGAATTGGGTCAACAAGGTTGATCCAGTTGATTGTGCAAGGGTAGTTTTAAATACTATAAACTATTAAAGGAAAGACTATAAATAAAGAGATGGAGAGATATAAAGGAACCTTGGTGGATTATAGATGTAGAAAATAAATATTATTGTTCAAGAACCTTGATATGTGCTTGTAAATTTTGCTAAATAGGTCAACTAGGTCAAACAAGATTTATAGAAAACCTATTTTTGAGAGCCTAAAAATGTACAGGGTTGATTGGGTTGACCTAGTAGTTTATACTAGAAGTCTAAAAAGATGAAAACCTATACTGGGTCATCTGAGTTGATCTAGTATCCTGTACATAAAAATTAGAGTTGGGTCAATGCAGTCAACCCAATATGGTAAATATATGATAAAAATAATGATGAAAAATAATGAAATAAAGTGAATAAATCTTAAAAAAATTAGTTCACATTGGGTTCACAAGAAAGTATGGAATCATAAATGCATCATGTCTATAAATAAATATTGGCTTAGAGAAGATAGAGTATACCTATACTTTTGACTGGGAATACATTTGTTAAGCGGGAACATGACCAATATGGGGATCTAATAGACCTAATTAGGGGATCATTTATCATAATACACCATGCTAAAAAGGGTTATAAATCCTCAATCTAACACAATCATGTAATAACCCAAAAAGAGTCTTAGGTTTTTATATTCACTCTATTCTAATAAAAAAAAAAGTAAATCTAAACTAGTGCACACCAAAGCTTATGGCATAAAGTGGGGGTTAGAAACAAAACAAACTTAACTAAACATGCATAGAAGACATATAATCACATCAATGTATAATAAATTCTAATACATGGTAGAAAATCACAACTACATTATCTATCTACTCTTACAAAGGAGAAATAAAGTTATGAATACTTATCTTTGAAGATGAACCTATCGAGCCTCAATCTCTCCCTTGGCCAAGGTGCTTCACAAAAGATTTTTATCGTATGCAAGGATAATAAAGAAAAATCATCTCTAGATTACAAAACCTATCTATACATCTAAAAGACTTATCCATGAAACAAGATCTATATCTCCAAATAAAGTATGGAACCTAAGCTTTATTCCTTAGGTAAAATGGTCAATAAGTAGATTTTTTATCACACTTATTCTTCTTCACTTCTCTATATTCAAATGGTTGGAAATAAATTTGTATATATAGGCAAATTTTGACCTAAATATTTTTGAATATGTTGGCTATGTGGGGTTAACCCAGTTGACCCTGTATAGAATTTAGAGGATGAAAACTATACAAGGTCAACCCAATTGACCTAGTATAGATAACTAGTGAAAAGGGTTTAAGGAAATAAAATTGAGTATAATGATATGACAAATATTTGGAATTGATAAGATAGAGAAGAATAAGCTTAGGGTAAATTATTTTAAGATACAAGTGTGTATATGACAAGTGAAAAAAGGGAAAACAATCTTACAAAGCACCAATGGTCTACCCACCCCTTTCTTGATGCACCTCTTAAGGCAGTAGTCAGAGAGATTGAGACTCAATGGGTTCTTACAAGATAAAAAGTGTCAATAAGTAATAAAAATTTAAAAATATTAAGTGTACATAGATGCCATCACTTTATTTTGGCATATTAAAATATTGGCCACATGATATCCTACATGCATTGTTGGAAAAATATTATTCACTCTTCCTCGCAATTATCATCATCATCATCCCCATCATCAAGAGTATATCAAATGGAAATCATTTTGCACTATCATGGTATAAATAGACATATGGATGATGAATGTTAGGCATTATGTGAAAATATATTATAGTTAGTAGATAAAATGATTATCACATTTGAAAAATTGTATAACAAGGCAACAAAATGATTCCTATCATCCTATCCTACAAAATTAATAGTATCTCAAAAATAACCTATGATCATTCAAGTACTTATCAATGGCATACATAAATAATATTTTGTTTTTGATAACATGCAACAACATAATACATGTATAATGATTTTTTTTTAAATTATGAGATATAATGAGAATGATTTATAGTATACATAAGGTTCGAATACATGACTTATTGTTTCAACAATTAATTTGGGTCTCAAGATAGTGAGAACATTATTGATCATATAGAATACTACTTCACAAGTAGTTTTGGGAAATCCTTGTAATAAAAAATGAATTCAATAGTCAATAAATATAATAATAATTTATATTTTACTTGCAATAAATAAAATAAGAGGGACATAATGGTACATGATAAAATCACATCCTAAATTGTACAAACATGGATACCAAAGAAAAGGCATAAAAAATGAGATTAGAGATATGACTAGATATCAAAAGAGTGAGTGTCATAGGTAAATAATGAAAATGAAAAAAACTTCTCAATATATAAAGTCATAACTATAGTATCACAAGTAAACTATAAATCATAATAAGTGTGGTGCATAGTTTATATTACCATCAGGATGGTCAAATAATTATATAGTTTGCAATTAAATTAAGTACACACATGTTTCACAAATCTAAAAAGTGCAATATCATTAACAAATTTAATTTACAATATCATAATTAAATATATCAACATTTCCACTCCTCATATTATCACATAATTTAAATTATCTAATGTTTTATATAATACAATGTATAACATGATAAAATATATCTCTATAATGGGCTCATCATCCTATGCCTCTCAACCTCCCTCTACAATTTTTTCAATATCTTGAATTTCAATAATTATAACTATTATCATCATCAAACTTTTAGCACACAATGCTCATCACCATATGGTCTTCCTATAAAGGCAATAGGTCTGGTGATTTTTTCTAGCACCAGACCTATATATATGTATGTATATGTGTGTGTGTGTGTGTGTGTGTGTGTGTGTGTGTGTTTATATAGACATACAAATACATACATATATGTGTGTGTATGTATATGTATGTATGTATATATGTGTGTGTGTGTATATATATATATATATATCTGTGTGTGTGTGTGTATGTATGTATATGTGTGTTGTCATGTCCCCTTTTTAGTTGACATGTTCAGAGTTGATGGTTAGCCTATTATGTGACCCTTCTAGGCTAATAGGATGGTTAGAGGATCTTGATGGAGATTGGCTTGGCTTTGTTTAGCAGAATTTTTCCAGTTGGCTTTCATTTGGGCTTGATTGGACATGTATCGAGGGAGATATTAATATTTGATTGATTTAATTAAATATTAATTATTTAGCATATTTTAATTGTGCAACCCTAATTCTAATTTAAGAAACCCTAATTAGGGCAAGCATACCTTTTTGAGGGTATAAGGGTTTCTCATGGGAGAGAGTTGGAGGATTATGAGATTATGATTATTGATTTTTGCTAAGAATTCTTCTAAGAAGACTGAGCTAAGGGTTCCAAGATTCCATTTCATTGGAGAATGTCCACTCTTTAGTGTGTGCGATTCAGAGGCTGTGAGATATCAACTGATTTATTGCCAGGTTGAGAGATAACTTCACATAGAAGTTATCATGGGGATTTATTTAATTAGGTTTTGATTCAGATATTGCATAGATAGAGATCTTCCATATTAGAGCCATATATATTGAGATCAGGTGTTAAGCATACAAGTTGTGCTATATTGTATTAGCGGCCATACGAAGTCCGTATAGATCCATGTAAATCCATACGCATCAGCGGAAAGTGTAGAGACCGACATCGATAGGAAGAGACCGACAGTGGCCGACATCGACCGACCCCCATACCAATGTCAGTGAGTTTACGACACCAAGAAATTGATGGTGGTAGTATAACCAACATCAGTGACTATGTTTTTGACACAGGAGGCCGAGACAGACTAGATCCAGGTTTTTATTCCTAGTTTGCAGAATACTCAAGTTTTTAAGACCGTATTTTAATATTCTTTTATATGCATGACAGAGGACATCTATTGTAATCATCTGGATGAATAATAATATCATTGATTTTCTAGTTAAGAGATTATATTGTGGTTTATTTATCTATTTGAATTTATCTTCAAAATCGTATCTTTATTCATGCAAAATATCAAAAAGGCTAAAATATAGAAAAGCAATTCAAAATATCCAGCTTCAAAATTTGAGGGAAATTGGGGATATTACAGTGGTATCAGAGATTTTGTCTTTCTATAGTCCCTATTGGTTGGGGATATTACAGTGGTATCAGAGCTAAATCCTACTATCCTGAGGGTTTATAGATCTTATGCAGCCACAAGAGTTAGGACCACACAGGTATAACACATGCAGTAGAGCCTTGCTTGAAGGTACCTAGGTGTTAGAACAATAGCCGATCATCATGAGTGACAGACATGAGGGTAGCCCACCCAAGGGCCATAGGCATAATGATGATCAGGACACCAGAGAATTCTTTCAAGTTATGGTTAAAGGACAACAGTAGATGAATCAGGCAGTACAGGCACTCACTACTATGGTAGAGAGGATGAACCCACCTGTTAGATAGAATGGGGAACAAGGAGATAATAGGAGTGCTACTATAAATCAAAGACCATAGTTGACTCATTCTAGGACTGCTGATAGACCTACATGGCCTACGTTTGTATAAGAGGAACCAGAAGAAGCACTAGCAGAGGAGGCAGTAGGTGATTCCCTATTTGTAGATGTTCTCATGGCTGTAAATGATGAGTGGGACTTATTAGCTCCTCAGGTTCAGGAGAGGATGTCCTTTGATCATTTTTTTAATTTGAGGAGAGAGCACTACAGATTGGTTAGACAAGATAGGAGGCCTAGAGGTCAACTCAGTGAGCTGAAGAAGGCTACTGGCAAGCTTTCTTTGACTGCTTTTGATGGTAGCGACAAGATGATAGCTCAAGCTTGGGTTCATAAGCTTGACACATTCTTGGGATTAAGGCCAATGATAGAGATAGAGGCCATCAAATATGCCACTTTGCACTTGGATGGAGTAGCACATGATTGGTGGTACCATGGTATGGTAACACTTCAGCATAACTGGGTGACAGAGTACCAGGACTTCATGGATAGATTGGTTGAGCAGTTTGACAGGAAAGATCTTGAGGTTTAGTTTTTAAATCTGGCACAGTTGAAACAAACAAGTAACTTGGAGTCCTTCATTGGTGAGTTTTAGTGATTGGCAATCATGGTGTCAAATATTTTAGAGTGTAGATTGGTAGTTCTCTTCATGGAGGGATTGATTGAACCATTGAGAGGTTGGATCAAAGCCTTTGATCCTCCTTCGTTACAGATAGCTATGAAAAAGGCACATAGTATGGATATGGCAGTCCCATCTAGTAAATCTAACTCAGGAGGTACTTCTTCATCCAGGGACAATAAGGGCTTCAATAATAATAGAGAGAGACCAGATTTTAACATAGATAAATTGGGTGTTAAGAATGATTCGAAGACAAATCTAGTAGCACCACCTTTGGATCGAGAGCCTCTTAACGACCTATGTAGGAAGAAGCTTTGCTTTTACTACAAAGGTCCCTATGATGCCAATCATGATTGTCCTTTGAGGCCTAAGGGCAAGGCCAATCGAGTGATGTGGGCTTATTATGAGGATTCAAATTCAGAGGATTATGAATAGCAGGATAGTTTTGAGGGGGCAGAGGCAAAGGCTTTAGAGCCTAATGCAGAGGCAGAGTTAGAGCTTCACATACAGGAGACACACCTATCTAGCATTCAGTCGAATGATTCATTCAGACTCCATGGAGTATTGGCAAGACAGAGGGTCATCACCCTTCTTAACATAGGAGCCACACATAATTTTATAGATGCCAGATTTGTGGAAAAGCGTGGACTCATTACCAAGGATTTTGAGGGCATTAGAGTTAAGGTAGCTGATGGTCACACTCTTAGGTGTGAGCAAATGATTAGAGACCTCCCATTATTCTTGAATAATTATGAGTTCAAGGTTGATTATTATGTGGTGAACATGGGGGATATAGACTTAGTCTTGGGCATGAAGTGGCTTCATTCATTTGAGGAAGTTACTCTTCGTCTCAAGGACATGGAGGTTCATTTTGATGTTGGTGGGAAGACACATATTCTTAAGGAAATACAGGGCAGCAGCTTCAAACATATGTTTTTTCATTGGATGGAGAGGCTCATATGACATGACATGATAGAGTGCGCTACCGAGTGCACATTGGCACCAACACAGGAGAGACATGTGGATGAGCTTTGTCTTGAGGTGAGTTCAGTTCAGGAGATAGCACATGTGGTAGGGACTCAGCTTTCTTTTATAGATGGGTCACATGTTGATGATGATATGAGTATGTCTAGCATTCACACTCTGGATTTAGATATTGTAGCGGGTACAAGAGATAGGTGCATGCAGTTAATTGGTATTGTTCACATTACTCAAGTGAGGAGTTTACTTGAGTTACCAGTTGATTTCTATTCATGGATTGGATGTTGGGATCCTTATCTTGGTACTTGGGATGTTGTGACACCATGGGATGAGAGTTGTGATAGACATGGCATGGAGTTTGCATTGATTGACAGCAGGGTAGATCATGACTACATTTGGGATCCAGGTGGATTGATTGGTTTATCATTCAGCGATTGCTTGAGGGCAAGCAATTTAAGGAGGGACAGATTGTCATGTCCCCTTTTTAGTTGACATGTTTAGAGTTGATGGTTAGCCTATTATGTGACCCTTGTAGGCTGATAGGATGGTTAGAGGGTCTTGATGGAGATTGGCTTGGCTTCGTTTAGCAGATTTTTTCTAGTTGGCTTTCGTTTGGGCTCGATCAGACATGTATTGAGGGAGATATTAATATTTGATTAATTTAATTAAATATTAATTATTTAGCATATTTTAATTGTGCAACCCTAATTCTAATTTAAGAAACCCTAATTCTAATTTAAGAAACCCTAATTAGGGAAAGCATACCTTTTTGAGGGTATAAGTGTTTCTCATGGGAGAGAGTTGGAGGATTATGAGATTATGATTATTGATTTTTGCTAAGAATTATTTTGAGAAGACTGAGCCAAGGGTTTCAAGATTCCATTTACATTAGAGAATGTCCACTCTTTAGTGTGTGTGATTCAGAGGCTGTGAGATATCAGTTGATTTATTGCCAAGTTGAGAGATAACTTCACGCATAAGTTATCATAGGTATTTACAGGGATTTATTTAATTAGGTTTTGATTTAGATATTACACAGATAGATATCTTCTGTATTAGAGCCATATATCTTGAGATCAAGTGTTCAGCATACAGGTTGTGCTATATTGTATTGGCAGCCATACGAAGTCCGTATAGATCCGTGCAAATCCGTATGCATTAGTAGAAAGCATAGAGACTAACATCGACAGGTAGAGACTGATAGCGTCCAACATTAGGTGACCCCCATACTAATGTCAGTGAGTTTATGACACCACGAAACTGACGACGGTAGTATAACCGATGTCGATGATTATGTTTTTGACACAGCAGGCCGAGACGGACCAGATCCAAGTTTTTATTCCCAGTTTATTGAATACTCAAGTTTTTAAGACCATATTTTAATATTCTTTTATATGCATGATAGAGGACATCTATTATAATCATCTAGATGAATAATAATATCATTTATTTTCTAGTTAAGAGATTATACTGTGGTTTATTTATCTATTTGAATTTATCTTCAAAATCGTATCTTTATTCATGCAAAATATCAAAAAGGGTAAAATATAGAAAAGCAATTCAAAATATCCAGCTTTAGAATTTGATGGAAATTGGGGATATTACAGTGGTATCAGAGCTTTTGTCTTTCTATAGTCCCTATTGGTCGGGGATATTACATGTGTGTGTTATATATATGTGTGTGTGTATATATATATATATATATATATATATATATATATATATATATATATACATACATACATACGTACACATACATACATACATATATATATATATATATATGTATATATGTATGTATATGTGTGTGTGTGTATAGATCTGGTGCTTGTGTGGAGTGTGAAATAGGTCTAAGCTGACCTAAGTGTCTTATAAATTAAAAATATATATGTTGGGGTTGAAATTAGTCAAGTAACACTTTTGAATTCCCTTGGTCACTAGCGTGATATATTAGTGTTTAAATAACCACACTAGTGTCTAGGTGGTAGAACTTGAGGCACTAAGGGCCTAGATCTATAGGGGAAGGTTTGGGACTGATTTTGGGATGTCTAATGATGTGTAATGCCCCCAAAAATTTTGGATAAGGTTTGAGAGAGGTCCTAAGATAATTCTAGGGTTAAGATAGCAATGAGTGGTCTCAAGTTATACTCATTGCATTCAAGTTACATTTTATATGACTATAAATTTAAAAAAATTAACTCATTCACTCTTAATTTGTCAGAAATTAAACATAAGAACCCACTTCTCTCTAAAGTTACTTAGTAATGGGGCACATTTTATCCAATATATTATCTTTACATAAAGGATCCATGTTATCTTGGCTAAAGGGAAATAATGTTAAGTATAATTTGTCATTATTTGTAAAAAATAGAAAATAAATAAATTAGAGTGAAAAATGAGTGAAATAATCACAAAAGAGAAAGAGAAAAAATGGAAGTCAATGAGCCTTTATAGGAAAATGTGAGATAAAGGAGAAGGTAGGCCATTTGATGAATAAGAAATATCTTTCATGGTCTCATTCAGAGTTTTATGTTTTCTTCTTCTTCTTCTTCTTTTTCTTCAAATTTTTTATTGCTTCTATGACTTATGTTGATATGGGTCTTATACATAGCCTTAAATTTAAATGAGGTAGCCTCTAAATTTTTAAGATCTCATTGGATGTAAACTCCACTCCAATTCATGAGTTTTAGGTATGGGTTAAATAAACTTGTGATATAATAGCAAGTAGAGTGTGTAGGTTGTTAACCAGGTTTAATTATAGTGAAATAAATCCTAGTAAAGAAATCAAACCTACGTGGGTGGAATGGATGGGTGATATCTAATCTAAAGTGGGTAGATATTAATCAAATATAATTCAAGAGGAGAGAAGGGTAGAGTAGGAAATAATTTTTTGTGATCTTAATAGGTCACTTCTTAGGCTATTTTCTTGGTGTAAAAGTACTTTCAAAACTAGTGCTTACTACTTGTAGTTATTGCACACTCATAGGTAAATGATGTTATGATGTCTGGGGATGAATGGTGTAGGAAAATTGATGGTCTCAATTGAAGGTTGATCCCTATAGAATTTATGTTAAACACCCTTAATTAGAATATTATGCTCAGACTAGGAAGGCATCTAAGGTAGTTGTTGCACACACTTAGAAAACTATACCAGAAAGAAAACACTCATGCACACTAAGACTATTAACACATTTTAGATTAATTTCTTAATTAATCAATTAAATATACTAACTTTCATTTGAAAATATAAGGTCATGATACATAAATAAAATAACCATAATTATCCATAGCTTCCACACACTTTAACTTAATGTATTATCACAACTAGAAAATCAAAACCTTAATAACATAAGAATGGAAGGATAGAGCAACAGTGCAATTACATGACAATCAAAATTGATTTATTATTGTATTGATAAAGTCTTCCAACCCTTTGGAATTTGAAATTACATAAATACATAGACTTGGGGAGGGCATGCCTCATACTGCAAGTGCATGTAAACTCATGGTTACATTATGTAATTATAATCTCACCTATAATTTTAGCCTCAAAATTTCATGTTTTCATGCTCATAACTAACTATAACTATGTCAAGATCATTTGACATGTATAAATAAATGTAATGTGTGCATGCTTACAAATATTTCATGTAACTTTACATTTATGCTCTAAGTGTAAGTAGTTATAAGTTCAAAATTAAGTATTATATACATGTATGCATATATAATTTTGTAAATCAAGGTTGACTACGTGTTTTCATGGTGGGTGAGATTGATGGAGGTGTTGAAGTGGATGCTTGTTTCAAACTAGGAGTTAAATCACCAACATTCTTATTTGCTTCCAAAAATTGATAGTGCTTATGACTGATGTCATAATGT
Organism: Torreya grandis; assembly: GCA_037957365.1. NCBI lineage: Eukaryota > Viridiplantae > Streptophyta > Pinopsida > Cupressales > Taxaceae > Torreya > Torreya grandis. Next base: position 309,173 of record JARHVA010007429.1, read on the forward strand.
TATATGATTATGTCCATGTTAAGTAATAGATGTCTATGCACCCTATTTACCTATTTTAGGAGCCTTACATGCTCAGTCTTTGTAGTCTTGAAGTTGGTTCTAAAGCTCTCAACTTTTGTGACCTTTTTCCTAGAAAAATTGACATCAAATTTTATTTCCTCTAAGGTATTTCCTTGTATATTCTATTTAAATTTTTTTGAAGCTTTTTATAATAGCTAGTCAAAATTGGTCCTATTGATAAGCCTTAATGTGAAATCCTTGGCCTATGAAATATTTAGTTCATCCAAAATATACCAAATGAGAATTTCATGTTTTGAGTATTTAAGCATTAATACCTCAATGACATCAATCCAATCCCTAGCCTCTTATGCCCTAATGACTACTAAATTGAGGGAATAGGTAGCCTCCAATAGTACCATTAGATTTAGGTGTGAATATTCTTTGATAGTTGTAAAAAAATAAGACATTTCAATTTATTCTCATATATTTTTAAATAATTAAACAATTTAGTTGTCTCTAATATATGAGGTTATAAGTATTATCTAATTTAACCAATAGTCTCAATAATATTATACAACCTATATGAAACACTCTAGACATACATCCTTATTTGCACTAAAACACACACAATTTTATATTATTCCCTTATTTGTTCTAGTTCTTACTTTAGTTCTCTCCTTGAAATTTTCATTCCTTCATGTATCTCTACTAGATCATCCTTTTGTGTTTTAAAATAAGATTTAAAATCTATTATATATGAGTACTTCACTTATTCTATGTCCTTCACCTTGAATAAGGTAAACATTTCTTTCCTTTCCTCTACTAAGATTGCTCTCCTACTCTCATCTTCTAGCTTCCTCTTTCTATCCCTCTGCTCAATCCTAGTTGATTTTTCAAGTACTAAACTTACAGTGGGAAATTTTTTTAATTACTAGATTAGGCCTTTTGGAAGCTTCAACTTCATATTTGTTGCACATTGTAGGAGGACTAGTTGGCCTAGATCTGTGGGTTAAGTGTTTGAAACTATAGTCTCACCCAATATTTATCCAAATGTCTACCTCAAGGTTTCCTCTATAAAGGGATCAGGAAGTAAGGGCTAGATGATTTTAGACAAGTCCAATCTTTTATATTGTAGTAGTGGATAGACTATGTAAACTTGCTTCTTCTTGTCAATCTTCCTAATTGTTATCATAGTTATGTCTTGAAAGGAACTATAAGGGGGTACTAGTAGAATTAGTTGTGAAAATGATGCATGTAACTAGGTATGTGCTACAACTCCCCTTACCTTATCTTTTACCTTGTATTGGAATATTTCTTGGTTTTTGTGAGGGTTGGGATAGTAGTGGAAGGAAAAATAATAGGAATTATAAGAATGGATGTGGGAGAAGCAATTGGAGGAAGACCAACTAGGGAAATAAGAACAAAAAGGGTAAAATAATTATCCTCTACCTTTGGAACTAGTAGGTTTGGTTGATAAATGGGTTGTATAGGAGAAACCTCTACCTTGGGGACCAAAAAGGGAGGGGGACTAGGAAGACTGAATGAAATAGGATCAAATTTACCAATAATATAAATAAAAACATGAGAAATAATAGTGATAGTAAAAATTAGAGAGGCTAATTACTCACCTAATAATTGATAATGAAGTGTTTCCTTCCCCTTTGTGTATTGGAGGCTCAGTATCTTGGCTCTTTGAACTTATGCCTCCTCATTAGTGGAATCTACTCCAACTACTTCTTGTGTGGTTCTCTCCATCAATGATGCTTAAATGACTAGGATCTATGGAGGAGGTTGATCCCTTAGCTTCCTTGTATAAAAAATAGTCATCTTAGTAGATGTATAAAGGGCCTTTTATGTGGTTCAGTTAACCATAACATCAAAATCAATAAATGATGCAAATTATTCTTGGGAAGGGCCCTCAAAATCTAAATAATCGAGATAAATGGGTTCTTATTTTTTTCCCAAGTGAGGTATCAAGCTCCCTTGGTTCCTTATTTACTACATTGAGTGTTATAAGGGGTGTTTGGGAGGGCTTCCCTTGATCCCTTATTGGCTGAGAAGGTATATTATTCCAGAAGTCTAAGGAATCTCATCCTTCAACTAGTGGGAATATAATTCATGCCTCATCTATAGAAAGGGAAGGTTCCCTTTGAATAAGTTTCAAGAGGCCCTCTTTCAATTTAATCGATTATGTCCACTCCCTAACTTAGTCATCATTTTTAGTGTTAAATAACAAGAAATCATCATCATAGGGCTCATGTTGATAGTTTATTCTAAGTCCCTTGATATGTTTTTATACTTGACCATGGGGATCATAGTCCCCGTGTGGTAATGTAGCCAAGGAATAGTATTATTTTTACTTACCTACCTCATAGAATATATTTTGATTGATGTAGCACATCCTTTTAATCATCAAGTGGGATCCATGAAATTAATATTTATTGATATTGGTCATGTCCTCATCAATACCCCACCATAACAAGTAAGCCATCTCTTTTTCTGCCAATTATTTAGGGACATACTTGGGGAGGTGTAGAGGTGCTACATTGTGGCCTATAATCATGATAAAAGTGAAGTATAACTATTAGTCTCCCCTAATTAGTAATGTATCTACAATGTTATTTCATATTTGAGGTAGGAAGAATCATAGATAAACATTCATACCTATGGATAAACATCCTCAAAGATGCACACAATGTTGTGAGTATACATGTATTTATGAATGAAGGAGTAAGAATAAAAAATATGATTCTTTATATGGTGTAGATCAAGGTTATAGGGTGACCCATTGTGAATTTAGATTATTCCAAGGACTATGTCAAAGATTTAGGACATCATGTAGAAGTGACCTCCTAGAGGCCTCTTATCTTTTTGAAATATCTATTCTCACAGCCTCACCCCAATTAATTCACCCAAAGTGAATGTCAAATTTGAGGTCATTATCAAATCAAGCAATGGAAACCACTCCAAGTGGAAGAATTTGATGCTTGTATAAACAATTAACCTAATTAAGAGGTCCATCTTGATTTAGATTCCCATCCTAAATTTGGTCACTAGTGTGGGTTGATTATCCTTCAAAATGATGATTTTTCTAGGGAGCATCTAGTTGCTAAGTTTCTTGTTAATATATTTTTCTTTCTTCTATGATATTACCCTATGCAAATCATAAGTGGCATCTACTATAGGGAGGGATATGTACCTTTGAAACGTATCACTATATATGCACACCATTACTATTTTATGCTCCACATAGTGCATGAATGTTTCTCTAGTGATTTAACTTATTTGGGAATAATGGAGTTTTATTCCTATTTTAGTAAGGGTATGGATTAATAAATTAGTATAGAATATAGTAATAAGTAAAATCTTGATTTGTGTAACTATTTATATTTTTCACCTTTTTAAAAATAATAATAAATAAGAACAAATATAACTTAATTGAAAAATAGACTGAGACATCTAATACATAGGTTGAAAACATCTATGCAAGATTGGGAAGGTGTCATAAACCTGAACATGGATTTCATTGGGTGAAAAGATAAGAGTGATAAAAAGTGGATGCTTTGGTGTTTGGTATTGTTGTTTATTCCTGCTACTATCATCCAAATTGATGACCAAGAACTAAAACTTTTTAGGTAGTTATGTTGTGCCTGTGTTAGCATGCCTATGAAAAATTGAGTGTTGGTTGTTGATATTACTTGTTGTGAAGCTAATTTTGTATTAAAACCCCTAATCCTCCATCATGCTTGATAAAATGACATTTGAGTCAATTGAGAAAGATGGGGGTTAGTGTGAAAGATGTACTAAACATGCAATCCACACCCCTTGTGTGGGCACACTTCCTACATACCAATAATTCAAAGAGGCATCAAGCAATATGTAGTTCTCCCACCTAGTGTGCTTTGTGAAATAATGTGATGCAAACATAAATTCCAAATTGATAGTGTTTGAGGTAACTAGGGACTGGTATGAGTATTTGAGTAGGTTTTCAACTATGTTGGGTAACTATGTGCAAAGAATAGGGAATTTTGCCTTAGTACTTCATTTATATTCTTATTTGCTTTATAATTTTGGTCACTTCCATTATAAATGAGATTTGAGTGGGATTTTATAGGGAAAAATTAGTCATGGGTCAGATGTATTCATGATAGGCTAACCTAATTAAGGATAAAGACCAAATTAAAATGACCATTGGGGCTCAAAGTGCAAATGGACAATACATCAAAAATGGGACACTTCTCTATGGGGTGTTATAGTCCAAATGGGGAACTCCTATCCTATAGGCTCAAGACTTGGAGGAATATGATTGGCATGAGGAATATTATCTGGTTAAGGTGGAATGACCATTTAGAAGGTTATAGATGATTGGTAATGAGCAAAAAGGTGTCTAAAAGTGTCATAAGAGAATGTAAAAAAGACCTATAGATGGGGTGTCACAAGCCACACTCAAACTATTAATTTGGATATTTTATTTGACTACATTCCCCCCCCCCTTTATTCTAGTGATCCAACAAAGTGAAATACTAGAATAAAGGAAGAATAGAAAGTGTACCTAAGCTTACCTACAAGGGTGAAGCCCATGAAGATGTGTGATGATGAGTGTTCATAGAGAGAGCACAGTGTGAAACATAAATCTACAAGAGAAAACAAGGAGTAGATTAGTTATTACTAGACATGTTATGTCTAAAATAAGAGTGTATAAAGGTTGGGTAAGAAAGAGAGGAAAAGAAAGAAAAAAACCACCTCATTGGGTATAAAAACCAATACAAAACCTGTTATGATGTTGAGTGATGCTGGGTATATATTATACCAAGAGTAATATCATGAACAAATCTAAGTGCTCAATTCCCCAAGGGTGGTTCAAGAATAAAAAGGTTATCCCTATGGCTCCATTATTTCCCACTATGTATTGAAGTTATGTGATCATGCATGGGTAAATAACTATTTGGAATATGTGTCAAATCCCTTTGAGTAGGTGGCTCAAGAATACAAAGGCTAGCTAGTCATTTGGCTCCATCATTGCCCACTAAGTGTGAACTATGAACTGATATCATTGTGAATGTGTGTTGTATGACATGGCTCATGAATCCCATGAATGTTCTATAATCTTATAATGTGGCTTGGATATCTGAATGTGTATTGAGAACTAGGCCATTCTTGGCCACTTTGAAAGGTGGAGATTAGGCTTGTGTGAAAGCCACTCTAAAAATGAAAACTAGGCTTATATGAAATCCACTTCAAAATGATGCCAGCCACCTATAGATAGAATAAGGCATGAAAATACTAAGAATACCTAGGTAATATAATGAACTAGAAAAAAAAGAAGGCAAATGTGCTACACACATTGCCCATAATCACTGGTGTCTATAACATGGATTCTAATGTATAAGTTGTACCAACTACCCAATTTGAATTAGAAGTGAGAGCCATTATACCATGCATTATTCCCCCTATATCTAGATAATCTAAGTAAAACTATACTAAAACTACTCAATCTAAATTGGACTATAGCTGAAAAAATTGTAATTGACTTTACCTTTTTATCCATTTTTGAAAATTCCAGGTTTTCAACTGTTTCCATAGGAGCACCAACAAGTGGACACTTTATTGTAGGGCATTATAGTATGAATGGGGTATTCTTTTCCTTTACTATTTTTTATTATTTTTCTATGTTAATTTCTATTTTTCTAGTCTATTTTACATTTTTAAAATTCTAATTATTGTTTTGAGTGTTTTGAAAATTGATTTTGACCGGTATATGGCTCTAATCTCTATGACAAAACCCTTATTTATTTCCCCCTCTTTTGGGGGTAGGAATGAAGACCCTGTAATGATCGCCCTTAGAAGAAAGAGCCTTACAAGTGTGTTATGATATGAAATACATGATATAGCAATGATAATAAAAAATGTGTCTCAAGAAATAGCATAGTTTGTGTTGGAGATTGTTAAATCAATAAGGGTATGCCTAAATAGATGTAATAATATAATAGCATGTGCAGTATACTGAACTAAAAATTAAAAATCTAGTTAATTTTCAAGGAGGTATGGAGAATTATGATTATCATGGAATCTAATAAGGAAAGATAATGCATGATGTGGATCATGGCATTACAAAAAAATTAGAAACAAACAAGCAAATAAGCATGCAAGGCGAGAAGCGAGAAGCAAGAAGCATACAAAAAAGGCTAAGGGACCAAGAAAATAGGGGATATGGGCACATGTCACTCAAACTAGGAAATCAAGCATATAATTCATGTTTAAATTCCCACATACACATAATATTACAAATATGTAAGATTAGCATGAGGGCCACAAGTACATATAAGAGTACAAGCAAAAGGACATTGGCATATATCCTAAAGCACACACAAGTAAAAAAAATAAGAACTAAGAAATGCAATCACATCTAGCTACTCAATTTAATGAATTAAGACATGTAAATGCTAGAAATACTATCACATCTAATTTATCAAAGCAAGAATTGAAAGTGTGCAAAACATGTAGTACAAGACTAGGTAGATGTTAAGAAATACACAAGTGCTATTTAATAGTGAGTGTTGATAAAATATATGTATAAGCTAGTAATTAATATATATCAACATGATAACTAGAGTGTGTGGTGTAGGAATGACATAACTTGGATGGTGTAGTCATGTATAAGATACCCTCAATGGGTAGATAAGTTGATGTATGTCTCAAATGTAGAAGTAAGATGCCCCCTCAATGGGTATAGTGAAGTAATCAAGGATTTGGGTGTCACTGTACACACTCAAATAAGATCAAGTGAAGCCTTTTAATGTAGATAAATTAATAAACAATAGCATAAAACAACAAAATGTAAGTCTAGCATGGTAGTATAAATGTAAAGCATGGATAATGCATATAATTGAAAAGTTTTTGGTGTTTTGAGTTATTTGAATGTTTTTGTATTTTGACATATTATATTATTTTTGTTATTTTGAAATGTTATATTATTTTTGGTATTTTAACATGTTACATTATTTTTGGTATTTTTAAATAAGCTCTGTATAATTAATCATAAGGAAACTATGTATAAAAATTTGAAAATAAACTATGTACAAGTAAGTTGAAAATTTATGTATAAATAAGTATAAAGAAACTATGTATAATAAAATGTGTGTAATGAAATACTGTAAATGAAATCTGTGTAGATGCATAATAGTCATTGGATTTTTGAGTTTATTTCCTTCAAGTGAGGCTAGATGATACACTTTATGGCTAAGATTTTTGATAATGAGGTATGGACCTAACCAACTCAGTTTGAATTTTCCTTTGATTTCTTCTCTGGCAGTGACATTGTGAAAATTTTCTTTGAGAATGAGATCATTATCTTTAAACTCTCTGGTGCAAACTCGTTTGTTGTAGGATCATTTAAAAACGTCTCTACTAATGATTACATAATCGAGTGTTTGTTTGTGTAACCTATGTTTGGCATTTTATGAGAGAGTGTTTGTTGTAATAGATTTTCTTAGAAAGTTATATATATTAGAGAACCACTCTGGAGTTATAGAACTATGCATAGTGGCTAAGATATAAAGGGAAATCAAATACATGTTGGATATTTATGGTAATTGTAATCATTTAATTATGAAAATATCTTGATCATCATTGATGTCGATAGGAATCAAAGATGTAGCACTTGCCATTGCATCTACATGTCAATTATTTTTTTTGGCATACTTTCTATATAAAAGTAGTTGAATTATGATGATAAACATTGTACTATTTTTTAGTATGGGATAAGATGTTTTTCTTCTATTCGATAGACACCATTAACTTGGTTGACCATAAGTTAGGAATCACTGAAGACTTGAATAGACCTAATTTGGATGGACTGGGTGGTAAAGAGACCTAAGATAAGTGCCTCATATTCTATGGTGTTGTTGGTATAGGAGAAGCTTAATCGATATGCAATAAGAACTATGTGACCAAAAGGGTCAACAAAGTCAATGCCTACCCATGCATTGGATGCACATCAAGAACCATTAAATAACATGTTCTAAGTGTCAAAATGAGTAAAATAAGTATAAAAATCATCTCTAAATGTGTCACTATTAGGATTAGTGTCCAAGAGTGGTATAGCTACCAAATGATCTACAATGATTTGGCCTTTGATTATTTTTTGTAGATCTATATTTAAGTCAAATTCTATTAATAACATGAACCATTTTACAATGAGACTAGAGAGATGTGGTTTTTCCATTAGAAACTTCAAGTAATCTACTTTTTTGATAACTTGAGTCTCATTATTGATCATGTAATGTCAATTTTTTTTTTGTGGCAAAAACTAGTGCTAGACATAGTTTTTCCATCATGGAATAATTTTTTTCATAATCAACTAATGTGTGATTGATGTAATAAACTAGTCACTCGATATGTTGATCATTATGTTGTGTTAAGAGTGCTCCTAATACATGATTTATTATTTATATATATAGTAGGAGAGGCCTATCAAGTATAGGTGGTATTAAAACAAGTGGATTAATAAGATATTTCTTGATTATGTTGGATCTTTTTGAAAAACTTGGTCCCAAACAAACTTTGTATCTTTCTTTAATAATCAAGTGAATGACTGAGTCTTATCAGCAAGTTGAGCTTAAAAATGATGAATTGCTTAGATCTTGCCTTACATAAATCAAAGTTATTTTAAGTTCATGGGAGGTGGCATGTTGATAATTGATTTGAACTTCTTAGGGTCAACCTCTATGCCACATTGAGAAATAATGAAACCTAATATTTTGCCTAATGTAACTCCAAACACAAATTTCTTTGGGTTTAATCAAACAATATATTTCTTGAGTCATTGAAAATTCTATCATAAATCGATGGCATGATGCTTTCATTATTTGGATGTATCTAATAATTCATTGGCATAATCCTTGATGGAGTGGTGAATCAAGTCATGAAAGATATGCATCATAGTACGCTAATATGTGGCTCTAGAATTTTTTCATCTAAAAATCATGGAAATGTAAAAAAATGCACCCCAAGGTGTTGTAAAATATGTTTTCTCTTGATCTTCTTCAACAATTTTAATTTGGTTGTATCCTTCAAAGCCATCCATGTATGATAAAATTTCATTCTTGGCTATGGAATCTATGATCATGTCAATATTAGGCAAGGGGAAATCATCTTTTGGGCATGCCATATTTAAATCTTGAGAATCAAAACAACATTGAATTTATCCATTGGGTTTAACCAGAGGGACTATATTGGAATTACTTTCAAGTTGTGCTACTGGTCGAATGAAACTAGCATCTATGAGGCACTAGATCTTGTCTTTAACTAAGAGAGCCACCTTAGGATGCATTTTGAATTTTTTTTTCTTAACTAGTTTAGCATCAGGGTATAATGGAATCCAATGGACTACTATAGATGTATCAATTCTTGGCATATCTAAGTAAGACCAAGCAAGCAGTTCTAGAAAATCTATCATAGTTTGATGAATATATATATCCTATTCCTTTTATAGGGTAATAGTTAATAAGACAATGCAGGGATCCTAATCAGTTCCAAAATTGAAATCAATTATTTCCACATTAAGTAATGTGGAATGATTTAGTGGGTATGGGGTTGTAGGAATAGTATCATTTGAATCAACTATTATGTCCTAGGTAGAATCTAATTTTTTTTTTAAGTGACCATGGGTATTTTCATGATGAGGAAATATATTTTTATGATGTCAAGATGGGAGGTCTTCATATGCTCTAAGAAACTATAGGAGGGATTCATTTTTAGATGATTCATTGTTAGATATTTCATCTAATGTGAACATATTTAGTAAAATTGTATCATCATGAGATTAGGATAGACCAATGATAATGTAAAAACATGATTAACTATATGGTCTACAGGTGCAATGGGTGGAAAAAACATTATATGCTTTGAAGCAATGGAAGAAGGTTTATCATGAACAAGGGTAAGTTGATATCCTAGTCCTTGCTTTCCATGTTATGTTGATGCTTCAACAGGATTGGCAATTCTTTGTTCATGATTTCTAAGACCTTTACCATAATATCCCATCTTTTGAAGACATTTAAGTACAAAATAAGAGGTAAATTAGTGATTTTGTACTAGTGCTATTACAAAACTTAGAAGCTTATGATGTATAGTTTGAAGGTACACTATGAGTAACAAGTTATGTAGGTATATTACTAGGATTAAAGTGTGGAATGTAATTCTATGGAGATTCAACAACTTGGTAATATTTAAAACTTTCGTTGTCCATTGGGCATGTGCAGATGTAGCCTTTGTGAGTAAATTTTAAACAAGCATGAAGTGTGGAAGGGACTACATGCATATCATGAATCCAAGGCCAACCAAGTAATAAATTATAATTGAGGTCATTTGGCATAACTTGGAAAGTAGTTGGTAATGTATTAGGTCCCAAATAAAGATTGAGTGTTATTTGACCCATGACTTTCCATGAAATATTGTCAAAACCTCCGATGTTCATGTTGGAATGGTCTAAATCTATAGGTTGTATATTAGGACATTTAAGAAAATAAATTTTGAAAATGTTGAGTCCTAAACTATTATCAACTAACACATTTTTTACCCCCACATCATTAATTCTTAATTGAATAAATAGGGGTATATGTTGTTTAATGATGTGGCATGGGGGTAAATCCAATTTTTCAAAGTAAATACACTCTTTAGTCCATTACATTATGTTGAGGATAATGAAGACATATTTTGGTTCAGTATAAATAAGAACTATAGTATTACAAAGGGTTTTATACAACACATCTTTGTAAGCATCTGATCATTGAAGGAGCTCGATAACTAAAATTATATCAGAAGAGATGCTAAACTGAGTGACAAAGCTAGAGCCATGGGTGTAATCAACCTAAATATCTTCATAAACTTGGGTGATAACATGTACTTCATGATCTAATATAGGCATAAAGCTGGTAGTAGGTGTGGGATAAGAGCTAGGTGAATCAAGTTTTAAGGGAGGAGGAATAGATATAATCACTAATATTTTCTTGTGTCTAGTATTGATAGGGAGATACTCAAAAGTAGCCAAAGAGTTGGATACATCTAGGTACAAACCATGTATGTGGGATGAAATGCATTTAATTGGAGTTATAAGTTATATAGAAATATGATTATAAAGAACATTCCACATGAGAGATAGTAAACAAGGGATAGAGAGCATGGAACATTACACTAATGCATAAATAACTTTAACTTATAACATGACATTTCTAACATGTTTAGCAAGATAGAGCTGAAAATTGTTCTACATGAGAGAGAGAGAGAGAGAGAGAGAGAGAGAGAGAGAGAGAGAGAGAGAGAGAGAGAGAGAGAGAGAGAGAGAGAGAGAGAGAGAGAGAGAGAGAGAGAGAGAGAGAGAGAGAGTAAAATAAATAATGGAACCTTGTATTAAATATAAGTAAACATTGCATTGAAGGAAAGGGATCTTAACATGTTTAGCAATAAATTTCTTAATATCATCCCATACTATAAAAAGTAAGCATGAAAGGAAAAGAATGAATATTTTCATTAACATATAGTAAACTACATCATTCATATACATGATATGACCAAGTATGGACTCCTTATTTTTTTAAGAATTTTTTTGAAATAAGTGATCTATTTTTAATTTTATGTGAAGTCTAATTTAATTAAAAAAAATCAGAAACATATTGTTAAAAATCAGCAAGGAATTTTCCCTAGGGTTTCTAAGTTTTTTATGCACAATCAAAGTAAGTCAGGTTCACCAAATGATTTAACTTATTTTGGAATAATGACTTTGTATTCCTATTTTAGTTAAGGGATTGGATTAATAAATTAGTACATAATATAAAAATAAATATAGTCCTGATTTGTGCAACTATTTATCTTTTTCACCTTTTTAAAAATAGTAATAAATAAAAATAAATAGAACTTAGCTAAGAAATAAACTGAGATGGCTAATACAAAGGTTGAAAATGGTTGTGTAGGACTAGGAAGGTGTCATAAACCTGAATCTATATTTTGTTGGGTGAAAGGACAAGAGTGCCAAAAAGTGGACACTTTGGTGTCTGGTGTTGTTTTCTATTCCAATCATTGTTGTCTAAACTAGTCACAAAGACCTAAAACTTTTTAGGTAGTTGTATTATGCCTGTATGAGCATGACTATGAAAAATAGAGTTTTGGTTGTCAATAGAACTCATTCTGGAGCTGATTTTGTCTTCAAAACCCTAACCCTCCATCATGTTTGATAAAATGACATTTGAGTCACTTCAAAAAGAGGGGGGTTAGTGTGAAAGATGTACTAAATGTGAAATCCACACCCCTTGTGTGGGTACACTGGCTACATATCAATACTCTAAAGAGGGATCAAGCCATATGTAGTTCTCCCACCTAGTGTGCTTTATGCAATAGTGTGATGTAGATGCAAATGCCAAATTGATAGTGTTTGAGGTGGCTAGGGATTGGTATGAGGATTTGAGTAGGTTTTCAACTATGTTGGGTGATTATGTGCAAATAATAGGTAAGTTTACCTAAGTGATTCATTTGTATTCTTTATTGATTTGTAATTTTGGTCACCTCCCTTATAAATGAGCTTTGAGTAGGATTTTATAGGGAATAATTGGTCATGGGTCATATGTATTCACAATAGACCGACCTAATTAAGGATAAGGATTGAATGAAAAATGATCATTAGTGATCAAAGTATAAATTGATAAGATCATTGAAAATGGGACACTTCTCTATGGGGCACTATAGTCCAAAGGGGGCACTCCTATCCTATAGGCTCGAGACCTAGGGGAATAGGATTGGCATGCAGAATATTATCTATCTGAGGTGGAATAACCATTTAGAATATTCTAGATGACTGGAAATGAGCAAGAAGGTGTCTAGAAGGGTCAAAAGAGAATGAAAAAGGGACCTATGGATGGGGTATCATAAGCCACATTCAAACTACCAATTTTGACATTTTATATGACTACATCTAGTTATCTTCTTAACAGATAATAAGTCTTATATGAGTTTAAATCAAGGCATGACCTCCAGGTTCACTACTATGAAGTGTATCCCTTGATGCCTAAATGAGAGGATATCTATAGCCAATTGGCATTGAGTAAGAGTTAAATTTTACTCATGTGTATGTGTGTCAACCTAATGTATGACCTCCTATAGCATCAATTAGTTAATATAATCATTGTTGAATATTTTAGGTTCAAATAATGTATCCTTTTATTAAGTTAAATATCTGATAGAAAACATTAAATGGGGAAGAGTTCCTCAAAATTCTTTGGATGATGATGCCATTATTATTCAATTGAGATGATACTAGTCTAGTTTATGATTTAATCACTCAGCTCTCTTGAGTATGAAATTTGGAAACACTGGTATCTAGGGATTGATCACAAGGGAGAAATTTATTTTATAATTCAAATTGAGATCGAATAAGCATGTCTTCATTAGAGATATTTTGATATAGATTTGGAATTGATTTCTAGTTCATGTGTTATTAATGTCCAATGTGTAAAACTTTGATTTATTTATTCAATTTGAACTTTTCCACTTAATTTTGGCAAGTATGCCACATAGGCATTGTTGATGTTTATTAGGATTGATACATCATTTCCCATTGCCAAGAATCATTTGGTCACTTATTAAACTTTGGTTTACTAAGACATGAGGCTTTTAGTAGTCGAGAGTTGGGATATAATAATGTTTTTGAGATAGATGAGTATCTTGAACAAAATTTCCAAAAACTTTTGAGGAAGACCTAAATGTGGTGCGTTCCTACTAAATCATCTTATCAAACAATATCACTAAATACCAAAATATGTCATAGGAATTTGTCAAATGAAATCACTAATCACTTTCACTAAATATCCTTTTTGTATTGATTAATTTTTCCAAAGGGTCTTTCTAAACAAATTTTTTGAATACTTGGATAAGCTAAAATGTAGAAATTTTTAAATCTAGTTCCTAAAGAACAGGTGCCAAAGATTAAATAAAAAAGTGCTTTGATATAGGGAAAATAAATCTTAAAATGTCATGTAAATAGGAATCTTGAATAGATGTTTTACATATTTCCTCCAAAATAGAATGTCGAATATTAAATTCCAATGGAGGTTCATATATATGTGAAGCACCAAAAACTACCAAAGATAGGCTTTTGAATAATTATTCTAAAGAATTAGTTCTACTAAGCATAGCTCCAAATGGTTTCACTAAATGAATTATTCAAGTAATATCACAAAAGACCAAAATAGGTCTAAAATTTTTGCCAACCGAACATTGTGAATAAAATCACTAAAGACCATTTTGTGTTAAGTAGTTTCATCGAGGATTTTTACTGAACAAGATGATCCAATACCTACATAAACATAAATTTCCAAAAATCATTAGTTAGTCCAAAAATAAGTATGTTCATATGTATGATAAATAATAAAGTTAGTGCATACTTTCCCTTTAGAACATTTTCAAGATAGGGCTATAGACCAATTCTGAAAGATAGTGGGTCCCTATTCTAAAGAAAAAGAATGGGGGTATGTTAGGTAAAAAAAATGGTAACTTACAAGGGAAATACTCCTGAGTATTCGAGAACCTAAAAACTTTGGTTCATAACACATAGATCAAACACAAACCATTCTACACAAAATAATCAAATCATATATATTAAAGAGACTCCAAACAACTACATACAACATACTTGCCTTGTCATTTACCCTTGATTTGTGTGTGAGGAAGTGATTTATTTTTATACTTATCATGAGGTCTTTAGTAGATAATAGGGATAAATATAGGTTTCATTTTGGTTTTGAGAAAGATATTTAAAAATTGGTGAAGCTCTAGCATTTCTCTACTACTAGATAGGTATCCATATTCTTGACAAAGGTACCATGGGTTCCTTCTCTTTTGTCCTCCTATATTATTTCATGATGCATGGTCCATTGACCTTATTTCATCATTTTGTGCTTTTGATCACCTTTCGATTTTTATTTGGGCCAATTGGATCACTCCCTTAAGGACGCTTTGATCCTTAGTTTTGCTATATATATATATATATATATATATATATAGAGAGAGAGAGAGAGAGAGTATTATTGGAAAAGGGATAGTAGAAACCATATTGAGTTGGTATCTATGAAAGTATAAGTTTAGTATATTGTCCCTGATAGAAGTGAATTTGATCTAAGGAAAGTGAAAAAAATTCCTAAAATTTGTATGCAATAATGAGAGCAACCTTTATATGCCTAATTGAAACATATAGTGTTAGCCTGTTCATGATCAATTTTCCTATTATACACCTAAATTTTGAAAATATGAAATGTAAGGGTACAAAATATTGAAACTAAATAAATTATTATACCTCTTCTTAGCATGTTTTCCCATAGACTACTTTAGCTTATAAACATGTTAAAGGAAGTCTTAATAGGTTGTATACTTGATTTGAGTATACTAGGGAAAGTTAATCAAATTTCCGCAAGATAAAGAAAAACATAGAATCTATAAATTAAGAATTTAATCTATCAAATGAACTACTAAAAATTGGGAATGTTATCCTAAGAAGCAGGGAAAATATTCTATGAAGGCCAAAACTATTCTAATAAAATAGTAAATATACCCTAATCCTACCATTAACATCACCTCTATTGTTACTCAAGGATATCCTTAGATGGTACAACCATGAAGTAATGATTCAAATATTATACATTTACTAGGTATGTCATCTAATTACCTTGGAGGTCCCTCAGATAGAAAGCATTATTACATAGTATCTTTAAAATATGATAAGGTCCAATCTATAATGGGGTAAATTTATCATGTTATCCTTTATTCATGGGCTTTGTCTCATAGAAGCACTAGGTTAGATATTATGATTTTTTTTAATTTCCCTATTTTGTCAAACCATATTTTCATTATATTATGATGTTTACTAAAATTATGTAAAGCTTCAATCCTTGAGTCTTCCATCTCTATTATGTCTAGCAATCGACACTCCACCTTCTCACTTGGTATCATGTACACCAGTATAAACTGATATGTTAGAAATTTATGCATGATTTGGAAAATGTGTTATCTCCCATAGATTGATAAGTAAGGCAAGGATTTTAGTGCTTGCTTGTATCTTGTTTAATCAGGCCAAAATTTAATAAATTCAATTGATTAGAATGTTGGCCCATTATCACTAATTAGAGAGATGGGAGTACAAAATCCAGTTGTTATATTTTCCTCTAGAAAGTTAATCACATATTGTGCTCTTGAATACTTTGTAGTTATAACTTTAGTCCATCATGTGTAATAGTATGTATCAATAATCACAAACTTATGGCCATTTTCAAAATTAGGATTAATGACTCCAATGAATTATAAGCCCCATTGAGTAAATGGTCTTCCTTCAATCATAGACTATAGAGGCATTTCATCGTATACTTTTTTAATACCAAGACTTGAAATTCATGGCATGTTTAGATATGAACATGTGCACCCTTGAAGATTATTGGCCAATAATAACCCATTCTGAGGATGTTATGGGTTGTGGTATTTCTAAAGGGATGACAACTACCTATCTTGTGGTGTAAATTATCCCTAATTTCTCGAGCTTCATCTCGTGATATGCGTCTTACGTATATGCATTCATAATTCCTTCTATATAATATCCCTTTTTTATCATATAATGAACTATTTTGAGTTTCAAATTTATCCTTTATTATCTTTTGAGCTCTGAGAATCAGATAACTATGAGCAAGTATTGAATAATTTTAGTATACTAGTCTCCTTTAAAAACTTGGTTCTCACAAACCTCTTCAAAAATGATATATGGATCAATCTCAATCAGGAGATAAATGATGCCTTGACCTATAATGATTTTGGTAGAATTGATTTATATGTCAAAATCTTGCTATTATTCCATCCATTTTATTTTGTGTTCTCCTAATTCATTTTGTGCTAAAGTGAGCTTAACAGTAGGATCCGATACAATGGAAATTATCTTGTTCCTCAGGATGTAATGTCAAAATTTATTTACATTATTAACAAGGGAAAAGATTTACTTGTCTATCATGTAATACCTGAGTTCAAATTATTTCAAGTTTGTGCTCAAGAATCTGATAGGATGCTCGCTCTCTCCTTTTTTTTAGTTGAGCATGACAATAATAGTATGTTATGAGGTGAATAAATATAAGAGAAAGTACTTGGTGAAGTATAGACTTATCAATATAGATGCCTAGGATATTACATATTTAATATCTTGAAAATTCTTTTGAGCCTCTGTTATCCATTCCACTTTAGCATCTTTCATGATCATTTCATGCAGAGGTCTAATGATTTATGTAAAACTTGATATAAAATTTCTTATGAAGTTTATATTACCAAAGAAATATTTTATTTCATTCTTGATATTTAGGAAAGCAATTTTTGATATCCCTTGGATTCTATCTAGGTCAATTATAATTTTGTTTTTGGTGATGATGTGACCCAAGAGCTTGCCTTCTATGACACCAAATATTCTCTTTTTGAGATTCAATAAAATGCCAAACTTTTTGCATCTTTCAAAGATAGATTTTAGGTGACCTACATGATCAGTCCTTACTTTTGATAAAATCATGAGGTCATCCATGTAAATAATGATACATTTACCTATCAGCCCCTAGAAGGCATGGTCTATAGCTAATTCAAATGTGACACCTTCATTAATTAGGCCAAATGGCATCCTTCTATATGTATAGGTACCCCACTTTATGGTGAATGATGTATTCATTCTATCTTCTGATTCTAGTAGCACCTAGTTATACCCTAAAAATCTATCTAAGAAATACATCATTATTTAACCACTCACTATCTACAAAACTTTGTCTAGAGAAGGTAATGGGTAATTTTATTTATCAAAAGCTTTATTTAAGTTTTTGAAATCAACAAAGAGCCTAATTTCTCCACTCTTATTCCTAACTAAAACTAAATTCTCCACCCAAGTAGAATGTTTGATAGGAAAAAGTATTTTTTCACCCAATAACTTCTCCACTTCCTTTTTAATTAGAGGTTATAAGATAGGATTTACTAGCCTTTGCCTTTGCCTTTGCCTAAATGGTTTATGTTCCAAACTCAGTGGAATTATATGGGTGATGACCCTTGGGTTGAAAACCTTTAGGTCATCATACGTCCATGTAATTACATCCTTGTATTAAGTGAGTAAAATCTTCATTCTTTGCCTTTTCTCTAGATTACAACTGAGACCAATGTTGACATAACATGGGTCATACTCATCTCTTATATTATCCATTTTAAATTTAGATTCATTTACTTTTAGATGTGTTTACTATTGAGATTGAAGATATAAATTAAATTTCATTTCCAAAGAAACCATTTCCAAAGGGAGCCAGGTTTCCTTCAGTTAAATAATTCTTTCTCCCCCTAATCCCTATTGGAATAAGTAACTAATTTCCTTATCATCAATGATTTGAGACTAAAATTTTCCGAGTTAGTCAATAACAAGACAATATTCTGGTCATCATCAAAGACTTGGAAATTTTACACATTGTCTAAAACTGATGGATAAGGTACTAACTCAATGGAGAATCTTTATACCTTGGACTCCTATAGGGGTGCAAAGTTGGTAGTTGAAGTAACTAATGAATTAGTATCTTGATTTTAATCTCTAAATATATTCATTAGGTTAAAGGCCTAAAAATACCTAATCAAATCCTAGTCTCTATGTTTTTATCTTTTTAAATACAATAGCTTGCATGGGTACTTGTTCTTGACCCAATTGACTACCAGTTCTAGATCTCCATAAATTAGTAGTTGTTTGACTGTATTTTTGAGATCAAAATATAGTCCTAAGATTAGTGCCTCATATTCCACTCTGTTATTGGAGAAATGGAATTGTAGTTTATATGTTTCTAAGTATTTAATGACTTGTGGTTCTACCAATTCAATGCCAACACCTGATCCTTGATTAGATCTTACATCGTCAAAGTTTGAGGGTCCACAACTGGGAAGTTCCTTGTACTTCTATTTTTTACACTTCATGCTTTATAGTGAAGGTATAGATCCCAATTTTAGGAGATTTATAACTTAATTCTTCATTATTTGTATTATATTTATTAATCGAGTGTTTCATTCTTGACTCTCAATTAATTTGAATCTAGTTTGGAATACCACTCCATGGTAACCAAATATGAGAGAAGTTTGTTTCTACATACCCATTCAACATCTTGGACCAATCTCTATCGAGGAGGAGTTTGTATCCTTATATAATATCCACTATCAGTATGTTGATCATAATTTTTACTCATGGTTTGGATTTTCGTTAGATCTATACATCATTTAACTCTCCTATCATAAGGAACATGATCTTATCCAATTATGCAATTGTTATCTTTGATAATATTGGAGTCAAACCTAGATTTTGGAAAATTTTGGTAGGAATCACTATGGTTTAAACTATATAATTGACTAAATAATTATGGATGTTCTTTCTAAACACTCAAATAGTCAATAAGAAAGGTAGAAATTTAGGTTTTCTCTTATATATGACATTGGTGTGAGTAGCCTTTGTCTTCTTGGAAATTTCTTTCCTTGTAATAGACCTTCATAGGAGTTCCTTTTGTTCTATATTTTTTCCTAATTTATAAAGATTAATGTTGTATTTAATCTTCTTTATTTATTCAACAATATTATACCCTCCTTTGCCCTAATCCTCCTTATTTTAAAGTTGTTCATTTCCTTTTTGGGGTGGTGGATTGTTGTTGACTCTTAGATTTATTGGAATAGTAGTGTTGTTATAAGGAGTATATTTTGTAAATGGATGCTTATTACTCATATTATAATTTCCCTTTTAATATTACTAGAAGGATTGCACTTCATTAGAGTTATCCTCTGGTTCATTGTCATATTCTTCTAAGAAGAAAGACTCATGTGTTTCAAATACCATTATAGTGTTTGAAGAGCCAACTTATAGATGGAACTCTAGTGGATTATTTATCAAGTATTACCTTATCATCTCCCTCTAGAAAATCTCAAATGATGCACAGAATTCCACACATTTAAATTCACCATGATGTGATATATTATGGACTCTACAATAATTGATCAAAGTTGTTTCCACTATATTGATCTCTACAAACTTTTTGGGCTATTTCTCTATATTATTTGTAGGCCTATTGAAGGGAATGTTGTATCTTTGAAACCCATAATTTTGGTTTTTATTCTATCTAGTAGTGTTGTCAATCTTCCTCTACATATTCAGGAAGTCATTGCTTAATTTTTGAACCAATCTTTGGATGGAATCTAGTTCTACTTTGGTAGAATCATTTCCTTATGAAACTAAAGTTTTAGGTGGCATTAAATGTTGGTTTTTTTATGACTATTCATTTTCACTTGGTTATTAATATAACCATAATTAGGATTGGGTGTTTTTTGTATTATAGGAGGTAGTGCATATAGTTAATTCTGATTGAAATCAACGACATTTTTATTAGCATGTGGGACTGGATTTAGAGCTATAAAACTAGAATTGATGTTGGTAGTGCTAGGTATTTGAGGTTTTAGATGTATATAAATTTTGATGTCCTCTTTGTATGCTAAGGTTAAAGTGGTGGCAGTAATAACTCTCTATAAGAACATTGTAGTGATTGGGTTCAGCACATTTTTATACATCTCAAATGCTAATGGTTCATCTAGTTTATACTATGAATTAAACCAAGTGTATATCTTCTATAATCTAGCATTAAAATCCTAAATTGACTCATCAGGATCCCTCTTCATACTAGTGAAATGTTGATACATTAGTCTAGGGTTGGTAACTTGTCCAAATTGGGAAATAAATCTGCTTTGACATGCATTCCAAGAAATGATAGAGTTATATTGAATATTGAGATACCAATTATAGGTAGTATCTTATAAGGTAAATAGGAAAATAATGCATGGAAAATTTCCATCAATAACATTCTTAATCTTAAAAGATCCTTGAAAGACTTAAAGTGCTCCTCTACAGTTATTCCTCCTGAAGGGGAGAAAGAAGATAGATATTCCTCTAGGTTCTTTGGCAAATTATTCATGTCTCCTAGGATGGAAATGGTATATCTAAATAACCAAGGGTGTTGTTGGGTCTAAGGATGATTTATGGGATGGATATTTCTAAGTGGACATAGTGGTCTAGCGCTAGGTCTATTAGGAAAACTTGGTGCAGATTTAGGTCGTCAATGTGCTAATAAAGGTGAAACTAAAAGACTTCATTTGGGCCCTAGACCTGGTAAATATCTTGGGTGTTTCCAATAAAAATCAATGTAGGTGATAACATCTCTCTATGGAAGTCAAATAAGTGGCCCTCCTTCTACTACCATCTTTCCTTTCTTTCTATTGATGTGGGTCCTATGTATAGTCCAAAATTTAAATGAGGTAGCCTATAATGTTTTAGGAATTCAATGGAGGTAAACTCCACTCTAGGGCATGATTTATAGGTATGGATTAAAAAATATTATGGTGAAATAACAAGCAAATCATATAGATTGTCAATTGGGTTTACTTGTAGTGAAATGAATAAGGAAATAAAACCTAAGTGGGTGGAATGGATGGATGATATCTAATCTAAAGTGGATATATCTCAATCAAATAAACTTCAAAAATAGGTAAGGGTAGAGTATAAAATATTTTTTTTTGATCTCAATAGGTCACTTCCAACATTGGTTTTTTGGTGGAAAAGTGATTTCAAAACTAGTGTTTATTGCTTGTAGATATTACACACTCATAGGCAAAGATAATTATGAAGTTTAGGGAGAAAGGGTGTAAGAAAATTGATGGTCTCAACTAAAGGTTGTTCCCTTTAGATTTTTTATTACACACCCTTAATTGGAATATTATAGCTCAAACCAAGAAGGTAAATTTTGTACACATTTAGAAAATTATACCAAAAATATAACACTCTTGCACACTAAGAATATTAACATAGTTTGGACTAATTGATTAATTAATCAATGAAATCTACTAAATTTTAATAGCATTTGCACATATAAGGTTAACATACATCAATAAAACTATCAAATTTATCTATAACTTTTACACACTTCAAATTATTATATTATCATAACCAGAAAATCAAAACCCTAATAACACAAGAATGGAAGGACAAAACACCAATGTAATTGCATGAAAATCAAAATTGATTTCTTCCTATATTTATAAAGTCTTCTAACCATTTAAAATGTGAAATTACATAAATATATAGACTTAAGAAGTGATACATCATCCTCCAAGTGCATGTAAACTCATGGTTACATTACATAATTAGAACATCAATTCTAATTTTATCCTCAAAATTGCATGCTTGCATGCTCATAGTTAACTAAAACTATGTCAAGATTAGTTGGCCTATATAAAGTAATGTAATGTGTGCATGCTTACAAATAGTTTAGGTAACATTACAATTATGCTCTAGTACAAGTAAACTATATGTGCAAAATTAAGTATTATCTACATGTATACATAAAAAATTATCCTTCAACTCAAGGTTGATTGGGTGTTTGTATGGAAGGAGTGGTTGTTGGAGGCATTGAATTAGATGCTTGTGTTGAACTAGGAGTTGAATCACTAGCATTCTTCTTTGCTTCCAAAACTTGATAGTGCTTATGCCCAATGTCGTACTAGTATCTAATTATGTCTATGTTAAGTAATGGAGGTATATGCACCTTATTTACCTATATTATTATCCTTGCATGCTCAGAATTTATAGTCCTGAAGTTAGTTCTAACAATCTCAAATTTTATGACCTTTTTCTTAGCAAAATTGAGCTTGGCTTCTATTTCCACTAAGGTTTTTATTTATATATTCTATTTGAAGTTTTATATAGTTTGATTAATATCTATTAAAATTTGACCTTGTTGATAAGCCATATTATGGAATCATTGGCTTGTGAAAGGTTCAATTCATCCAAAATCTATCAAACAAGAGTTTCATGTTCTGAGTATTTAGGTTTTTTGTCTTAGATGCATCAATCCACTCCCTAGCCTCCTATGTCCTAATGACTAAAAATTAAGGAAATTGGTATCCTCTAACATTTACATCATAGTTAAGTGTGCATATTCTTTTCCACTTGTAAAAAAATAAGAATTTTCAATTTATTCTCATATATTTTCAAAGAATTAAATAATTAAGTAGTCGCTACTATATGAGGTGTTAATTTTGACCTAATTGCAGTAATAACTTCAATAATATTATACAACATAGATATATAACTCTGTGTAGACTAAGAATTTGACTCAAGAGAGGATGGTTAGTATCGTGTTAGTTCCGAAATGAAAACAAATTGACAAAAACATACTAACTAACATAATATCTCTAGGCCTAGTCATTAAGGGGAGCTGAGTTAACAAAACATGAATGAAAAACACAACTAAAATGCAAAAGGAACATTCTTTTACCTTCCTTGGATGCTCCAAAGTGCTTATTTTAATGGTTTTCTCATTTTTTTCTCATGAATTCTACATCAATGGAAGCTTGGCTACCTCCATCTCTCCTTGGAATCTTGTGTGGCTTTGGCTTGGCTTGGCTCAATATTTTAGTATTATAAAACTAGTTTGAATGAAGCTTTGGAATCAATTCAACATTATAACTTTGGCATATGAGAGCTTAAAATTCAATAGGCAAGGCCTCATATTTATAGATTTTTGGAATGGTTTCAGGATCAACCATGACCATCCATCTCAAGATTGAGATGTGTGGCCATGAACAAATCCAAATATGAAATTCATTCTAAAAATATCCCCATTAATATTTTGGATAGAGGGGCATTGAATAGGCATGAATGTCTTAATGAGGCATGGGAGACTGATAATCCTAATATTTTATGCATTTATGGCTTATGGATGCCATCTCATATGATGATGTCACCTGATGATGTAGTTAATAGAAATCAATTTCCAATAAATATTTATTCAACAAGTTCCATGGAAAATTAACTTAAGGCCCTAATTTTTTTAATTAGCCTAAAACATGATTAGTCAATTTTGGTGTAAATTTTGGCCCTTAGTGCACAAATTAATCAAATTAGTTAAAATGTCTTGTTATTAGCTCAAAATTTTACTAGATTAGACTTAGGAGTCCATGTTAGATACATTGGAACCATATTCCCATTTAGGATGTTGTCAACACAAAATAAAAAATGCATGTGTCTCGTGAAAGAGATTTGACAAAAAATTACAATCTAGGGCACCTAGGTGTGAAATTAGCATTTTGATTTGAAATGATCTAATCAAATTTAGTTGGCCCATAAATTGCATTTCCCCATTTAATAATATCTTGAAAAAAATTGACACTTGAATATATAGATTTCAAATTTATTAATGTGTTTTAGTTTTTTTACGCCAAATTATGCACTTTGGTGGAAATTAGTTAAAAGCTTGGTTAGAGGTTATCAGTGGCCAGATTTAGGTGTCTATAGTTTTCCCCTATTTGGGAAGGAATTACAAGTTATAATCACAATAACATCTTATCAAAGAATGAAAAGGTCTTGTATGTCTAAAACTATAATGATGATGAACTAACTATATGATGCCCCCTTGATGGAATGGTTGGCACAAGGAAAGGTCGGCAAACGGTCCCTCAAAAAGAAAGAATCAAAATGAGGAGACCAAAGAAAGTAAAATTATAGGGTGAAAACATAATGAGTTTGAAAAAGTAGTAAAAATCATTGAGAATACAATTGGGATGGTGTAAAATGGTTTTCCCAAAGGTGGTTATAAGCATTGTACCCTGATACTGGTAATGTGGTATGATAACACAATGATTTGCCTAAAGGTGGTTATTATCATTGAGAAGATGGAACTGACCCAGTTAGGATAGACAAACAAGATAACATACCTTTGTATGGGCAAAAAAATTAAATGTGTGACAACACAATGATTTTCCCAAAGGTGATTAGAATTATTGAGAAATGCAGGTGCGACAGTGTACAATGATTTACCCATATGTGGTTATAATCATTATACCCTAATTATGATAAACATCATTGATTGGTTGATGATGAGGGTAACTTAAAATAGAAGGTAATAATGAATTTTAACAACCTTCTATTATGGATATGCTCATCTAAACTAACAAATGTTGAAATTATTTTATGGTTAATTAATCTATTTGGGATATGATTGGGATTGAAATCGGATGTTGGTGTTGAATAGATGTTGATGCCACCAATATTGAATAGACTTTTTGAGTCTAAGATTTATTTTAGCACATGTCAATAGGCATCATGGTATTACATTATGAGGACTTGACCAAAATATGCATAAGGACTGACTCCATAATCCAATACTAAAAATAAAACAAAGCACCAATGATAGAAACCATGATGCCAATGTAGACATATGAATATGGATAGATTCAAGTGTAAGTGTGCATAAGGAATAACCCAATGAACACACATAGATTGAATCAAGGAAACAATGCTAAAAGCAAACAAATAGACACATAAACAAACAAATAAATAGAAATAAATAAATAAATCAATATAAACCATACAAACATTACCCCTAAAAAATAGGTGTCAACTTAACAATCTAAATAAACCTAGGAATAGAAGAAAGGGAAGGGGGTGGCCAATATATCTCCCTATGTACTAGGAAAGTAGATGTTGCCTACGTAGTTTCATGGACATAATATCCATCAAAAAATTTAGGCCAAATGTAGTGCTACCAAGAAATGGGAAGAAAATGATAACTGGTGAAAACAAATAGAATGAATGTGATAGAAGAATAAGAATGGTCTTGAAAAATGACAAGTGCATGGAAATAAAGGCCAAAAAGGATGGGGAAACTAAGGAATAAGTGATTTTCTTGTAACTTAGTAAGGGTTCCCATAATCCCTAAGGCAAAGAAGTGGTCAATGTTTTTTGGTTTTTTCTAACAATTTTACAAATGTGTTTGGAATTTTTGGAGTATCTCAACTCGATCGATAATGATGAGACACTAAATGGTTCTAGATCATTAAATAAAGAG
Organism: Torreya grandis; assembly: GCA_037957365.1. Lineage (NCBI taxonomy): Eukaryota > Viridiplantae > Streptophyta > Pinopsida > Cupressales > Taxaceae > Torreya > Torreya grandis. The sequence goes on from JARHVA010007429.1 coordinate 335,131, forward strand.
AGTGTTACTTAGGTTACTCACAAATTGGCTATATCATTCAAACTTAGGTTGCTCAAAAAATGGCTAGAGCATGGCTTAGGTTACTCACAAAATGATGAGAACATCATTTAAGAAGGGTGACTGAGCTGACCTCAACAAGTATCAATCACTTCCTACATATTCATAGAGTAAGAACTCAATTCACTATATTTCCACCCTACATTAGAGGAATTAAACTAGTGTAGTAGTGAATTCAAATGAAATAGGCATAGTTGGTATAAAGGCATAGTGAGACATAAGAAATAACAAGTTGGTATGTCAAGGCTATATAAATAAATGTTGCCCCTAGTTTTCCCATAGATGGTTATAAATAGGACACAATGGCCTAGATCAATGGTAATAATCTACCCATATGTAGTTATAATTAGTATCAAGACTGGTGATATGAAAAGAATAAAAAATGAAGGATGCAACTATCAAAACTCTTGTCATATTGCTCCAAAATATTGTCCCTATCTAGAATGCCTAAAACAACTACTGAAACTAATTGGACTCATTGGTGATAAAAAGATGAAACTTATAGTGAAACTAAGGTCAATGGTCTAGGTAGATAGGATTCAAAATATGGTTGGTCGATAGAATAGGATGGTAAAATGGATAAGTAATAGGCTTAATAGGAATGATAAGAATGACATTCACACAAAGAAGAATAGTGATAAAGTGTCACAATGAAATTGGTCTTTACAGAAAATACACGATAGTGCTCAAGCATAGTAATGTTTGAAATGAATAATATTCAACTTAGGAATTTCATCTCTATCTGGTGTGGTGAGCCTATATGCTCTTGATCCATAATTTATAGTAATGATGAAAGGCCTTATCTAGTTTGGTTTGAATTTACCTTTATATTTATTCTTGATCATGGTATTCTTTTTATTTTCTTTAAGAACAAGATCACCAAGTTTAAATGTTCTATGCTTGACACACTGATTGTAGTGGCCTTTGAGTCTATTTTTATATGCTTGAAGATTATTGAGTGTAGTTGTACATTTTTAATCAAGTAGGTCTAGCTCTTATAGATGAGCTACTCGATAACCATGATCATCTAGGAAATGCTTGAAAGATATGTGTAGTGAAGGCAACTCGACCTTGATAAGAAGCATGGATTATATACCATAAACAAGTGAATATAGAGTGGCTCTTATGGGAGTATAGTGATTGGTATGGTATGCCCAAAGGGCACAAAATATTTGAAGGTGTCAATCATGACTAGAATCATTGACAATGTTTTTGATAATATTGATAATGGTTTTGTTTGATGCTTTGGCCTGGCCATTACCTTGAGGGTAATATGATATAGAAAAATGTTGTGTGATGGTATATTTGGCACATATCCTATCGACATCTTTGTTCTTGAATGATCCTCTATTATCAAATATAATGTTAAAGGGGATATTGTAGTGTAAAATGATATTGTTGAAGATGAACTTGGAAATTTTCTTTCCAGTCACGTAAGTGAGGGATATAGATTAAACCCACTTAGTGAAAAATTCAATGGTAGTAAGGATATGTTTATGGACATTTGAAGATGTAGGATTGATTTTCCCAATGAGGTCAAGTCCCCATGTATCAAATGGCCATGGTGTCAACATTATTTTTAGAGTTTTGACTCAGACATGAATTAGATTGGCATGCCATTGATATTTGTCACACTTATTGACATATGCAGTTGCATCTACATCTATTTTGGGCTAATAATAACTAGTACATAAGATATTTTTGGATAGGATGGACCCATTAGAGTGGGTTCCACATACCCCTTTGTGAACTTCCTATAATGCTAGTGTAGATTCTATCGAAGTTAAACAATGAAGAAGAGTTCCATTAAAACTATGATGATAAAGGGTTGATCCAAGTAAAGTATAATGAGTGGAGTGATGAATAAAGGCTTTGGTTTGTTTTTAGGATAGTTTAGGTGGTATAATTTGGTCATGAAGATAGTTATAAAGGTCTAAATACTAGATATAATTAAGACCAACAATATAACAAATCATTGCCATAGTTGAAGGTTCATGAGTTGGTGTGACCAAATTCTCGATGAAGAACTGATACTCTCTAGTTTTATCTATTTATTAATTCAAAGAGCCAATAGTAGCCATGGCATCTAGAGTTATATTAATAGCCCTTGGTATATGCTGAAATTACATATCTACAATATGTTATTTTAGAGTGTCAATTATAGCTTTGTAAGGAACCAGCTTGTCATCTTTAGTTTGGAAGTGGTTTGTGACCTAATTGATGATTAACTGAGAATCACCATAGACCTTGAGATGATATGTGTTCCATTATACTATCTGTCAAAGTCCTGCAATAAGTGCTTCATACTCAGCCATGTTTTTTATACAAGGAAAAATAATTTTCAAAGACTTAGAGATTAGATCTCCTTATGGTGTAATAAATAATAGGCCTGCCCTTGATCCATGTGTTATAAATGATCCATAGAAATATATATTTCATTGCTACTCCTCAAGAGGTGTGTCAATGATGATCATTATGGATTAATAAATAAATTGAAATATGAATGGCTTTATGTCTATAAGGTGTGCTTTAACAAGCTGATCTGTAAAGACATATCCCTTGATTGCCTTCTGATTGATATACTCTATGTCAAACTCACTAAGAAGAATAATTTAATTTTCAATTCTACCTTGTAAATATATTTTAGATAGTAGATACTTGAGCAGATCTACTTTTGAAATGACCATGGTCTTATTGTTCAACATGTAGTATCATAATTTTTGAGCTATGAAAACCGTGGCTAGACAGGCTTTTTTAATATTTTGTAGTTGTGTTCATATGTGACCAATGTAAATATTAAGTAGTATAAAACATGATATTTTCAATTATCATCATGTTTAGATAGAAGTGCCCCCAAAGCATTATCTATAGCTGATAGGTAAAACAAAAATGGTTTTCTTGGCATAAGGGGTAACAAAATAGGTAGATTTGTTAGGTAATCTTTTAGTTATTGAAAAGCTATTTGGTAGCTATTATCCTAGTGGAATGCAACTCCCTTATTTAAAATATGTGTAAATGGATGACACTTGTGTACTAATTTATATATGAATCATCAGATTGACTGGATCTTGCCCTATAAACTATGGAGCTACTTCAAATTAATTGGTGGTGGCATCTCTATTATAACTTGGACTTTAGCTAGATCAACTTCAATGCCTCTACAAGACATGATGAATCCAAGTAATTTCCTTGATGTTACTCCAAATACACATTTCTTTGGATTCAATCAGACTTTGTACTCACATAGTTTTTCAAATATTCTATGTAGCACTATTGGATGGTTAGCCCTAGTTTTTTATTTGCCTTATATCTTGTCAACATTATCTTCAACAATATCATGCATCATATCATGGAATATGATGGTCATGGATTTTTGATATGTATCTCCAACATTTTTAAGATCAAATGACATTACCTAATAATAAAATGTTCCCCATGGAATGGTGAATGCTATCTTGTGTTGATCTTCTAGTGTTATTCTGATTTGGTTATATCCTAAAAATTTATCCATTAATGAAAGCATTTGATAACCCATTGTGGAGGTGATGATCATGTTAATTTTTGGTAATGGAAAGTCATCCTTAGGGTAAGCTTTGTTTATATCATGGAAATTAGTACAAATTTGATTCCTTCAAGTTTTTTGCTAATAGGTACAATATTAGATATCCATTATGAGTAGTCAATGGAGTGAATACATCCTACTTATAAATTTTTTTCTAACTCTTTCTTTAATAATACAACAACATGAGGATGCATCTTGTGTAACTCTTACGTAACTGGTTTGGCATCAATATTTACTACAAGGTGATGTAAAACCAAGGTGGGGTCTAAACCTGACATGTCAAAATATGCCCATGTAAATATATCTACAAATTCTCTCAATAGAGTTATTAAGACTTCACGTTCCTCTTCAATGAGGGGCGTGCCTAATTTTATCCATTTTAAGTTTGATGGAGTCCTGATGTTTACCTATATTATATCTTCAACTAGAAGGGTCAAGCCATCTTCTAGGATACTAGGAAAAGACTTGAACTATTGGGCTATATCAGGGTCCTCTATTAAGACTTTCCCTTTAACTTCTCCTAGGCATGATGAATCTAAGTCCCCCAATGGGAGATTTAGTCACAAAAATAGTCATAAATTATTGAATAATTTGATCAAATAATTTTTGTTTCTCAAAACTAAAATCAAATCCATAGGTAATTTCATCATTGGTGGTCTCCTAGTCTAAATTTGAAGAAGAATGAACACCCCCATCTAATGGTGCTTGAAACAAGTTTTCACCACTAGATTGGCCTTTATCTTTAATTTTTCCATGGTTAAAAAGTGCATAAAAGAGTTTTTCACTTTGGGACCTCAATTTTTTATTTATTTGTTTTCAGCTAAGGGTGTTCACCTACTCTCTAAAATAGGCTTTAGGATCCAATGTGATTGAGAATCTTGATTTATGATCTCCCAACATAACATTATCTCTAAGGCCTAGATAATCATAGAATGCCTCATTTTTCTAAAACTCATTAATTGGTAAATTGGATTCTTGTTGGTCTTAATCTATCAATTGGGGATAGTATAATGGCAATGAGTTATTACGAATGATTGGGCTAATTATACATATGACATTATTATTAAACAAGTTAGTCTCAGCTAGGTCATCAAAGATAAGGCTATGATCAGACTCTATTTCATTGTCAACATCATCATCACTAGCCACTAATGATGGAGCTTGAATAAGATATGTGGGGTCATCCCCAAGTGGTTTGACTCCAAGTCCATAAGGTGTTTTGTACTTAGTCATATAAATTGGCTCAATGGTTCTTTGTTGATTCAGTCTGAGGCCTCTTCTTTCATAATCTTGATGTTCCATGATCCTATTTGGAATAGGATACTTGGTGCTCTTATAATAATTATCCAATTTTTCATTGTATAAACATGATTCATCTCCATCAAGAGGGTCTTGTTCTTGGCTAGATGTTGGTATGAACATGACTGGTCCTAGATTATAAAGTTTATCTTTACCTTTTCATTGTCAATGCATGTGTGGGGTGACTTTATGTCTTCAAAAGTTCTTTGCAATCCTAAGGAAGATTGGAAATATGAAAGGTATCATGGGTCACATAATCCCTTGGGACATTATCTAAAATGGTGAAATGATTGGAATTTTCAGGTGGTGGCATGTGAGAAAGTTAATCCAGGGTATTAGGATTTATGCAATTGTCCTCTAGAGGATCAATAAGTATGGCCTTTCCTTTATCCTACTTAGAACTTGGATTCATTCTATATTGGTAATTATACCTTTGAAAATTAGCCTTGAGATGTTTTTAGTGTTCATATGGGTGCAAATCTCCTATAATATTCACCTCCATCCCTAAGTGGGAGAACTTGATACATTGGTGCAGCATTGATGGGACTACATGAATCTCATGTAACTAAGGCCTACCTAAAATCATATTATATGAAAAATCAAGATCAAGCACATGGAAAAGTGTATCATGGGTCAAAGTCCCAATGATAACTAATAGGCTAATGGTGCCTTGTGATTCTCTATCCTAATTATCATAGGCTTCGATAGGTATCTTTTTTATTTGGAGATCTTCCATTATGTACCCAAGAAGCTTGATGAGCTTTATAGACATTATGTTGAGGCTTGATCCATTGTCTATAAAGACATGTTTCAATTTGTGAATTTTTATATAAACTTCTATGTCTAATGGATTATTATGGAGCAAGCTAAGGGAAGACATATCACTTTGGTTGAATGTGACTTGTTAGGCTAGAGCTAGGTGTCCAACCAAAGCTTGAAATTTATCAGGGGATACGTCACTAGGAATAGTGGATTGGGTCAAAAACTCATTCAAAATGTTCTTGTGGATTTTTTATGTTTGCAACAAATCTAAAATAGAGATCTAGGTTGGTGTCTTCTATAATTATCCCACAATATCAAACTTCTTTTTTGGGTCAGTGGTAAATGGCTTATTCCAAGGCTGAATAGTTAATTAGATAATGGGAAAAGTGGAAGATGGTTGTGGGTTTGGTATGGTAATCCTTGACCTTTGATTTGTGATTTCACAATCAAGATTAAATACAAGACCATGATTGCTAACAAATAGTCGTAATGGTGTGGGACCAGATAGAACAAATCTCAGTTATCAATGCACTTGTATGTGGTCACATGCCAAGGTTAAGTTATTAGTATAAGGTCTAAATGTGGGAATCCCTATATATTTGTTTGCCTGTGTGTGGTCCCAAGTCAAGGAAGGATTGTTGAAGTAATTATATTGGTTTGGTATGGTTAGCAATGGTCTCATCTGATTAGAATTTGGTCTAGAATTAATAGAGATAGTATTAACGTTACCTCCTACAATATGGCCTACAAATCTATTATAGTCATGTGCAAACACATGGTAGGTTTGTTGGTTGTTACTTTTATAACCTTAGTTCTATCCATTATTCTAATGTTGTTGGTTCTACTATTTATTCTACTAGTTTTGTTGGTTTAGCCTTTGATTTTGATACTATTGATTTTATAGTTGTACTGATCATGGTTGTTGTTATTATTTTTGTTGTTAGTTATAATATGGAAAAGGGTTTTGATAAATGCCAAGATTTTGATTGGAGGTGGAAGCGCCACCATCCAATGTGATTTGTCCATTCTAGAACATATTTTCAATTAAATGCTTGATTTACACACATCTTTGTAAATTGTGCTCATTGACCCAATGATACTCACATAATTCATTTTCATGGTACCAATTAGGATAAGAGATGCCTTGAGGATAATGTTTTGGTATAGGCCAACTAATAAAATTAGTGGTAGTAACTTTGTAAAATATAGACTCAATAGGATCTCCAAGGTCACTAAAAACATGACGTGTAGGCATAGTTCTCCTTGGAGGAGGGTTTTGTAATGCTAAAGGTTGTGGCATTTATTATGTAGGTCTTGGTTATTATGCTTGTGGCACTGGTTGAAGAGCTTATCAGGTAGGAGTGAGATTAAAAAAGGTGGTACAAATGATGTTGACATCATTTGAACATGACGTGACTTAGTTAATATATTTCTCATAATATTCCTATTGCAGTTGAATTTCTTTGGTCTATCTTGGTTATTGGCCTGTGTCAGTTATGATGCTTGTGCTTGGATTGGATGTTGATTTTGGCCACTTCCCTAATTAGCACCTTGGTTATAATTATTTTAATTAAGCTTGATTACTCCTTTATTGATGATCACTCACTTGATCAACAAACCTTTGTCAATGATTTATTTAAAGGTATGTGCACATTGTAGTTCCAAATGATAGGCTATCTCACTATGCAAGTTTCTAGTGAATATAGTGGCTGATTGTTTATCTAGTAAACTATGAGTGAGTTAGCTTGAAAGTTCTCTCCATCACTATAGATAGCTTTTAAAACTCTTGTCAACTTTTTTTAGCTTGTGTCAAATCAACTAATGAAATCTCATTCTTGAGATTATAGGAAAAGTGTTGCATAAACTTGTCTGAAAGATCATCAAAATTAGTTACTAAATTCTTAAGCAACTTTAAGAACCACTCCAAGGCTTGTCCAACTAAGCTCCTTAAAAATAACAATAAAAGATATATATCATTATATGCCACTAGTTGGCATGCAACAAAGAACTCAATTAAATGGGCTTTGGGGTCACCTTTCTCCTTGTATTTATCAAACTTTGGTGGCTCATATCTTGGAGAGAATTAAATCTATAAGTACTCCATATTGAAAGGATAGGAACCCACACCATCCAAATTAAACTTTTTAATTTGTTTTCCCACTTAGATGGCCATAATTGCATCCTTCATTTTTTATAATTCTTGGGATAGGAAATTAGAGGGAACATTAGTTTGAGGGGGAACATTGGCCTGGGTAGATGGTTGAGTGGTCACAAGTAGAGTATTTTGACTAGGGTATGATGGGGTTATTTGGTATACATTAAATTGGTTAGGTGATAAGTCAGAAATACACATACGTGAATTAAGATGTACTTGTTGAAATTACATGTTTGGTTATGTGATATTCTAGTTTGGGTTGGTGATGAAGGTTTAAATTGGAGGATTTTGAGGTTGGGATAGATGGATATAATGATACTATGCCTATTGTGATTAAATAGATACCTGTTGCTAATTGTTCGAACCTTGCTATTGAGTGAGAACTTGTGAGCTAAGACCCTATCTCTAAACTTATGGTATGACTTTCACAAAAGGTAAGTTTTGCCTAGCAGGTATTTGAGAGACATTGGATCCCCCTTATTGCATGAATCTTAATTAGGAAGTGAACATATGTTGGATATTTGGCACCTATCACTGACCAACATATAAAGGTTGTTTATTAAACATCATTTGGTTTTAAATTGGCATGTTGTTATGTGAATAAGAAGGTACATTTACTACTTGTGATGAGGTGGAACATTAGTTTCTCCTTGTTGAGGTGGTAATATTCTCAACCTCTAATATGTTGGTATATTCATGTGTGCCTATTGTTATGGAATATTATTCATTAGTTGTTGAGGAGGAAAAGGATTCATCACATTCTATTATTGAGGTATAACATTGGTTACTAGTCTACTACCTGATCTTATTGGTTGTGTACTTGATGAAGTAGTTGGTTGAGACTGGGGTGTAAAAGTTCCCTTTCCTAGGTTTTCTAAGCCACTCATGGTATTAAATAAAGTCACATGTTTTTGAATATTTATTCACATATTAGTATAACTTTGATTAGAGATTAGATGTTTCTTGTGCATTTTCCATTGTGTTTAGCTCATTGTTCTACGTAGAAGTAGAAGAAACATCTTCAGTAATTGGTGTATGTAACAAGTTGTCTATCAAAGTGTTTTGTGTGAATGGGTCTAAACTTTGATTATGTTGACTAGTTAACTCTATATAAGCTCTTTTTGAAGGAACTAAGTCAATAAGAGGTTTACTCACCATGGTCATTTGATTGAAATTATGCGCTAGATTTAGGTAGGTTTGATATGCTACTTGTATTAGGTTAAAGTGGTCTTCCATGAGGTTCTTTTCTTTGTTAGGCATATTAGGATCTTGATATGTCATTTGGAATAGATTCAAAGGATTTATAAAAGAAGCTTGTTGACTAGACAATATGTTGTGAGGCATTCTTACTAGGCGTGGTAAACTTTCATGAGGGAACTCCACTGAAAAATTAGCCCTTACTTCTATAGCTCTAACCAAAGTATCATATTTATTCTCCAACAAATGATACTCAAATAAAAATGGATCATATGTGGAAGGCATATTAGAGAGTAGGATTATTGAGGAACTAGTTTTTCAGCTATGGGCATCATAGCTAGGTATTTTGTAGTTTGTTCTTGCTCCTATTTTGAATATGGTGGCATATTAACCAAATAGTTAGTTAATGGATCTTGGTTTTGTTCCCCTATTTGAGTATTATAAGAGGGATAAGTATCCATCTCATAAACAATATTATCTATGTAGGGGTCTTGCACCATTTCTTCTTGTGCAACCACATTACTAATCCCTGAATTATACATGAGTCCACTACAATTGTAAGAATACATGTTGGGATCCAAAGTAAATGTTTTGTGATATAAAAGGAAGAGAGTTATAATAACTCTAAAAAGATAATGTCTAAAAGATGATGTTCAAACTTGGTCTAGATTTTTCAAAAGGATGGAAAATTTTATGCAATGATTTATGATAAAACAAGCTAACATTAATTATCTAATGTTACACATCTTATACAAAAAATATTAAGTAAATGGATGAAAAATTGAAATGCCAAACTCTAAGGTCAAAGTATTTCAAACCAATCTAATCTAGGAAATAAATAGTTACTAGGTATTTTGTCCAAACATGGTGTCAAAAGCTAGGCTCAAACAAGGCATGTGTTATGACTCTTGGCCAAACAGTGTCAAAAGCTAGACTTTGAAAAAAGATGAGATTTTAATCTAACAGATTTGAAACACTTATAAAAAACTAGGCATTTGACTCTTGGACATGAACTCAATCAAATAGGTATAAGATATGAAACAAAAGGAACTTTAGAGATAGTTTGTTTTCTTGTAAGTGATGGTATAAAACTTGGTTTCTTTGACATATACACTAGAAAAATGTAAATGGCATAACTGTGCTAGACAAAGGTATACTCAGATTGGCTTTAAAAATGTGCAAAAACTTGAACTCTATGCAAGAGGGTCTATGAAACATTTTTTGAAATGTTTTGGGTAGAATAACAATGCTAGAATACTCAAAAGATGTGATAAAATGTTTGTTTCAAAAACTCCATAAGGAAAATATGGTTTCTCATAAATTCAATAGTGTAACACTATCTTTCTTAACTCAAATGACATACATGCCTCCAAAGTTTTGACAATATCTCTAAGGAAAAAAAGTATGTATTCAAATGATCTAAGGCAAAATGGGATGGTAACATAAAACAATTTGGTGCATAAACTCAAAGTGTAAATGTTTGGCATAAAATGACTTAAGGCCATCAAGTGGTGATAATGATTATGAGTCTTAAATGGCCTTCAATTGAAATGTAAATTTGAACCTAAGTTAAAACAAGTTTAACATGAAAATGGTGAACCCACTTGACACATCAACCCATAGAACTTATAAAGGTTCAAATTTAAATTTGAATTATAAATGAAGGACTTTAAACAAACTTTGGTAAAGGTCTAGACTCAATTGGGCAACATAAATACACCAAAGTGGATGATATGACTTTGAGTTTTGATGAAATTTTGAACAAGGCAAATTAATTATTCATGTGGGCAGCATAATGCCTCTTTGTTCAAAGGAAAATGAGGACTATGTGTTTTGTTTTGTATCATTTATTCACACCAAGTTTTGACTCCAAACAAGACTTTAATCTATAAGAAAACCAACTAGTTAATCACTCTTTAGATCTTAAACTGATAAGGTTGATCGGTATTGTTTGAATCCATTAATATACATCATTTGAGAGGATTTTAAGTGTTTATCCAAAAGTAAATGTGAATTATATAGTAGGGTTTCTACACCCCCTTCTCTCAAATGATAGTACTACAACATGGACCTTTAGGTGCACTTTGCACTAACATTACTTCCATGGTAAATAGGGATTTTGCTAAAAACTATAAGTTTTCAATAATTTCTAGGGGAATAAATTACACAATTACTTTCATGCCATGATGTAAAATAAAAATGTGTAATTGGGTGTCCATGACACTTGATACGAAAATGTCTTATCCTTTTTGCAACCACTATATCTATCGCTTGCTCAATATAGTGCGATGTCTAAAGTGTAGATAGTAGATACATCTCATGTGAAACTCCAACACTAGAAGGTGGTTTAACAACTCAAACCTATAATCTTAGTGGGAGTGGGTGAATTCAGAGCCAAGAGATGAAACCCTAGATCAAATCTTCCCTAAAAAACTTATGGGAGGTAATGAATTACCCCTCACAAGCCAAGATGTAATGAAATAAATAAGTGAAAGAGATTAGAGGTTGTGTCTAGGTAACTAAAACCATGAGATTACTTGAGGATAGTCTTAAAAACATATCTTTCATGCCTTTGACTAAGGAACTTTGTAATAAAGATGGTACTTTTGATCTCAAAAGTTCCCTAAATGGGACAGATGGGAGAGCATACATGCAACATCTTTATTTTTTCCAATCAAATTATATTTAAACAACTATTGAATATAAAATTTGGAAAAATGAGTTAAATTTTAAGCGCTAAAACCAAATTTTGGTGATGTTATTTTTTCCCTTTGGCCTTAAGTTTTTAATTTTGAAAGACAATCACAAAACTCAACCAATAAAACACCCTAAAAAGTTTCTTTAAACAACAAAATGAAGGATTATAATTAATTTTAGACATCTAAATGAAGTGTGAAAAGACTAATTTAAGTTTTTTTTACACTTTTTTAGGTATATCCTACAATAAAAATGTTAGCACTTTTTTTAGCCTTCAATCACATTTATCAAATGAGGTAACCTTGAAGGGCAAAATCTGTCAACCCAAAGGAAAAATCTCAAGAAATCAAACACATTATATTATAATTGATTAGAAAAAATATCAATAAAATCTTAAAAGATTAAAATTAAAAATGTGAAAACCTGAAAAAAATAAATAAATAGAAGGCTAAAAATAAAACATAACACATAACACATAAAAGCCTGCACACAAAACATAAAAACTTGCAGTCAGTATTTTTAACATAAATTTTAAAATATAGATCTATTTTCCATGAAATTTTTAGATATTGTCTAAAAATATAGGACACACTTCTAAAAAAAAAAAGTCTAAAAATGAAATATAAAAAAAATTATTAACTCTATTCTAACCATTTTTACTAGAAAAATAAAAAATAAAAAATGACAGTCACTAAACAGTCATAACTTCTAATTTATATATATATATATTTTAAATAATATAAATAACATATTTATATATAGCCATACAAAAATTTATAAAAAAAATATTAAATAAATAAAAATTTGTCAATTCTTTTTGGGCCATTTTTACTCTAGCAAAGCAAAAACAACAAAAACAGAATTAAAACTATGAATACAAAGAAATTTGTGGTTACGCACTTATGAAGATAGTCCTACCAGGATTTCCATTATGTAGAATAAAAATTTGAATCAAGATAGGATGGTTAGTATCATAATAGTTTTAAAATGAAATCAAATTGACAAAAACACACTAACTAGCATAACATCTCTAAGCCTAGTCACTAGGGGGAGCTTAGTTAACAAAAAATGAATGGAAAACACAACTAAAATACAAAATAAACCTTATTTTACCTTCCTTGGATGCTCCAAAGTGATTTTTTTAGTGTCGTACTCAGTTTCTACTCATTAAGTCTTCATTAGTAGAAGCTTGGCTACCTCCATCTCTCTTTGGCACCTTGTGTGGCTTTGGTTTGGCTTGGATCAATATTTTAGCATTATAACACTAATTTGCATGAATATTTGGAATCAAATAAACATTATAAATTTTTCATATGAGATATTAAAATTCAATAGGCAAGGCCTCCTATTTATATATTTTTAGAATAGTTTGAGGATCAACTATGACCATCCATCTCAAGATTGAGATGTGTGACCATGAATAAATCCAAATATAAAATTAATTATACAAATATCTCCATTAATATCTAGGATAAAAGGACATTTAATAGGCATGGAGGGTATTAATAAGACATGAGAGACCTATAATCCTAATATTTTATGCATTTATGACTTATGGATGCCACCCCATATGATGATGTCATCTGATGATGCAATTAATAGAAATCAATTTCCAATAAAGATTTATTCAACAAGTTTGATGGAAAATTAACTTAAGGCCCTAATTTGGTTTAATTAGCCTAAAACATGATTAGTCAAATTTGGTGAAAATTTTGGCCCTTGGTGCACAAATTAGTCAAAATGTCTAGTTATTGGCTCAAACTTTTATTGGATTAGAATTGGGAGTCAATATTAGATATGTTGGAAACGTACTCCCATTTAGGATGTTATAAACACAAAATAACAAAGGCACATGTCTCATGTAAGAGATTTGATAGAAAAGAGCAATCAAGTGCATCCAAGTGTGAAATTAGCATTTTGACTTGAAATGATCTGATCAAAGTTAGTTGGCCCATAAATTTCATTGCCCCATTTAATGATATCCTATAAAAAATTGGGACTTGAATATATCAATTTCAAAGCTTTTAATGTGTTTTAGTATTTTTAGGCCAAATTGTGTACTTTGGTGGAAATTGGTAAAAATCATGGTTGGAAGTTATCAATGACTAGATTTAGGTGTCTACACTTTAGACATCTAACTCTATTTGCATTAGAACATGTAAAATTTACTATTGTTGTCTTATTTATTCTAGTTCTTGCTCTAGTTCTCTCCTAACCATTTTGGTTCCTTCATATATCTCTACTATAACACACTTTTGTGTTCAAAATAAGATTTAAAATCCTTTATATATGGGGACTGTCCTTATTTTTTGTCCTTCCTCTTGGATAAGATAAACATTTCTTGCCTCTCCTCTACTATGACTACTCTCCTAGTCTTATCTTCCATCTTCCTTTTCCTTACCCTATGGAGACTCTTGATTGATTTTTCAAATACTAAACTTATAGTGGAAAATTCAGTAATAAATAGATTAAGACTTTTTGAAGCCTTTGAAAGTATGTTTATTGCCACTATGGGAGGACTAGTTGGGCTAGATCTATGGGTTGAGTGTCTAAAACTATACTCTCACCCAATATTTATCTCGATATCTACCTAAAGGTTTCCTCTAGAAGGGGATCAAAAACTAAGAGTTAGATGATTTTAGACTAGTCCACTCCTCCATATTATGGTAATATATGGGTTGTGAAAATTAGCTTATTCTTATCAATCTTTTTGGTTTTTATCACAGTTGAATCTTGAGATGAACTAGGAGGGGGAACTCATAGACCTAGTTGTGTAGATGATGCATAGAGTTGAGGACTTGCTACCACTCCCTTTGCCTTCTCTATTACCTTTTTATGAAATTTTTATTGGTTATTATTAGGTATGGGACATTAGTGAAAGGAACAACAATAGTAATTGTAAGAATGGATGTGGAAGAAGTAATTGGAGGAAGAACAATCTGGGAAATAGGAACAATAAGGGTAGAAGAAAAATCCTCTACCTTTAGAACTAGTAGGGTTGATTGATAAATGGGTTGTGTAGGAGAAACCTCCACCTTTGGGACGAAGAGGGGAGGAGGACTGAATGAAACATAATAAAATGTATTAACAATAAAAGGAGAAACATGAAAAATAATAGTGTTGACTAAATTTGACCTTGCAGGTTGTATTGGTCCCCCTATAGGTAAAAATTTGATTTTCAGAGGTTTATAGGGGGTATAATATTTTTTAATGAGGTATTTCATATCTCATTTTGTGTTATTTCATGTTATATTAGCCTTAGTCTTAGTCATTTTTAATCCTTGTGCCTTTTTGAGTCATTTAAAGGTCATAAAAGGAGCATTTAATGACTTGTACAAAATCTTTAGGAAATTTGAAGGTTTTAAAGGATGATTTCACATTCCATGTGTCCTCATATGTCTTAATCAACTATTATAAATGAAAATTGGTAGGTTATTACAAAGAAAAGGTAGTTTTTTTGGATAGAATGAGCATTTAATGAGGTGTACAGAATTGTATGACCTCTTGTAGCTGATTACACTTTAATGGTGTCTCTTGGTATTCCACACACTTATTTTAGTGATAACTTTTATTATAATCTTCAATAAATAAAAAAATTTCTTCTCTCTTCTTCTACTAGGATTGGCAAGCAAGAATGGCCCTCAGGCTTGTATTTGGTATGGTCAACAAGAGAGGTTTTAGGAAAAATGCTCTGGGGGGTGGTTTATAAAATTATCCAAATTCCATTTGATGTTTGGTTTTAGAGGAATGGTGGCCTATGCATTATGAACCATTCCTAAGAAGTTTACCTATCTAATTTACTTATTAATCTATGCACCCTACAAGTTTTACTTTGGTTTGGAGAATTCCATACAATACAACTACTAAGACTAATTCAAAATGATTTTTAATCTCTCCTCTCATGCTTTTCATTCTTAGTTTCATGTTTGGAAAATATCTCATAGGCTAATTAGTTTAGTTTGCAAGTTGATGCTCTAGGTAGAATGGCAGTCAAGTTCACTATTTATAGAACTTTGTATTATCTACAAGGGATTTATATGAATAGGAAATGGTTTTTTCCATGTTTTGGTGCCATAGGTACCACATCTTTCCATGTTTGGTCTCATAACTCCATAGGTACCACCTCTTATCATACTCTCAGTCAACTTTTTGCCTACTCTTAGTTATAGTCATGAGGTTTGAGCTTTAATCACATATATAGAGGAGAAATGAAGACTCTAAAATGTGTTTTTCAAATTATTATATGATAATTCAGATTGAACACCCCAAATATCATAAAGGGTTTATGATTGTAGTCATAAGCAACAGATGCAGTCAGGCAGCCATGAATGTACTTCTATGTTAGCATCAATAGAAGGGTTCAACATTAAAATGGAGTATGAGAGCTTGTTTCAAGTTATAAAACATCTTAATGTCTCATATAGATACATTTAGGATATATTAATTAACTATTTTAGGGATATTTCTTATTACATAGACCATTTCACATATACTATTTGCATACCATTCAAGATGCACATACAAGTATCTCAGGATGATGTCATTATAGAATAAGATCCTTAGTGGTAGTTTTAAACCCTTTAGAATGATAATATTAAATTTTAAACCTTGGTTAATTCCTATAATTTATTAAAAACATGTGAATTGGCATATTGCGTACATTTCTCATCCTCACTACATGTATGTGAAAATATTCACCTACAAGTGGTACCATAGGGGGTTGAGAACTCTCGATGGAATATTTGGACAATTTAAAACCTTCCTTGGAGTTTTAAAGTGTTTAATAGATCATAATAAGCATTATTGTAATGTTAAGTGGATAATCAAACTATGAGATTATTTCCAAAGGTGAAAAGCCTATGTTTAGGGACCTTGTCCCTAAAATAGGAAAATAGAGCACCTAAGATTTTTATTGAGATTTTACAATAGGGTTATAAGTATTTTTTATGCACTAAAGTGAGAATACATTATATGTCTCACATATGGGTTCAAATTGAAAAATTAAGAGGGTGACTTAGTATTTTGGTTTACTTTCTAGAGAAGCTCAAACATGCACCTCTGACCACTAAATTTTAACAGTGAATTCAATAGGTTTTGAGCTCCAATTAGACTTCTCATCCCAAGGTTGTAAAGTTAGACCATACCACCATGTTTATAGGATCCTATATATTTGGAAAGAGAATTTATGATCTAATCATCATTTAAATAGTATTATATACTGGATATACCCCCATAACTTTACCTACATGTCTCTTTTTCATCACAAATGAACACATATAGGCTGGCTATAGGGTTATCATGAGGATTAAGCTAGATAACCTTGATGATGGACCTAACTCATAGAATATAATGAAAAAATGTAAATATATTATGGTTTATATAACTTTAAGTAATACATTAATCATTCAAACAAGGTATAAATCATATAATTTCACCTACATGTGTGCCTATTTCTAGATTATTCACTTGTAGATAACAATGACTTAGTTGATGATTATTATAAGTATTTGGCATAGAAAACACATGGAATGTGTGAATAAAGGAATAATGGGATGTAATTAATAGTTTAAATATGACCCTATATAATTTTAATCAGACCTAAAAGTGTGATTTACACCTACAGGTAGGGGAAATATGAAATCAAGGTTAGTTTATCACTCAGGCCTAATTGAGTAAGAGCACAGTTGAAGGTGTAAATATGGATGAGAGAGGTTTGTGAGAATATTTAAGATATAGATAATTATAATTAATATATTTTAATACCATCATGATGTATAAACAAGAAAATAAAAGACCTTAAATAAGCAATACATAGTCTATTCCCAAACCTTGTAGGTAGTCAACTACTCCACAATTTGTCTTGGATTACTAAGGAGTTTAGGGGTAAAATGACTTGATAAAAGGCTCAAATTTTATGAAGAGGCTATGAATAAATTTTATAACCATCTTAAACAT
Organism: Torreya grandis; assembly: GCA_037957365.1. Taxonomy (NCBI): domain Eukaryota; kingdom Viridiplantae; phylum Streptophyta; class Pinopsida; order Cupressales; family Taxaceae; genus Torreya; species Torreya grandis. The sequence continues at coordinate 352,815 of JARHVA010007429.1, forward strand.
TCAAATTTTTTGAGTAAATATGGGAAGTACCCTATGTTATATCTCAGACAGAGGGTACTTCCCTTTATGCACAAATAGGCAATTGTAGGAAATGGAGACAAAGGGATGAGCCAAGAACTGATTGAGCATTGAGGATAGGATTTTAAAGTTTTTTGAAACCTATGAAAACATGAAAAAAACCTCACATAATTATGGAACCCAATAAGATGGTCTAGGTGGTTAAGTTTGCAAGTAGGCCTATTAGGCATGGTTAGGCCTAGAATCCAAAGAGGAGGTCATTCTAAATTAAAACCTTACAAAAGCATTATGATGGGTTTTGAAATATTTTTATGGTCTTTCCATATGTTTTCAATATTTCATCTTGTATAGGAACCACATAGAGAGCCACTTTTGGCTTAAAACTAACTCAGACCTGTAGGAAATGGAGAGGAGAGTTCGAGTGGACAAATTTGGAATATTTTATCTACCTTACATGGGGAATCAAGGAGATATAAGATGTTATATATGGTCCTTAACTTAATTCTTGAAGTATTTTTTTAGGTTTTGAATGCCAGACCTTTATGAAACATCACTAAAGGTCAAAACTACATAAAACCCTTGTAAACTCTTGTTAAGGAACTGACTGGGAAAAAAATGAAGGAAATGCATCTAAATGGACCATAATGGCATGGGAAATGATTTTATATTGTATATGACTCTTTATATATTATCCCCATCAATTTTGGTGCTGACCTATCTATATGGACAGGGTACAAAATAGGTTCTTTTGACTATTTTGTGCATTATGAAGGTTATAGAGATGAAACCAACTTTAAGAAAAGGACTGGGACTTAGGATAACCCCTCATGTCCATTTAATTATTCATAAAAAATCTTAATTTTTTTTACCAACTACTTCATCTTAGCCAATCAAAACTGGCATAGTGAACATGATAGTGAGAAGGGTGAAAAGTTTCAAGTAGGTTACTTTTAAGGTGTGTCTGATGCCTCTAAGTCCATGGATGGTCTTGAAACATGTAATTAACTTCCTTTTATGGATTTACATAACAAATTTAATATAAATTTGAGACCAAGTGTGCTAGGTGTGTGAAGGAGTTTTATTTGAGTGTAAGCAGTGATGGCTTGTTTATAACAGATTCCAAGTGATTAGGAATGCAACCAGTGCATGGAGAAACATGTCTAAAACCTTTCCATCTTATTATAATCATTAAAACTATGCCTAATTATTTTTTGGGATGTTTTAATAGTGTTGAATGATGAAGTCAATTTTTGAGCCAACAAGAGGAATTTCACACCACATTTCAAGAGTTTCATGACTTGGGGTGACACTTGTGCTTCTTGATCTTGCATGATCATTTTCACATTCCCTTATCATGCACATGTAACTCATTTTATAATCTTAAAAAGTATCTTTTTGACCTTTGTACTTCTCTCTTCTCTTCTTTCTCTCAAGTTCTATAAGAACTAGCCATTTTGGCCTTTGTAAACTATGCTCCACCTAAGTATGGTGAAACCTTGCTCATTTACATACCATAGATCAATAATAACACTAATTTTACCTCTTATATTACTTTTCATAGTGTTTTCACTTAGATGATTAATCTTGATTAGTGGTGACTATTTTTTTATTTAGCATTGTTATCTCATTCTCTCACCTATTTACAGTTGGAAAACTTCTTCTTGTAGGTCATGTGAAGTATTCTATTAATGTGTCAAGGTTAAGTGAGTTAGTCTATTCAAATATTGACATTATATGCCTCTTTTTTTGTCCTCATGACCAAAAAATTCATCAAAAACTCATACTAAAATATTGATGTGAGAAGATTCAGATTAGATAAGTGTATGCCTAGCTAGTCTCTTGGTCTCATGTGTCACATACAACTAGTTGGTAGTCATGAATTATTTTGGTGTATCACCTCCTTTATGATAGTTTAATTTCATTTTTATCTTTACATTTTCCTTACAAACATAGGTGTAGTAGTGATCCAAAAGTGGCACATCAAGGGAGGTAACCCTATCTAGAGATTCACCTCATTCTTAGGATACTCACATCCTAAAGGTGTTTCAATTGTGCCACTTGGATGAGGAGAGTTGATAAATATCCTCAAAGGATGAAAATTCAAGTGATAATATTTTTTGGCATGCTTGATGGGACTCTTAATCCAAGAAGTTGAAAGATTTTTGGTGTTGTGTTTCAACACATCAGCCTTTAGACACATCTATCTAAACATAAATGGAGACTCCAAAGTTAATTCATTTGGTCAATTATCCCAAGTTTTCATTTTGAATATTTTTGGTAATTTTTTATTTGTTTTCTTTCTTCCCAATGAAGTTTCATGGCTAATTTTAGTGTTGAGTATTATTTTACACAAGTTGGTGAGATATATCAAGCTTATTGCATTCCCCATCAGCGTTTATATGATCCTTATCAACATTTTCATGATCCATAACAGCTCCAATATGACCCTTATCATCCTTTTCATGAGTTTTATTAATCTTATAACCAGCCCTCTTAATACCTTTCTCCTCCTAGTCAACCTAGTTACTTCTCTAATTATTCCATTTCCACTTTCAAGAAAACTCTCTTGAGCTATGAGAAGTACATAATAGACCTTGACACACTAAGGGGACATGGTCAAGATGTTCCTAGTCATTTAATTCATATGGTGAGAGATGCATTAGATTTGGTTAAGATAAAGTGAGCACCTATTGAGAAATCAAATTGGAAAAGGCTCATAAGTGAGATGCTAAAGGGTGGGTGGATTGGTTGTATCTTTAGAAGATAGGATAAGAATTCATGAGGAGTAGCCTCACCAAGTATATCAGACCTCATATCCACCTCTCCGAGATTTATATCAGTCTTACTTGTCCCCTACTCATGAACCTAATCAAGCTTATCAAATTCATCTTTTTCCCATTTAGTTGGAAGAGAGAGTTAGAAAGACAAGCTTTATTTTTGAAGCAAACCTTAACAGGTAGATTGATTTATCAAACAACAAGATGAATCAATTCATCTCATTAGAAAAAGAAGTGGAATATAATCCCTTATTACCCTCTCCAATTACATCCCCACCTTAAGAAGTGATTTCTAGATACAAAATCCCAAGTTGGAGACAAGGTGGAGAATCCAAGCCTAAGGAGATCCCAAGTTTCTTGAACACTTCAACCACTCCTCAAATTGAATCACTACCTCAAGAAGATACTCCTAATCCTATCATCATAATTAATAATAAGTTAGTTGAATCATGGGGAATTAAAGAGGATAAAATCCTAGATAAAGAGTGTGAAGTTGAGAAAAAGCTTGATCTTATGCAAGACCCTCTCACCCTTCCTCAAGAGACCTCTTGTCTTCCATGTCAGCCCTATTTTCCTCCCTATCCTCATGATGATGCCTATAAAATTCAAGAGAGAATTTTCCAAGAGAACCTATCCAAGCAAATTAAAGAGTTATAATTGATATTGAAATTGTTAAGTCAAGGTGTGATGGAAGGTTTAGAGACAAAAGAAGATCATATGCGTAAACACACCCCATCTAACCTTCCTCAAGAGAGTGTTCAAGCAAAATCAGATTAAAATTAAGTGATTATAAAATGGAAGGAATAAAACCAAGATATTTTATCCCAAGGTATACCTGCCCTTCATCAAGAACTCCTGAAAGAATCCCCTATAATTCATTCTTAATCTACTTTTGAGTCCTATGTTCCACCTCCACCAACTAGTTCATCTTGTCCTCACCCTATCACCATTTTCCTTGATGGACCTATGGTATGGGAACCTAAAGAGGATAATTTAGTTGATAAAAATTCATAACTCTTGCTTGAATAAAATACATCTCTTTGGCAGCCTCATTAGACTAAGTCACATGATTACAAGATGCCTAGTCTTGGCATCACCAAGAAGGAGAAAGAAATTGAGGACCTTGCAGTCCTTGGGAACCAAATTCATGTTATGATAGGTAAGATACAATTTTATATCCCTCAAGAGGTCGTAAATGATAAATAATAAGTGATTTATTATGTTGAAACTTTTGATTAGGTTGATATGGAAGAATGTTTTCCTTTTGCCAAAGAAGAAGAAATCACCATTGGTTCTTCCATCACTATCCAAGACATCATAGAGGGAAAAAACAAGTATATGATCAGCCTTTGGATGATTTTTTTGAAATAATTGGAGTAGGTTATACTCATATTTAAGGAGGATATTATCTAATCAAAAATGGAGAAGGTAGCCTTGACACTCAAGTGAGTATGCAAAGAAAAAACAATTTTTCAAATGTGTCCTTTCAAGAGGAATGTGCATCCCATGATGACATTTTTGAAATAATTAATATGGGTTAAATAATCTCAATATATTGGGATAAAAAAATAAGATCTTTAAGGATGGAACAAACTTCTATTGGCCTCAATATTTTAATGAACAAGAAACTACTCCTCTTGAAACCATGCCTACTAAGAAGATACAAGTTGATCATGAAATGAAAAGTAGGAAGAAGTATGAGGTATGTGTATAAATTCAAGAGGAATAAATTTACATTGGAGACATATTTGAGGATGATATTCTTAAGAGTAGATCAAGTGAAGTACCAAGGAATATGTCTGATCTACCAAGAATCCAATCCAAGGAACAACATGCTTGGCACTATGACTCATCTCATGAAGAAGAAGATTCAATAAACTTTCCTTTTGATCCTAGAAAGGATGTATGCTTAGTTTATAGTTGTGCATAGTTGTTTGTTTTTAGATTTACCTAAGTGCTTTGAGCACATGTGTGTGTGTCTTTTTAGTTAGCTAGTTTTATATGTGTCCTTTGTTTTGTGTGGTTGAGGTAGTTAATTGGTCTTGTCTTGATTAAAACATGGTTGTCAAGTGTCAAGTCTTACTATTTTGTTTTAAACATCATATGAATCCCTAAGCCTAGTAGAATAATAAGGCTACTGATCTTTATTATAGTAGGCATATTACCTATTGACCATTTTTGGTCCAACAAGCCAAAAGTGGTCCCCTTCTTTCCTTGTTGTTCTGAGCTAGTTCATTTTTTTGATTGTGTACAAGTCTAGAAATTTCTACAGACTCTGCAGGCGTTTCTTTTGGCAGGTGAAGAACTAGTTCAAGGAGTGCAAGGTTTTACAAAGATTCTTCAAAATCTTGTCAGAATAAATCCATAAGGAAAAGAGCTAAAATGGTTCAAGACACTTTTTCTTAAAGGTTAGAAAAGTGGTTCACGACATGATCTTTCCAAGGTTAGCATCTTTGAACTGTTGAACCATTGAACTAGTTCAATGCTTTGGTTCAATGCCTTGGTTCATTGCTTTGGTTCAAAGCATTTGGTTTAAGAATTTGGTTCAAGTGGTAGGTTCAAAGGCTTGGTTCAACAAATGAGTGGCATGCAGTGTTGAACCATTGAACCATTGAACTATTTTTGGTTTAATCGGTTGGTTCAATGGCTTGGTTCAAAGCAGTGTCCTAAAGCCAAAAGACAAGTGCCCTTGTAGAGGATAAAGAAATCTTACAAAGGGGACCCAAATAAAAGGCTGAAGGGATTGGTCAAGTAAATGAAGGGCGCGCAGACGTCAAACTTTGTAGCAGAGAAATCATCAAGGAAAGAAGTGAGTGAAAGCGGCCAAGTGTCAAATTCCACGGGTTTCTCCTTTCAACTTCATTATTCAAGAGAAGACTATGGTGGACCCTGGTAAGCTGCTAAAGGCTATGTAGAGTGTGCCAAGTCTCACTATCTATGAGAATCAAATGCATCTCAAATATTTCTAAGGTAGCTAGAAAGTTTCTACAGTCAAGTGGATATTGCCATGTGTCCCATCATAAACTCATCAGAAGCTACCATGCGTCAACATCTACATTCCAAAGTGCCTTATGAGTTTCAAATTAAAAGGCACACAGATGTCAAACTTTGCAGTAGAGGAATCATTAAGGAAAGGAGTGAGCAAAACTGGCCATGTGTCAACTTTCATAGGTTTTTCCTTTCAACTTCGTTATTCAAGAGAAGACTGTGGTGGGCCCAAGTAAGCTATTAAAGGCTATGCGGAGTGTGCCAAGTGTCACTGTCCATGAAAATCAAATGAGTCCTAAATATTTCTAAGGCAGCTAGAAAGTTTCTACAGTCAAGTGGATAGTACCGTGTGTCCCATCATAAACTCAGTGGAAGCTGCCACATGTCAACATCCTCATTCTAAAGTTCCTTATGAGTTTCAAAGTGATGGGCACATAGACATCAAATTTTTAGGAATGGAATAACCATTACTTTTTAAGGGAAAGGTGTGAACTTGAAGGAATTCAAAGACTAAAGGCCACAAGGGAGAATCCATTGAAGAGGAAATCTAGAGAGGACAAGAACTAGTAAAAGATAACCCAAGGGATGAAGGAGCAAAAACTAAGAAGGTAGCCCAGGTGGCAAAGAAGAGGTAAGTTATTTATATAGTTAAAATAGTGTCTGCCAATTGATTACTAGAGGCACAAGTAGATGATGAATGGTGCAACCCATTTTTTCCCCATTTTTCATTAATGAGCAGGCAAGCCATAAAATGCCTTTAAGGAGTAGTCTTCTACAGACAAACGGTGTGGCCCATAATTTCACCTCAAAGCATGAGGCTGACATAGCATTTCCTTTGAGTAGCTTTCCTCTTCCCAATGCCCAGAGTGCACATGGGTCACTTGTAACAGGGGTGCCAAAAGGCCTCCTTCTTCCTCTATATATTGTAGACTTCTCATTGGAGAAGATATCTCTCACATTGTAAGGTGAAGCCCTATTATTTTTCACCTGGAATCAATAAGATACACAATTTTACCTCTATTTTGGTTGCATACATCTCTGAGTGGGTCTGAGTGTTAGTCTTGTGTTCAATCATTATTCCTTAATGCTTTCATAGGGTCAATACTAACACACCTGGTGTATGCAAAGCACCTTTCTTATAGGTGACAAGAAGAGTTGTGCTCAGATCACATCAGTAGAAGAAGACTATCAAATAGTGTGTTCTTCTTATAGTGCCTATGATAAGTCCCTTTACTATGTTTTCCCATTAAAGCCTCTTTATCAATCCCCTACAGACTGGTCCTTTTACCAGTTAAAGTGTATGTATGTGTTTATCATGGTCAGAGTGTAGGAGTCAGTAGATCAAACTTATTTGGTGCATCACCCTATTAGGTTAGGCTATATTATTTTCATAATCCTTCTCCCTTTTCACCCCCCCCCTTTATACATATATATGCATTAGTAACTTACTGGAATAACTTAGACGCATCAAAGGGAGCTAGCCCTTATCTAGAGACTCTCCCCCTAGTTTTTTCCTTTCCCACAGGCAAGAGGGGAGTTTCCATTATTGCGTGTGGAAGGAAGGAGCTTAGCCTCCTACCTAGGGTGCAATCCACTGCATCAATAGTTTTTGGCACACCCAGTGGGACTCAGTCTTTTACATTTATTAAAAGTTTTAGGATTGATGGTGGTCCTATTACAACAAAATCAACCATTTTCAGCATCTAGTGACTCCACTGGTAAGAGCTTTAGTTTCTAATTTAAAGACCAGCCTAACCTCCTATGCCTAAAGTTACTACACGATCTACTGCTAAGGGTGTCCCTTTTGAATTCCTTGAATTTCCATTGAACTTAGTAAAATAATTGAGGTTTGAAACGATTCATCCTTATTCAAAAAATCACTTCACCAAACCTACTATAAGACCCACCCAAGCTAGCAGACCTCATTTGCATCCCATCATAGCCATGACATTACCCTTTGTGACTTTTCATGGTCAGAGTCCCTTGAACCTCCTACATTATGACCTGATTCTAGGATCAATCCTTAAGAGTGTGCCTCTCTTCAATGGAGAGGGACCCATTAAAGTCATTAAACACATCAAAAATGTTACTAACCTCTGCAATATTCACAATGTCATTGAGGATAATATTGTAGTTAGATTGTTGGCATTGCCTCTCAAAGGCAAAGTCCTGGACTAGTATGGGACCTTACCTAAAAATTTAGTTGATTCTTGGAATGAATTGGGATCTCTCTTGAAAAAATGATTTGGGGAGAAGAGCAACCATCTCTCACTCGCTGAGCAGTTGACTACGATGAAGAGAGCTCCACATGAATACATGCAAGATTTCAACACTCAGTTTTAGAAGACATGGGATAGAATTCCCGTTCTGGTAAGGCTGACACCTAGCTATGTGTTCCTTTATTACTTAAGAGCATTGAACACCAATATCACTGTTATGATACAGTCCATGGGGGGGCATATATTGCCTACCACCTATGACATAGCTATAGTGGCTAAAAATTGCCTAGTACATGTTGGGAAAATAGTTCCTAGACCCCACATGCCACTTTTCCCTGAAATGCTACCTCTAATTCAGATTGATGCTCCCACTTTGGATCTTTTTCCTAGCATAGAGAAGCCAGCTGCTACTCCATCCAATAAGCTCCATGAGGTCAAAAGTCTATTGCAAAATGTAACAAATGAACTAGTGGCTATCAAAAGGAAGCAGGCCCAAAATAACTAGCCAAATTAAGGATATCAATAGTATGGTCAAGTAAGTACACCCCCACTCCAAAATTACAATTAGGGGTAGGGTCAGTTTGCATAAGCCAAACCCTATCAAGGATACAATCCAACCACTCCATCATCCAAGGCTATGGTGCCCACTCAAAATAATCTGGTACAAGAATAGCCTAGTTGCTCAACCATGGGATATGGTCAAGAGCTGGTTATTTATACAAATGAAATGCCAGGTCACTACACAAACATACAAGACAATCAAGCAGCTACTCAATCCCCAAGTTTTGAGGCTTTAATGCAATTTGGCATGAGTAGTAGTTAGATTCAACCTGATTCTACTCTTATGAATCACTTGCAAGATGAGATTTTTGCAATCAATCACATGGGCACTATGGGTAATTAGGGTGACTGTGTCACAGCCAACAAAAGATTCAAAAGGAGACAAATAGAAGAAACTCAGGGTGCTACCCAAACATCAGCAATACCTTCTTCATCGCATGAAAATCAAAGGGTCCCAAACTTCAGACCATTGGTTGTACCTTTGGTTCTTTAGCTTGTGCCCTAGGCTATAAATAATCCTAAAGAGAATTTGAAGGAAGGCAACCCTCAAGTCAATGTGGTGGACCAGTTGAAGAAGCTACACATGAACATCTCCTTATGGGATGCATTGTCTATGCCAGGGTAAAAGGACATGCTACAAAAGGAATTGCATTAGATGAGTAGACAAGCTATTTTAGCAAAGGCCGATAATGTTCTGATGATGAATGGGCAGCCTTCCAAATCAAGCTAGGATAAAAAGGAAGAAAAGGTTCCCCATTTTTATGTGTCCTTAATCATAGGAGACTTCTTGGTACATAATTGTATCATTGACAGTGGGACAAGCACCTAAGTAATGCCCAAATGTGTTGCCAATAAGCTGGGATTAAAATATGAAGAAATGAATAAAGGAGTCTTGTAGCTGGATGGAATGCCAACAAAGATAGTTGGGGTGGTGAAAGGTTTGAGATTGACACTACATGCTTGTCCAACTTTCTCAATTCCTCATGATGTGGTAGTGGCAGATGTCACTCCTTACTTCACCATTTTCTTATCCAAGGACTTCACATCTGAGATAGGTGGCTATCTAGCAGCAAACTAGTCCTATCTAGTTGTTAGAACCAAGTATGGGACTAAAGTTAAGATCGAATCTAAGCCACTCCATAGGGACCATCTAGAACCATACTTGCTCAAGGCAGTGAATGTTAGCTACACCATTATCAACCAAGAAGAATCCCAGGTGGATCAATCCCCATCCTCTACTCTTGAAGGAGTTGTAGACCTACTCTTGGATGAATGGGGAGTGACAACTTCGAGCATGACCCTTACAAGTTCATAGAGGAGGCAGGCCTTAGAATTTATTGCATACATGAAGATGGTAATTTTGTACCAAATCTAATGAAGGCAAGCCAAGAAGACCTAGGTCTATGGTAGCTATTTTTTGATGGCTCTAGAAGTAAGTTGGGAGCTGGTGGTAGAGCGGTGTTAGTCTCCCCTTCAAAGGAGAGATACTTTTCAACTTTCTATTTCCAATTTTCTTGCATGATCAATGTTGCAGAGTATGAGTCCCTTATCCATGGTCTGGAGTGGGCAAGGAAAAGAGGAATCAAGTAGCTACAAGTTTTGGGTGATAGTGAGCTAATTGTCAATTAGGTGAGAGGCCAAAATTTGACAAAGAATTCCTTACTAAAGTCCTAAAAACATAGGGTCTAGGACTTGGTGGAAAATTTATGTGCCTTCAATATTGCCTCTATTCCCAAAGAATAGAACAAGCAGGTGGATAGGCTGGCAGTAATTTGTGCCCAATTTGATATTCTTAGGGAAATAGGCCGAGACTACAATTCACACCACCTGAAGGTGGTAATCTAACCATCTATCCCTGACAACATCACCAATTGGCAAGTATTTGACAATGACTGACAAATAGCACTCTTCTTACAGGAAGAAGCTGAGTTCACTGCCAAAAACTAGGCAAAGCTATAACAGCAATATGGTGACCAAATTCTTCAGCTAAGGAATAATAAAATCCCCAAAGGTTTGGTCACTCTAAAGAGTATCTTCAATGGAGATGACTAGTTGAAGAATGACAAGGCATGCATCAAAACAAAGGAGGAGAATTACGAGAAGGTGGAGATATTCAAGGATAATCTGCTTGCACTTGGAAAAGTATGCACAGACTAAGAGAGGAGGACCTTCATCTTGTTGTGCCAAGAATTTACTGATGTCTTCTCTTGGGAATATAGTGATTTGAAGGGTTTTGACCCAAGTTTATCCCAACACACCATTGAGCTTGAAGAAGGTGCCAAGCCAATCACATAGAAGTAGAGGCCTGTCAACCCAATGATTGAACCCCTCATGTAGAAAGAACTAGCCAAGTTGATTGAGTTTGGGATAATATTTCCAATCAAACACTCCTCTTGGCTGGCTAATATTGTTCTTGTCTAGAAAAAGAGTGGGGAGATCAGGCTATGTGTTGATTTCAGTGACCTTAATAGAGTCTCTTTGAAAGATCATTATCCCCTCCCAAGCATGGAGTGGATCCTTCAAAAGGTAATAGGCAGTGAGTATTTCTCCCTCCTGGATGGATATTTAGGCTATAACCAAATTTTGGTGTAAGACTGTGACCAGCACAAGACAGCCTTGACTACCAGATGCAGAACGTTTGCTTACATGAAAATGCCATTCAGGCTATCTAATGCTAGTGCCACCTTTCAATGAGCCATAGACATGGATTTTTGGGGCTTGATAAATAACATTGTGCTAGTGTACCTTGATGATGTGATAGTATTCTCCAAGGAGGTGAGACAACACATGAAACACCTCAAACAAATATTTGAGAGGTGTAGAGAGTTTGGTATCTCTCTCAACTTGAGGAAATGCATGTTTACTGTTCATGAGGGAAACTCCTTGTCTACATCATTTCCAAGGAAGGCTTATCTATTGGTCCAGAGAGAGTTCACTCTATCCTGGAGATGTCCCTGCCTAAGCACAAGAAAGGCCTATAGAGCTTCTTCGGTAGGATAAATTTCATTCAGAGATTCATCCCAAATTTTGCAAAGATAATTAAGCCATTGACCTCTATGCTAAGGAAGGGTGAGGAGTTCCTATGGACAGCACAAAGAAAGGACAGCTTTGAATAGATCAAGCAAGCCATAGCCTGAGCTCCTACTTTGATTAGCCCTAACTTTACCAAAGATTTTGACCTCTACACCTTTAGCAATGAAGAGGAAATATCTGCCATGCTTACCCAAGCAAATGGTGATAACCTTGAACAACCACTCACATTTTTTAGCCAAGGCTTAGAGGGTTTTGAGGTCAGGTACACATATGTAGAGAAATAAGTCCTGGCAGTGATATGGAGCCTGAAGAAATTTAGGCATATGCTATCCAACAAGAGAATTCACCTCATGGTTTCACATCCTGGCGTCAAGGATTTCTTGACCAATCGGACCTAAATGAAAAAAGGGTAGGGTGGATCACTAGGTGATGAAATATGATGTAGATATCAAGATCACCAAGCTGGTAAGAGGGAGAGGTCTGTGTGAGCACCTTGCTATAGACTTTAAGCAACAAAGGGAGGATAGCCTACTAATTCATGATGTAACTATAGCAGAGGAATCAGCTGTCATGAAGGATTGGACATTGGACCTAAGGCATTTTCTTCTCACTAGTGAGTGCCTATAGGGTCTTGATAGGACCAAAAGAAGGTAATTTAGGCTCTAGTCTCTCCCTTATGTCCTAGTTGATGGAGTGTTGTTTAGAAGGGATCTCTTAGGAGTCCTTTTAAGATGCATATACTCAAGTCAGGCTGACAAGGTGCTATCTAAATTCCATGATGGACCAGTTGGTGGCCACTTTGCTCCCAGAACCACAGCTACCAAAATAATGAGAGCTAGTTACTTCTAGCCTACTTTATTTAGGGACACCCATGCCTAGGTACAAAAGTGCCAAAAATGTGCACTTTTTGATGGGAAGCAATGACTAGTTACCATGCCTTTGCAACCTATTTAGGTAGAGCAGTCGTTCATGTAGTGGGGCCTTGACTTTATAGGGATGATTAACCCTCCCTCTAGTGCTAGACACAAGTGCGTCCTAACCACCACAAATTATTTCACAAGGTGGGTAGAGGCTATTGCTCTGAAGGAAGCCAATGAGAGTGTAGTCTTAGATTTTTATGAAGACCTGGTGGCAAGGTTCGGGGTTCTAGCGACCATAATCTCAGATAATGCTCTAGCTTTTCTAGGAATTAAAATGAGTGAATGGGTGCTGAGACATGGTATCTATCTTAGCACTTCATCTAATTACTACCCATAGGGGAATGGGCTAGCTGATTCCACCAATAAGAACTTGATCGGGATCATCAAGAGGACCATGGAGGAGAATCAGAGGACTTGGCATCCCAAGTTGCAAATAGCTCTTTGGGTTGATAGAGTCACTCCAAAGAGAGCAATCAACAATTCACCATACACACTCATATATGGGAAGGAAGCTAGGCTTCCCCTTTCACTCAAATTGCCAACCTTGGACCTCACTCACCAGCTATAGTTAGAAGAGGGCAATAGCATGGAGGTTAGACTATGCAAATTGATGGAACTCCAAGAAAAAAGAGATCAAGCTATGGCTTCTATGACTAACTACCAACAATAGATGAAGAAGAACTTTGATAATAAATCTTCATCAAAAGGTTTCTCTGAAGGGGACATCATCTTGAAATGGGATGCAAACTGAGCCAAGCCTAGGAAACATGTGAAGTTTGACACCCTATGGAGTGGTCTGTACATCATTACTCATTGCAAGCAACACAATGCATTCCAAATCTCCAGGTTGGATGGTGAAAAATTATATATCATAATTAATGGGATACATTTTAAGCATTGTCATTAAGCCTTTTCCCATCATGTATATATTTCCCTTGCTTTGTTTCTACTTTCCCTAAGTGTTTTTGCACATGTTAGTAGTTTTCTTAGTCTTGTGTGTGTTTTCTATTTCTCTTTCTTTTTGGAGGTAAAATCTTTGCAATTGATTCTCGAATGTCTCAAGGCTATTGCTAACTTTTTAAGTTGTGTTCTAACTCCATGCCCAATGGATTTCAAGGCAACTAGTTTCTAAGCATAGCAGGCATGCTTCCCTTGGGAGTCACCAATTTTTTGACCATTTTTAGTCCAACAGGCCAAAATTGGTCTCCTTCTTTCCCTACTGTTCTAAGCCAATTCATTTTATTTTTATTTTTCACAAGTCTAGCAATTTCTACAGACTCTGTAGGTATTTCTATAGAATTTGTAGGCATTTCTTTTGGTAGGTGAAGAACCAGTCTAAGGACTACAAGGTTTTACAAAGCTTCTTCAAACTCTTGTCAAAAGAAATCCATAAGGAAATGAGCTAAAATGGTTCAAGACACTTTTTATTAAAGGTTAAAAAAGTGGCTCATGACATGATCTTTCCAAGGTTAGCATCTTTGAACCGTTGAACCATTGAATTAGTTTAATGCTTTGGTTCAATGCCTTGGTTCATCACTTTGGTTCAAAGCATTTGGTTCAAGTGGTAGGTTCAAAGGCTTGGTTTAATGAATGAGTGGCATGTAGTGTTGAACCATTGAACCATTTTTAGTTCAATCAGTCAGTTTAATGGCTTTGTTCAAAGGAACATCCTAAAGCCAAAAGATGAGTGCCCTTGCAGAGGGCAGAGAACTCTTGCAAAGGGGACCCAAAGAAAATGTTGAAGGGATTGGTCAGGTAAATGAAGGGCACACAGATGTCAAACTTTGCAGCAGAGGAATCATCAAGGAAAGGAGTGAGTGAAAGTGGCCACATGTCAACTTCCATGGGTTTCTCCTATTGGCTTTGTTATTCAAGAAAAGACTATGGTGGGCCCGAGTAAGCTACTAAAGGCTATGCAGAGTGTGGCAAGTGTCATTATCTATGAGAATCAAATGAGTCCCAAATATTTCTAAGGCAACTAAAAAGTTTCTATAGTCAAGTAGATACTGCCATGTGTCCAATCATAAACTCAGTGAAAGCTATCATGCATTGACATCTACATTCCAAAGTGCCTTATGAGTTTTAAAGTGAAAGGCATGTAGATGTCAAACTTTGCAGTAGAGTAATCATCAAGGAAAGGAGTGAGTGAAAGCAGCGACGTGTCAACTTCCATGGGTTTCTCTTTTCGACTTCGTTATTCAAGAGAAGACTATGGTGGGCCCAAGTAAGTTACTAAAGGCTACGCAGAGTGTGCCAAGTGTCACTATCCATGAGAATCAAATGAGTCCCAAATATTTCTAAGGCAGCTAGAAATTTTCTACAATCAAGTAGATACTACAATGTGTCCCATCATAAACTTACAGAAGCTACCATGCATTGACATCCATGTTCTAAAGTGCCTTATGAGTTTTAAAGTGATGGGAACATAGACATTAACTTTACAAGAATGGAATAATCATTGTTTTTTAAGGGAAAGGCGTGAACCCAAAGGAATTCAAAGACAAAAGGCTAGAAGAGAGAAACCATCAAAGAAGAAGTCTAGAGAGCACAAGAACTAGCAGAAGATAACTTGAGGGATGAAGGAGTAGAAATTAAGAAGTTAGCCCAAGTGGCAAAGAAGAGGTGAGTTATTTTTGTAGTTGAAATAGTGTCTACTAATTGATTACCAAGAGGTGCGAGTAGATGATGAACGGTGTGACCCATTTTTTCCCCATTTTGTATTAATGAGTAGGCAAGCCATGAAATGCCTTAAAGGAGTAGTCTTTTGTAGACAAACGATGTGGCCCATAATTTCACCTCAAAGCAGGAAGCCGACATAGCATTACCTTTGAGCAGCTTTCCTCTTCCTAATGCCTAGAGCACACATGGGTCACTTGTAACAGGGGTGCCAAAAGGCCTCCTTCTTCCTCTATATATTATATACTTCTCATTGGAGAAGATATCTCTCACATTGTAAGGTTAATCCCTACTATTTTTCACCTGGAATCAATAAGATACACAATTTTACCTTTATTCTAGTTGCATACATCTTTGAGTGTGTCTGAGTGTTAGTCTTGTGTTTATTCATTATTCCTTAATGCTTTCATGGGTCGATACTAACACACCTAGTGTATGCAAAGCACCTTTCTTACAGGTGACAAGAAGAACTGTGCTTGGATCACATTAGTAGAAGAAGACTGTCAAATAGTGTGCTCTTATTATAGCACCTATGATAAGTCCCTTTACTATGTTTTCCCATTAAAGTCTCCCTGTCAATCCCCTGCAGACTGGTCCTTTTACCAGTTAAATTATATGTATGTGTTTCTCATGGTCAGAGTGTAAGAGTGAGTAGATCAAACTTGTTTGGTGCATCACCCTATTAGGTTAGGTTTTATTATTTTTAGCATCCTTCTCCCTTTTCACCCCCCCCGCCTTTATACATATATACGCATTAGTAACTTACTTGAATAACTCAGATGCATCAAAGGGAGCTAGCCCTTATCTAGAGACTCTCCCCCTAGTTTTGCCCTTTCCCACATGTAAGAGGGGAGTTTCCATTGTTGCATGTGGAAGGTAGGAGCTCAGCCTCCTACCTAGGGTGCAATCCATTGCATTAACACTACCCCTATGAGTCATTATTTTATTAACCAAGTTTGAACTTGTAGGTCAAATTAGTCCCCCTATAGGTAAAAACTTGATTTTTAAAGGTGTATAGGGGATCTAATATTTTTTCATGAGGTATTTCATATCTCATTTTGTTTGATTTCATGTTATACTAGCATTAGTCTTAGTTATTTTTAATCCTTATGCCTTTTTGAGTCATTTAAAGGTCATAAAAGGAGTATTTAATGACTTGTATGATATTCTTGGGAAATGTGAATGTTTTAAAGTATGATTTCTCATGCCATGTGTCCTCATATGTCTTAATCAACTATTATAAATTAAAAGTGGTAAGTTATTCAGAATAAAAGGTAGTTTTCTTAGAAAAAATGAGCATTTAATGAGGTCTATGGAATTTTACATCCTTTTGTATTTGAGGACACTTCAGTAGTGTCTCTTGGTATTCCACGCACTTATTTTAGTCATTAATTTGATTATAAGCTTCAATAAATGAAGAAATTTGCTTCTCTCTTCTTCTACTAGGCTTGACAAGAAAGAATGGCCCTCAAGTTCATACTTGGTATGGTCAGAAAGAGAGGTTTTAGGAAAAATGATCCTAGGGGTGTCTTCTACACTCAATTATTTTACATTTTATGTTTGGTTATAGAAGAATGGTGGCTTGTGCTTTATGAACCATTCCTAAGAAGTTGACATATCCAATTTTCTTACTAATCTATGTACCATGTAGGTTTTCATTTGGTTTGGAGAATTAAGTATAATCAAACTCCTAAGATTTATTATAGATGATTTTTAATATCTCCTCTCATTGTTTCCATGCTTATTTTCATGTTTGGCAAATATCTCATGGGCTAATTAGTTTATTTTGCAAGTTGATGTTCTAGGTGGAATGGTAGTCAAGTTCAGTACTTACAAAAGGTTTTATTATATACAAGGGATTCATATGAATGGAAAAATATGTTTTCCATGTTTTAATTCCATAAGGACCACCTCCTTACATGTTTGGTCTCATAACTCCATACTTTGATCAAACACCCAGTCTTGTCATACTCACAGTCAATTTTTTCCCTGCTCTCGGTTACAGTCATGAGGTTTGAGCTCTAATCACATTTATAAAGGAGAAATGAATACTATAAAATGAATTTTTCACATTATTTTTGTATGATAAGTTATATTAGACACACTAAATATCTTAAATGGTCTATGATGTTATTCATAAGCAACATATGCAGTCAGGCAGTGATGAATATACTTTTGTATTAGCATTTACAGAAGGGTTCAACATTGAAATGGAGTGTGAGATATTATATAAAGGTATAAAAAATATTAGTGTTTCATGTAGATACACTGAGGAGAAATTAATTTAATATTTTATAAATATTCCTTGGGACATAGACCATTTCACATATACTATCTGCATACCATTCAAGATGCACATATATGTATCTCAAGATGACATCATTCTAGAATAAGAGCCTTAGTGGTGGTTTAAAACATTTTGGAATGATAATAATAAATTTTAAATCTTGGTGAAGGCTTATAATTTATTTCAATAATGTGAATCTGTATACTACTTACATTTCTCATCCTCACTGCATATATGTGAAAATATTCACCTACAAGTGGTACCATATGGGGTTGAGAACTCTCAATGGAAGAGTTAGACAAGTTATAACCTTACTTGGAGTTTTAAAGTGTTGAAGAGATAATAATAAACATGATTGTAATTTTAATTGGATAATAAAACTATGGGACTATTTCCAAAGGTGAAAACCCTATGTTCAAGGACCTTTTCCCTAAAATAGGAAAACAGAGCACCTAAGCTTTTTATTGAGATCTTAAAATAGGGTTACTAGGATTTTTTATGCACCGAAGTGAGAATAAATTGTGTCTATCACATATGGGTTCAAATTTAAAAAATAATAGGTTGGCTTAGTCCTTTGTTTTCTTACTATAGAAGCTCAAACCTGCACCTCGGACTGCTAAATTTTAATAGTGAATTCTACAGGTTTTTAGATCCAATTAGAATCTTCATCCTAGGGTTGTAAAGTTATACCATGCCACCATGATTATAAGGTACTAGGTAGTTTTAAATATAATTTATGATATAATTATCATTTAAATATGATGATATATAGGATATGCCCCCACAAATTTTCTTACAAGTCTCATTTTTATCACAAATATACACCTATAGGCTGGTTGTAGGGTTATCATGAGGATTGAGATAGATAACCTTGATTATGTAACTCACTCCAAACATAAAATGAATAAATGTAACTTTAATATGGTGTATATAACTTAAATTATGACATTAATCATGAATATAAGGTATAAATCATATAGTTTCACCTTGAGGAGTGCCTATTTTTAGATTCTTCACATGTAGCTAACAGTGACTTAAATGATTACTATTATAAGTATTTGGAATAGAAAACACATGGAATGGGTGAATAAAGGAAACATGTAATGGAATTTATGGTTTAAATATGACCATATATAAATATAATCATCCCTAAATGTGTGATTTACACCTATAAGCAAGGGAAATATGCAATTAGGGTCAGCTTATCACTCAGGCCTAATTGAGTAAGAACATAGTTCAAGGTGTAAATATGGATGAGTAATGTTTGTGATAATATTTAAGATATATATAATGATAATTAATATCATTTAATAACCTCATGATTTATAAACAATCAAATAAATGACCCTAAATAAGCAATACATAGTCGATTCCCAAACCCTGTAGGCAGTCAACTAGTCCATGGTCTATCTTAGATTTCTAAGGAGTTTGGGGGTCAAACGACTCAATCAAAGAATAAAATTTGGTGAATATGGTTTTCATAACTTTTATAAATATCTCAAATATTCAAATTGTTTTAGTAAATAGGGGAATCACCCTCTATTTTGTCTCAGATAGAGGGTATTTCCCTTTTTACAAAAATTGATAGTTTTAGGGAATGGAGACAAAGGGATGAGCCAGTATATGATTGAGAATTGAGGATAGGTTTGGAAATTTTTATTAAACCTAATAAAATATTATAAACACCTCACATAAGGTGGTAACCCAATAGGATCATCTAGGTGGCTAAGTTTGCAAGTAGGCATGTTAAGCATGGTTAGGCCTAAATTCCAAAGAGGAGATCAATCTCAATTCTAACCTTAAAAAAGCATTATTATGGATTGTGAAATGTTTTTACGGTATTTATATATGTTTTAAATATTTAATTTTGTATAAGAACCACATATAAATCCACTTTTAGCTTAAAACCAACTCAAGCCTACAAGAAATAGAGAAGAGAGTTCAAGTGGACAAATTTGGAAGCTTGTATCTATCTTGACACCTTGCATGGGGAATTAAGGAGATAGAGGATATTATATAGGGTACTTAAATTGATTATTGAAGGATTTTTTTTAGGTTTTCAATGTCAGACCTTTATTAAACATCACTAAAGGTCAAATCTACTTAAAACCCTTACAAACCCTGGTTAAAGCCCTGATTGGGAAAAAATTGAAGGAAATGAATCAAAATGGACCATAATGGCATGTTAAGTGATTGGATGTTGTATATGACTCTTTAGACATTCCCCCCATCAATTTTGGTGCTGACGTATCTATATGAACAAGGTATAAAATGGGTTATTTTGACTATTTTATGGATTGTGTAGGTTCTAAGAGATTTCAAGAGATGAAACCAACTTTAAGAGAAGTATTAAGACTTGAGATAACCCATAAAGTCCATTTAATGCTTCATAAAAACACCTAAGTGTGTTTACCAACTACTTCATCTTAGCTAGTTAGAACTGGCATAGTGAACATGATAGTGAGAAGGGTGAAAAGCTTTAAGTAGGTTGTTTTTAAGGTTTTTATGATGCCTCTAAGGCAATATATGGTCTATAAACATGTCATTAACTTCATTTTATGGATTTTTATGGGAAACTAAATCCAAATTTGAGGCCAAGTGTGCAAGGTCTATGAAAAGGAGTTTTCTTTGAGTGTAGGTAGTGATGGCTCATTTTTAGAAGATTTCAGGTGATTAAGAATGAAAAAAATGGATGGAGAATCATGTTTGATACCATTCCCTCTCATTCCAATAATTATACCTATTCCTAGTTAGTTTTGGGACACTCCAATAGGGGTGAATGATGAAGGCAGTTTTTTGAGCCAACAAGAAGAATTTCATGCCACATTTCAAGAGTTTCATGACTTGGAGTGACACTTATGTTTCCAAGTCTTGCATGATCAGTTTAAAATTTTCTCCTCATGAAAATTTAACTCATTTTATTATATTTACAAGTGTCCTTATGACCTTTGGACTTCTCTCTTCTCTTCATTCTCTCAATTTCTATAAGAACTAGCCATTTTGGCCTATATAAACTATGTTCTACCTGAGTACGGTGAATCCCTACTCATTTTCATACCATAAACCAATAATGATACTTATTTTACCTATTTCATGACTATTCATAGTGTGTTCACTTGGATGATTAATCTTACTTAGTGATGACTATTGTTTCCTTAGCATTATTATCTCATTCTCTCACCTATTTGTAATTGGAAAGCTTCTTCTTGAAGGTCATGTGAAGTGTTATATTGATGTGTCAAGTTTGATTGATTTAGTATATTCAAACATTGTCATTTTACACCTCTTGTTTTATCCTCCTAGCCTTAACATTCATCACTGTCAGGCAACCTAGAACAACAAACATGCTCAGATCCCTACTTAGTTAGGATCTTGCTCTACCAATTAGAGCACATATGATTACTTCTCGTATTAGCAACTAATCACAGAATTTAACCAGAAATATAAAGTAACTAGAAATATGAAACAACACAAGAATTGAGAGACAATACACAATTGTATTAATAATCACTCAAAAGAATATACAATAAGGAAGATGCCACTTCTTCTTGCACCTCAAAGGTTCACCACTCCTCAAGACCTTCTTCCCTCTCTCTCTTGGTCACAACAATCAACTCCAATACAGAATTGATGTTCACCTCTCCAACCAGTCAGTAACATGCTGCCAGTTCACCAAGTACACAACTGTACTCCAAGTAGATCTCTTGCTCTCTGTTGCTACCTGCAAATAACTAGATCATACTCACCATTGTAGATCTCCTATAGAAAGTCAAGCCCACATGTTGACCAAGATCATACACACACAAAGAACCCTTCTAATTCTCCAATCCAGTACCCACCTTGGTACTGTGGCACTAGGAGGAACACACCATTAATCTCTTCTCTCTGAAGGAGCTTATTGCTCTCTTACTCACTAGCTACAAGTTCACACTACAGCCTATGAGTCCATATATAAATTTCATGCATAGAATAATTAGACTAACCTAATTACAATAATTAGACACACAACTCAAGACCAAAAATAGCCTTTACATGCAAACACTCAATTCAATGAATGAACTATCTATGGAACAAGCAGTTCAAACTGCCACAGGTGACCGACATCGGTCCCTGTCTACCTGGAGGTGATCGTCGTCGGCCGACATCCTACCGATGTCGGTTATCTTCCTGTCCACCCTGGCATTATTGGTTTCCCTATGCATTGCACCCTACCGACACTGGTCTCCCTAGAACTCAGCAACCTCCTCCCTGTTTGCACCAGTTGAAGCTTTTAGCTCCACAATCTAACAATCTCCCACTTAGAGATAAACAGTTGCAACTATACATGTACCTGTACTCTGTCTAATTGTACCTTGTCTTGTATCCCTCTTCAAGATCAATCCTGAAGACTAACCACCACACCCTGTGATGCTCTAACCTTTATGCCTTTGTCATCCAAGTAACTTGCTGAATCTACATCTACAAACCTATGTAGAAAATAACTTGACCCTGCATAGCATGTCAACCTGCCGCTGATCCCTGTAAGAATCTACTGAACTGCCCTTCAGTACCTCTTTCTCGAATTGGCTCCATACTTTTTGACAACTCCCACTGCTTGGGAAAACTCAGGTCTACACTAGACCTCATGTGATTTCGAACCCTATTTCAAGCTAAGCTTGAACTATCCAGCCCTTGGTGTGCTTTCTGATTCTGCATCCTGCATCATGAACCCTGCCAACACCGTCTTCACATCATCTCCCACTGGAAATAAAATCTCCATGCCTCTTATGCCAAAGAATTTCGCTGCTCCAAATTCTTCATGCCACACCTCTGAACTAACCTTACCCTTAGCTCAGTAAAACCCTGTATATACAAAACCTGCTAGCAAATTACCCACATATAGTAACTGGATAATGTCATGACTCATCATCCACCTGGTAAGACAAAACCACAATAGTTACACTGACATTGGCTGAAGCCATGCTTAGTCATCCACCTATCAATACCTGTACCATTGTCCTATAGCTTCCTCAAGACCATATGCCTTGGCCTTCTATCTCTTGTGTCTGTCCACTCTCTTCTTTAACTTGGGAATCCATTACGTCTCTCAGTGCTTACTTTCAGCTGATAAATCTACCAACAAATACCTATTTGGTTCTTTTCCAAGGACTCACACTCCTCATCCATGCCAAGCTCCCACTAAATCTAGACTCTACCTGCATTACCTCTTCCATCTTCCTATTTCTTGACCATCAATAAGCAATATAAAGAAGGTGAATAATGAATATGAGGTTCACTTACCCTTACTGACCTCAACATGAGCATTTGAGACTTGTTGTCCGCCCACTATCCGTACCAGTGACCAATCTCAGCCATCTCCCAGTTTGTTCTCGACCGATGTCGGCTCCCTGTACTGAACCTGACTGTCGACGTCATTTCCCTGGCCAACGCCAGTGTCCCTCCTACCGATGTTGGTTCCTTCATGACCGATGTCAGTCTTCCTTTTACCGACGTCAGTTACTATCTGACTGATGCCGATACTTGTGTTTGTCTGTGAGTGATAACTTTTTACCTGCAAGCTCTCCATGGATCAAAATCCTAATCAAATCAACCCTGCTCTACTCAGAATAATTCAGTCTCCTCACCTAATCTCTGTCTATCATCTCCTCCATGAACACCAAGGCTTTCTAGTTCTTTATCTTGTCAAAAACATCTGACCTCCGCCTCAAAACCTGCATTCTCCTTCTACATATGTGACTAATCCTATGAAGCGACATCTCTAAAATAGAAGGTGAATCAGCAATATAAGTAGATAGATAAAGGATACCTACTTTCTTACCACCATCTAATTCAAGTGCATCCACTGTGAGAGTTACAGTGCATCTCTCATCACCCAAATTTCTTGAAGAAATTAGACTCATCTCCAAGACTGGTACCTGCATGACTTTCTTCAACCACTGTGTGTCATCCGCCTATAATTTCAGCTTCACTTCCCCTTCGTCAATCATCTGACAAGGCTCTCCAACCCCTAAATAAGTCTCTCCAAGGTCTCCAAAGACATACCCATGAAAAGATTCTCTATTTTGGGTTGCATGGAAAGAGGCAAAAGAATCTATAAATAAAGATTCCACTTTATCCAGAACACCCTGTACAATATTACCTGCAACATGTGCTTCCACAAGTTGATCTGCTACCAACCAATGATCTCTTTTTACCTACTCCTTCTTTCCATCAATCAGACCATTCATGCTATTTAGTTTCTCCATTCGTAGCTTACTTACTTCTGCCATTGCTATACCCCCACTCAATCTGAAACCCCTGTGAGTGACCTGTAATCAAAAACACTAGCAGATCTAAAACCACCTGTTAGTCAACCCAACCAAAAGCTCTAATACCACTTGTCAGGGAACCTAGAACAACAAACATGCTCAGATCCCTACTTAGTCAGGATCTTGCTCTACCAATTAGAGCACATATGATTACTTCTCTTATTAGCAACTAATCGTAGAATTTAACCAGAAATATAAAGTAACTAGAAATATGAAACAACACAGGAATTGAGAGACAATACACAATTGTATTAATAATCACTCAAAAGAATATACAATAAGGAAGATGCCACTTCTTCCTCCACCTCAAAGGTTCGCCACTCCTCAAGACCTTCTTCCCTCTCTCTCTTGGTCACAACAATCAACTCCAATATAGAATTGATGTTCACCTCTCCAACCAGTCAGTAACATGCTGCCAGTTCACCAAGTACACAACCGTACTCCAAGTAAATCTCTTGCTCTCTGCTATTACCTAAAAATAACTAGATCATACTCACCATTGTAGATCTCCTGTATAAATTCAAGCCCACATGCTGACCAAGATCATACACACATGAAGAACCCTTCTGATTCTCCAATCCAGTACCCACCTTGGTACTGTGGCACTAGGAAGAACGCACCATTACTCTCTTCTCTCTGAAGGAGCTTATTGCTCTCTTACTCACTAGCTACAAGTTCACACTATAGCCTATGAGTCCATATATAGATCTCATGCATAGAATAATTAGACTAACCTAATTACAATAATTAGACACGCAACTCAAGACCAAAAATAGCCTTTGCATGTAAACACTCGGTTCAACGAATGAACTATCTGTGGAACAAGCAATTCAAACTGCCACAGGTGACCGACATCAATCCCTGTCTGCTTGGAGGTGACCATCATTAGCTGACATCCTGCTAATGTCAATTATTTTCCTATCCACCCTACCATCATCAGTTTCCCTGTGCACTACACCCTGCCGATGCCGGTCTCCCTGGAACTCAGCAACCTCCTCCCTGTTTGCACCAGTTGAAGCTTTTAGCTCCACAATCTAACAATCACAACCTCATAATTAAATATTGATGTGAGAAGATTTATATTAGAAAAGTGTATACCTAGTTAGTCTCTTGGTCTCATGTGTCACATGTAGTTGGTTGGTAGCCATAAATTATTTTGGTGTATCATCCCCTTTAGGATAGTTTAATTTTAGTTTTGTATCTCCCCTTTCCTTACAAACATAGGTGTAGTAGTGATCCAAAAGTGGTACATCAAGAGAGATAGCCCTATCTATAGATTCACCTCATCCTTAAGCTACCCACAACCTAGAGGTGTTTCAATTGTGCCACTTGGATGGGAGAGTTGAGACATATCTTTAAAGGGTGCAAATCAAAGTGACAATAAATATGGGTAATGGAAATCAAAGGGGTTGCTTGCTCACCTAATAATTACTTATATAGTAGTGTTATCTCCTTTATGTCTTAGAGGTTCAGGATCTTGTCTCTCTATAATTATTCCTCCTCATCATTGGACTCTCCTCCAACTACCTATTATGTGGTTGGCTCCACTAATGATGCTTAAATGACTAGGAACTATGGAGGAGGTTGAGCCCTTAGCTTCCTTATATAATAAATGGTCATATTAGTAGATATGGAAGGGGCCTCTTGTTTGTTTAAGGTAAACATAGTATTAATCTCTAAAATTTATGAAAAATATTCTTGGGTAGGGCCCTCACAATATAAAAAATCAAGAAAAATGGGTTCATCTTGTTTTGCCCCAACTAAGATATCAAGCACCCCTAGTTCCATTTTTACTATATTGACTATTACAAGGGGTGTCTGGGAGGGTTTCCCTTGATCCCTTGATAGTTTAGAATCTATGTTAGTATTTAATTTTTATTAATCCAATCCTTCAATTGGTGGGATTTTAGTATGTGACTCATTTATATAAAGGGAAGGTTCCCCTTGAAATTTTTTAAAGAGGTCTTCTTTCAAGTTGATTGATTATGCCCTCTCCCTAACTTGGTTAGAATTTTTAGCACTGATGAATAAGAAATAATGATCATAAAGCTCATGTTTATAGTTTATGTCAAGTCCCTTTATATTTTTTTTGTACCTAACAATGGGGATCCCAGTCCTTATATGGTAATGTAGCCAAGGAATAGTATTCTCTATACTTACCTACCTCATAGAAGTACTTTTGATTGGTATAGCACATCCTTATAATAATTACGTGAGCCATGAAAGTAAGATTTATTTCTCTTTTTCATGTCCTCATCAATACCCCACCATAATTTGTAAGCCATTTCTTACTCCATGAAATTGTCAAGGACATATTTGGGGAGGCATAGAGGTGATATGTTATGGCCTATAACCATCATAATAGTGTAATCAAGGTATAACTAGAAGTCTCCACTAATAAATAATTTATCCATAGTGTTATTTGATAGCCTAGGTAGGGGGAATCATGGATAACGATCCATACCTAGGGGTCGATGTCCTCGAAGATGCACACAATGTTAAGAGTGTATGTGTATATTTGCATGAAGTAATAATCATAAATATAATTATTTATATAGTCTATATCAGGGTTATAGAATGACCCATTATGAATTTATACTATGTCAAATACTACATTAATTATGTAGGACATCATGTAGAAGTGACCTCCCAGAGGCCTCTTGTCTTTATGCAATATCCATTCTCACATTCTTGCCCTGATTACTTCACCCAGAGTGAATGTCAACTCTAAATCCATTATAAAATCAATCAATGAAACCCATTATATGTGGAGGAATTCAATGCTTGGATAACCAAATAACCTATTTATTGGAGCCATCCCAATTCAAATTCCCATTCTAAATTGGGTCACTAGTTTGGGTTGTTTGTCTTTCAAATTGATGGTTTCTCTAAGGAGGACCCAGCTGTTGAGTGTCTTATCAATATATTTTTATTTCTTTCATGTCACTACACTATAAAAATAATAAGTGGCCTCTATAATAATGAGGGAGAGGTACCTTTGAAACTCATCACTAGATATGTATGCCATGACTATTTTGTGTTCCATATGGTGCAAGAATGTTCCTCTAGTTATCTTCCTGATGAAGAATAAGTCTCATATGAGTTCAATGCTAGCCCTAAACTTTGGCTTTATTTATGTGAAGTGTATCCCTTGATTATTTCATAGGATAAGGTATGTAGCCAATTGGCATTGATTCAAAGTCAAATTCTCTTCATGCATATGTGCATCAACCTAGTGTATGACTTCTCACATCATCGAGTAGTTGATATAATTGTTATTAAATATTGTAGGTTCAAATAATGTATCCTTTTACTTAGTTGAATCTTTTATAGAAAACCTTAAAGGGGGAGAGTTCCTTAGAATGCTTTGGAGGATGATTCCATTGTTATTCAACTGAGCTAATACTAGTCTAGTTTGAAATTTAGTAACTCAACTCTCTTAAGTATGTTGTTAAGTTGGAAACACTGGTATCTAAGGCTTGATTACAAGGGATAAATTAAGTTCATAATTAAAATTGAGATAAAATGGGTACATCTTCATTTAGATTACTTTGATATATCTTTGTCATTGATTTCTTTTTTTTGCGCCATTAATGTCCAATGTCTATAACTTATATTTTTTTGTTCAATTTGAAATTTGCCACTTCATTTGGTAGTATACCATCTAGGCACTATTGATATTTAATAGGAGTGCCACATCATTTCCCATTTACAAGTGTCATTTGGTCACTTCTTTGGCTTTATTTTACCAATCCATGAGGCTTTTATTAGTCAAAATTTGGGAGTTGGGATATAACAATGTTTTTCAGGTAGAGAAGTATCCTAAACAAAAGTTTCAAACACTTTTATCAAAGACCTAAATGTGGTGTGTTCCTAATGAACCATCTTACCAAACAAAATATTGAAAGACTAAAATGTGTTAGAGGAATTTGTCAAATGAAATTGTGGAACACTTTCACCTAAGATCCATTTCATATTGATTAATTTTTCCAAAGGGTCTTGTCAAACAATTTTTTTGAAGACTCAAATAAGCTAAGGTGTATAACTTTGGAAATATGGTTCTCGAATAATAGGTACCAAAGAGTAAATATCAAAGTGATTTGATATAGGGAAAATAAATCTTTGAAAGTCTTATAAATATAAATCCTAAATAGATGTTCTTAATAATTCCTTCCAAATAAAATGTCGAAGAGCAAATTCCTATGGAGGTTCATATAAGTGTGAAGTGCCAAAAAATGCCAAAGATAGGCCTTTGAACAATTGTCGTGAACAACTAATTATACGAAGCATAGCTCTGAATGAGTTCACTAAATGAATTATATAATTAATATCACCTAAGACCAAAATAGGTCAAAAATTTTCACCAACTAAATTTTACAAAAAAAATAATCAAAGACCATTTTGTGTTAAGTAGTTTCACTAAGGAGTTTTATGAAACAAGATGAGTCAATACCTGCATACACACAAATTTCCAAAAATCATTAGTAAGTTAGTCTAAAAATAAGTATGTTCATAGGTATGTTGAATAAAAAATTTAGTAAAATACATAGGGGCTTTCCCTTTAGAATATTTTCAAGATAGGAATATAGACCAATTTTCTAAAGATATTGGGTACCTATTCTAAAAAATGGAATGTGGGTGTGTTAGGTACAACAACTTGATTTTTTATATCTTGTAAATCTGGTTATTTTTTTTTAATTGTAAAATATGGTTTATTCTTATTTCTATTAAACTATCTATTAAAAATGGTGTGGATACCATTCAAATTTTTTAGTCTCCCACACTAGGGTCTAATCAGGTTTTTCAAAGACTCAAGTTGAGGTTTTGAATCCTCATGCTCCCATCAGTTTTTTTGTTCTCCATCAGACATGCAGGAACCCATTTTTTCATTTTTTTTCAATAAATAGGGTATTCAAAGAGTATATATTATTCATTTTGGTGAGAAGGAGAGGATAAGTGTATCATATTAGCTATGTAGTATTTTTTATTTTCTAGGGGTATCTTTATCACATATACAAATGGTGAGCATAATATGGTTTAATTGTAATTATATTTTGAAAGGATATATGAGGTAAAGGTTATGGATAGAGATACACATATTGGAAATTAAAGGGGAATTGAATGAGGTTTTCCTATCAAAGAGGATATGAAGAGGTCATGGGGTTATTCTCAAACAAAATTATTAAGACATCAGGCATGGAGATCATATTTATGGTAATCTTAACTTTTATGCAACAATACAATGTAATATCTAGATATAGGAGAGATATCCATGTTATTGAACCAAATCATGAAAAATCATCATAAATGTCATAGAATATGGATGAAATCTCTAAGGATAAGGAAAGTTTTGAACTTGAACCACAAGTGCATTATCGTGATGTAGACATAAATGTACAACATTATTTTTTTTGAATTATAAGATGAATCATCCAATCAATTGCATTAGGGAAAAGGAAAATGGTAGTCAATTATGATGATATTGGATTTAATATGGATGTGAAGAAAATTAAACACATTAATAGAAAATCTATCAAATGATGGATATAATTATGGATATAACTATTTTGAATGGACTCTATATAACTCTCCAAGATTCACTGCTCAAGTTTGAATCATCCATTTTTAAAGATATTCTTAGTAATTATAGTTTTTATTTTTGTTACCATCCAAATGTATTAGGCATAAAAACAATTACAAAGAACTACTTTAGGCATAAGTAGGGATGGTGTTAATAGATAATAGGACCCATCTCAGGCCGTGTCTAGCATAATTTTCTAGATCCATATGATGGTTTCAACATTTTAGGGTTTGAGCATGTCATAACAAAATTTACATGAAAAAGTTAAAAATAATTATTTTTTGAAACGTTATTACTCTTTCTAAGATGTTAATGTATATTAATGGCTCCGAGTGTAGGATAGGTGGCCATAAATAAATAGTTCCTAAGAAGAAGATATACATGCATATAATTATTCATTTTCTCTTTTCTTACACTCGATATTGTTAAAATTTAGGGATTAGCATAGTTTTATGTCAAGGGTTTATAGTTTTGTAAAATTTTAAATTTATTTGAGGTTATTTTGAAAGTTAGTGTAGAGTATTAGGAATCTTTGACAAGAGACCATGAATATTAACTAATAGTTAGGCAGAGTAGAGGATATGGAAAAGGGAATTAAAAGAAAATGAGAAAAGGGAATGAGAGTTCTTCGAAGTAAAGAAGAGTGAGATTAGTTAGGAGTATAGGATATGGGAAAGAGAGGGTATCTCAAGGAGAGGATACCCATATTATTTAGGTATGTGGTGATTTCAAATCCATTTTTAATGGTACAAAATTGTAAAAAATAATATTTATTAGGGAATTTGTGTGTCTCAAGGTGAGATACCTATTTTATTTTGGGTAAGTGTTATCTTCACTAAAGGTAAATAATATTTAGTAAAAATTTTCATTATTTGTAATAGAAGATAAAACAAATAAATAAGTGTCAAAAAGTATTCAAATAGTCACAGAAGAGGAAGAGCCAAAAGGAAAGATAAGGAGCCTTTATAGGCAAATATGAGATGAAAGAGAAGGTAGACCATTTATTGAATAAGAAATATCCTTCATGGTTTCGTTTGGAGTTTTATGAGTTATTCTTATTCTTCTTCTTCTTCAAATTTTTATTATTTTTGTCACATTTTTTTTTTGCTTGTAAATTTGGTAATTTATTCTATTTATAATGGCAAATTTGGTTTATTCTTCTTACTACTAAACTATCTATCAATAATCAATACTAGTCTAGTTACTCTAATCAATATTGTCATGGGTATAACAACACTCTATGACATTTATCTCTCCCTTTACCACTTGAGGTATTGTTCATTTCTATGGGCAAGAAATGAATGAGAACACAATCATCCTCTCTCCATTGGGTACAACAGAAGAATTCTCCACATACAACATAATACTAAATGCAAATAAATGTATTATTTATCATTATTTACCTTTGTAAATTTAAAATTCATTTTTTATATTTTATATATGGACGTTAATAATTACATGTGTTATTTCAAATTATACCATGACATATCTAGCATAAATCAAAATTCAAAGTCATAAGAAAAAGTGTATAAAAACACATTCAAGTTTTATTCTTTCCTTTACTCTATAAATTTATTACTAGAATAAATGGGTGATAAATCTAGACACCCAAAATTTGGTACAAACATGTCCTTTATATAAATTATTGTAACTTTGTACGTATAGACTATTGACAATGAATAAGGTATCCATTAGTGCATTCTACTTAGGTTTTTATTTGTTTTGGTTGATGAGTTTGTATATTATTCATATATTTCCATTTTTGTATAAGGATCCCCAATTCTAGTCCTTTTACCTTCTATACATGTCCATGGTAACTAGACAAGATCAACCTGTTGCCTTGTTCATGAAGCATAAACTAATCCAAGCATAATTTTCTAAACTTCCTTCAGTCATATTTCACTTAATTCTTATTTTTATCCATTAGGTTTTATCTTGGGTCATCTTTTTCACACCAATAGGTCCCAAATTCCAAATCAAAACATTTTTAAATACAAGACTTCTATAAGGCATTAGGGACGGTTCTCTTCACTTTCAATATCTATTCAAATATTTTCATGCTTAAATATATAGATTTATTGAAGCTATATTAAAGGTTTTCAAACATTGGGTTTTCATTTACATTCTTGTGTCAAGGGTAAAATAGGATAAATATTATATATACATACATTCAAAATTTCCCACATAAACCTAAGTGGAAGAATTATATTAGAATTTGAGCCCTCTTTGGATTATTGGTAATGTAGTGTAGTCCTTGGTCACTCAATGAGGATTATCCAAGTTTAGTCCAACTCAATCCCTTTTTCTTGATACCTCCATATTTGATATAAACTTGGTTTATATGTAGGAAATTAGGCTTTGATAATCTAAGTACTTTGTGTATTTTTTTTAGATCTAATATTTTATTTGTGGCCCTAATTAATACATGTGTAGGTGGTGAAATAATCAATTTTTCATAGTCGATAAAATAGATCAAAAATCACCAAAATAAAATGCACTAATCTACCATCTAATTTACATGGTTGAATCTAGGCATATTCTCTACTTATGTTGTTTATTTTTCATTTCCATAATACTACTTTGTCTATAATTTTCTATTAACCACGATCATAGTTAACCAAGATAAGTCTATAATCAATAAATCAAATGCACTGCATTGCAATCCACTTGAAATGAACCTCTCAATAGGTATTTTTTTATTACGTTCCTGGTATAAAATCTATAGACTTACCTCTTCTACTATTTTTCACTATTTGATATCTAAACTAGTCAACACAAAAATGTGTTGAATCTAAGTATATATATTCTTAGTGTTTTCTAAAAAAGTAGCTTTCCATATTTAGTAAATTGTCAAAATCATAATTTTTTATTATTTTATTCTTTAACATTCTAATATTCTCTAGTTTTACACCTATAATTATAATACAATTTATGTTTATAAAAAATATGGTAAAATAATAACATGCATCCCCCACCGATAGCATATGATCATTTTGTAGATGTTATAAATGGTACAGTTACTGATATCTCACCACAACAACCCATGATCACATTCGATGAAAATGAGATATTTCATGTACTCTTCATATAAGCATATACTGATGAACAACTTATACATAATGTTATGATTAACAATGGTTCAAGTTAGAATTTTTCATGATGACACTTCCACTCCCTTGGGTACACTCAACATGATTTACAATACACAATAAAATAAATTAAGGGATTCTATGGATAAAAATAGAATACCTTTGGATGCATAGTAATACCTCTTTAGGTAGGCTCAGACATATTGGCCACATCATTCCTAGTTTTAAAAAGGAATGGGTATTTAACATGTTGTTGGGATGCCTATTTTAACCTTTCAGGACTTAGATGAAAGTAAATCTTATGTTGTTATAGAGATGAGTTTATTAAATTAGAGTATAAATATAAAATAAATATAACCACTGATCTATTATAAAATTAAATTAATTTGAACTTTTTAAAAATAACAATAAATAATTTAAATGAGAACTTAGCTAGAAAATGACTGAGACAGATGATCTAGAGGCTAAAAACTAAGGCAGAGGCTAGTTTGAGCATCTTAAACAAAATCCAAGTATCAAAACCCCTTATGGAAAGTATCTCCCTAATTGGATAGTAGTGTCATGTGTCACTAGTGTCCCTATTTTAGTAGTTCTGTCCTCTATGTACAACTATTCTGAGTTTTTGGGTGCATTGATGTATGGGTATGTCAATCCTATTCTTGTGCATAAGAGTTTTAGAATCCTGTAGATGACCTATTTTGACTAATTTTATGAAAAAACACTAATCCTCCATATTTTTAAGGCATCTATTTGATACAAGTAATAAACTGTGTTGTTAGCAGGGTAGGCTTGACATCCTCAACACCCTATTGTGATGAGAGTTGCCTATATACCAATATTCTAAAGAAGGATCAAGCCTAATGTAGTTCTCCCCATCTAAGTGATGGTTTAATAGTAAGTGAATCTAGTATGATTGATAACTTGAGTGCTTTGAATGTGATTGAGACTGTAAATCTAAGTAATATGAGCTTAGTAATGTTGTGGATGGTTGTATGCAAAAGTAGGGAAGAATAGGTATTATGTTTTATTATTTTAAGAAATTAAGTGTTTAATTCCTAAATAATTAATGGGTCTAAGAAATGTAAATTAGTGAATAATATTATTTAATTAACGTATTGATTTGTGTAAATAAATAGTATTTTTGCCTTTTATAAATATAGCAAGAAGCGAGAGAAAATAGAACTTAGCTTATTCTAGTTGATCCAAAATGAGGCAGGGCCTGACACTGGAGGAGCAAGACTAGAAAATAGGCTAGAAAAGGTTCTTGAACTTCATTTTTGGGTTAGACAGGAGTGCCAAAAGTTGACACCCTATTTTTTGGCATTGTAGTCATATTTTAGTAATGTTGTCCTGAGGCTAAAATCTTTTTATGTTCTGTTCGGTAAGTTTTTGTTACCCTATCTATGAATTTTTGAGGCCTATAAGCCTATAAAGCTCACTATGTTTCTAATTTAGTCTTTAAAATCCTTAAGATCTATTTGTTCTTGAACTTGAATAAAAACTTGGGAAAGAGAGAGAAGGGGTTAATGTGTAAAGGATACACTAGATACACTTCACACCCCATATGTGGGCATGCTGCCTACATACCAATACTCCAAAGAGGGATCAAGATAATATATTTCTACCATTGAAGTGTTTGGTGCAATTGTGTGTGATGTATGCAACTAGATGTGAGACTAGATTTAATTTGGATGACTAGGGACTGGTATGAATGATTGAATAGGCTTGAAATTCTCTCAGAAGGATGTATGCAGAGAATAGGGAAGAGTGCTTGAGTGTACCTGCTTGTATTCTTCTTATTTCCTATCAATGAGTGTCAAACATTCTAAATATACTTTGAATGGCCTTTTATATGGTAATTAATGATCATGGGTTAAATTAACTTGTATTAGGCTAATAGAGAAAAAGATAAGGATTCAGGAAAATCTGATTGTTAGAGGTATAAATGCACTTGGAAAATAAAACTAAAAATAGGACACCCTAGGTTCCAACACTCCTATACAATTTGGGTGTTGTTATCCTAAAGGGGTGAGACCTAGGGGGATATATCTAGGCTTGAAAGGGCTACCTAGGTCTAAAAGAACTATGTCTAAAAGGCTAAGGATGACTAGGAAATAGTGAAAGAATAGCCTAGAAGGGTTATGTGAACAAAAAGGAGGACCTATGGGTTGGGTGTCATTAGCCATGCCAAAGTCATATAATTTTTTATTTTATATGACTACAATCCCCCCCCCCACTTTATTCTAGTGATGTAGTAAAGTGAAATACTAAGATAAAGGGAAAAAAATAAAGAATACCTAAACTTACCTATAAGGGAGAAGCTCATGAAGTTGTGTGATTTTGGATGTGCATAAAGAGAGCTTGTTATGAAGTGTGAATCTATAAATGAAAATATAAAGTAGATTATTTATTACTAGATATGTTATATCTAAAATAAGAATGTATAAAAGCTAAGTAAGAGGAAGAGAAAGGAACAAATACAACTCACTGGGTACATGAACCAATACAAAACTTATTGTGATGTTGGATTCTGCTAGGTATGTGTTAAATCAAGAGTAATATCATGAATAGAGCTAAGTGATCAATTACCCTAAAGGTGGCTCAAGAATGTAAAGGTTATCCCTTTCAAACCATCATCACCAATTAAGTGAAGCTAATGAATCATGTGTGTGCTAATCATTATTTGAACTATGTGTCTAATCCCTTTGAATAGGTGGCTCAAGAATACACCCTTTGGCTCCATCATTTCCCATGAAGTGAAGCTATGAAGTGATACTGATATAGAATATAGTTCATATTAAATAGATCATGGAGCTCATGGATGTGCTAGAAATCTGATAATGTGGTGTGGATAGCCTGAATGTATGCTAGAAACTAGGCCACTCTTGGCCATTTCAAAAGATGGAGGTTATGATTATATGAAAGCCACTCAAAAATTGATGTACTAGGCTTATATGAAATCCAAATCATGAAATAAGGTACTCAAAAATTTAATCAAGTATGAAATTTAAACTCAAAAATGATGCCAACCACCTATAGATGGAGAAAGGCATGTAACTATTGAGAATGCCTAGAATAAATTGAACTCAAAAATAAAAGAAGATCAATGTGGTGTGCACATTGCCCCCAATCATTAATGTCTAGAATATAGATTTTGAGCTAGAATTTATGTCAACTACCTAATCTAAATTACAAGTGAGAACCATCATGCTGCACATGATAACCCCTATATCTGAGAAAACTATTGAATCTGACTGATCTGGAAGTGCAAAAACTGTTCCTGAACTAAAATTTTTGCCTATTTCTAGAAAACTTGAGTGTTTTTCTACCTAGACAAGAGCACAAAAATGTAGACACCCCTATGTTTGGCACTACTATCCATTTTTGGTGTTATTTTCTAATGTGAAAATTGGTTATTAATCTAGAACTATCACTATTTTTTTGTTCTATTTTGATCGGTTTAACCTCTCGATTCTATACTAAGTGGTCTAAATGTTATTATTTCAACTATTAGGAGCTTTGGTCTCTATGAAAAAAACCCTATTTGATGCCCCCTCTTTTGAGGGTAGGAATGATGAACCTGTAATGACTACCCTTAGAAGAAAAGAGTCCTGCAAGTGTGTTAAGTTGTATAAATATATGACATAGCATTTGATATTTGATAATATTTTTCAAGATATAGTAATGTTTGTATTGATAGATTGTTAGATCAATAGGGGTATGCCTAGATAGATATAGTAATGTGAAATCATGTGTAAAGTACTGAACTAGAAATGTTACATATTAGTTGTTAGTTGGAGGGATGGAGCATGATGTCCATCATGGCATCCAAGAAAGCAAGGGAAATGAATGATATGGATCATAGCATTGCACACATTGAAAATCAAACAAGTAATCAAAAAAACAAGTAAGAATCAAGAAGCACACAAGGATATCCAAAGGGCCATGCAAAAAAGGGACATGAGCACATGTCATTCAAACTAGAAAACAAGCATGGAAAGCATGTTCAAATGCCACATATACATATATATGAAACAAGTAAAATTGGAATAGGGGCCATAGGCCCAAAGAAGAGTACAAGCAAAGGACATTGGAAAATGTCCTAAGGCACACACATGAATAGAAGTAAAGGACATTGGAAAATGTTCAAAGGAGAAGCAGGAGACAAGCTAGAATTGGAAATGCAATCACATAAGATACACTAAGCAAGCAAAGAAAGCATGTAATATCTAAAAAGATACAAGCATATCTAACTAATCAAAGCAAATGTGAAAGTATGAAAAACATGTGTAGTAAAATATGAGGTATATGATAATAGATACACAAGTGTTAAATGCTAATGAAATGTTGATATAATATTCTGTTTAATCTATAAAGTAATGTACATTAGCATGATAATTTAGAGTGTGTAGTGTAATAATGACATAACCTGGATGGTGAATTCATGTAGAAGATGTCTCTAGTGGGTATGTATATCAATGTGTGTCTCAAATATAGAAGTAGGAGTTTCCCCTTAATGGGTAGAATGAAGCAATCAAGTAGCTGGGTGTCACTGCACACACTCAAAGAAGATCAAGTGAAGCGTGGTAATGTAGACAAATTGACATATAATATCATGAAATATAAAATGTAAGTCCTAGCATGATAGTAGTAATGTAAATCATGGATGATACATATAATAAAAAAAAAAATTGGTATTTTTGATATGTTTTGAATGTTTTTATATTTTGATATAAGCTATGTAAGGAAATACTAGGAATGGATGATACTTACTAATGAGTCTTGGATGAGACTCCCTATCATGGTGTCCTATATCAAACATCTAAATCATGCATGATAGTGAGGCATAGGTGTATGTGTAAGATTGGGAAGCTAAAAGTTATGTACATTGTTACTGATCTTAAATCCTTGAAGTGGAAGTCAAAAGTGGGGTACCCTTATAACTCTGAGAAGTAGATTCAATTGTAGGTATCTTAGGGACCCATCTATAAGTATAAGGGGATATTTGAATAGGTACTCTCTATGTAGATGTATGAGACATAAATGTAACTACTCTAGCTGTGAATAGTGTAGCTGGAAACTATCTAGAATCCTGAAGCTATGGAGGTGTATGAATTTTTTGTGCTGGTGATGAAGGTCTCAGCTATGGCTAAATCTGGATTGGAGGAAGAACTGTAATAAGTGGAGGAGCTAAAACTATATTATAAAGGGTACTAACTTGAGTGGCAAGGCTATAACCATGGGTGTAATCAACTTGTCCATATTCATGAACTTGGGTGATAACATGTATCACATGATCTACTATAGGCATAAAAATGATAGTAGGTGAGGGATAAAAGCTAAATGAACCAAGTTTGAAGGAAGGAGGGATAGATATAACCATTAGTGTTTTATTGTGTCTAGTAGTGATAGAGAGATACTTAAAATTAGCCAAATATTTAGATACATCTAAGTAGAAACCATGTATACCAATATGATTATAGAGAGCATTCCACATGATAGATATAAGACAAGGGATAGAGAGAATGGAATTGTGCACTAATACATAGATAATTTTGACTTGTAACATGAAATTTCTAATATATTTAGCAAGATAGTCTTCAAAATCATTCCATATGAGAGATAAAGAGCAAGGGATAGAGAGCATTGAATTGTGCACTAATGCATAGAAAAATTTGGTATGTGCTATGACATTTGTAATGTGTTTAGCATGATAAATTTGAGAATTTTTACACATGAGAGATAGAGAGTAAGAGATAGAAAGCATGAATTTGTGCATGAATGCATAATAAACTTTGGCATATTCTATGACATTTCTAATGTGTTTGGCATGATAAGCTTGAAAAATTTTCCACATGAGAAACAGGAAGTAAAGGGTATAGATCATGAATTTGTGCCTGAATGCATAAAGAGATTTGACTTGTAACATAATATTGCTAACATGTTTAGCATGATAAACTTGAAAATTGTTCCATATGAGAGATAGAGAGTATGCAAAGGAGTATTGAAATCTTGTGTACTTTTAGCAATAAATGTTGTAATGTCATCCCTTATTATGAAAATTAAGCATGAAATGCAAAGGATGAAACTTTGTACTAACATATGATAGAATTCATCATTCATGTACATGATAGGGCCCATCATGATTTCCTTATTGTTTGCAAGAAATGTAAGAAACATTTGTAAATAAGTGATCATCATTTTGGCAATTTGAATATAAGTGTAAGGTGATACCTCAAGAAGCAAAGTAGGAGCTAGTACATGAAACTAGGGATTTTTCAAAAATATTTTTGCAAAATACTATGAATTTTTTAAATTGAAATTGAATTTATGAGTTTGATATGCAATCTAAAAATTCAAAAAATGATTGAAAAAGTACTAGAAAATAACTAGGAGTTAGTTAATGCAACTAGGGATTATTGAATGAATTTTTAAAATTAGTATGATAATTTTAAAATTTTGATATGAATTTATAGAAAATTTTTAGAATTTTTCTTGAAAATTTTAGAAAAATTTATAAAAAATTTCTAAAATTAGCAATATATTTTTCCTAGTGTTTGGAATGTTTTTGTATGCAAAAAGGACCTAGTATGTGCAAACTAGGGTTTTAAAAAAATATATGGTAATTTTGCAATTAATTTGTAGATTTTTTATTTTTAAATATAGGAAAAATCAATAAATTATGGTAAAAAATTAGAAATAATTTACCCTAGGGTTTCTAGGGTTTTTGTGTGAAAATTAGAAGTCAGGTTCACTAAATGTTTTATTATTTTAGAAAATTAGGTGTTTAATTACTAAATAATAAATGGGTATTATAAATGTAAATTAGTTAATAATATGATTTAATTAACATACTAATTTGTGTAAATAGATAGTATTTTTGCTTTTTCTAAATATAATAAGAAGTGAGAGAAAATAGAACTTAGCTTATTCTGGTTGATCTAGACTAAGATAAGGCCTAATACTGGAGGAGCAAGACTAAAAAATAAGCTAGAAAAGGTTCTTGAACTTCATTCCTAGGTTGGATAGAGGAACTAAAAGTGGACACCCTATTGTCTAGCATTGTAGTCCTATTATGGTGTTGTTGTCTTGAGGCTAAAATATTTTTTGGTTCTATTCACCAGGCCTGTGTTACCTTGTCTATGAATTTTTTAGGCCTAGAAGCCTATAGAGCTTGTTGTGTGTCTAATTTATTCTCTAAAACCCTTAGGATCTCTTATACTTGAACTTGAATGGAAACTTGGGAAAGAGAGAGGAGGGGTTAGTGTGTAAAGGATAAGTTGGATGCACTTCACACCCTATGTGTAGGCAGGGTGCTTACATACCAATACTCCAAAGAGGGATCAAACTAATGTAGTTCTCTCATCGAAGTTATTGGTATAATTATGTGTGATGTATGCAACTAGATGAAAAATTGGATTTACTTTGGATGACTAAGGACTGGTATGAATGCTTGAATAGGCTTGAAATGCTCTTGGAGGGTTGTATGTAGAGAATAGGGAAGAGTGATTGAGTGTACTTTTTTTATTCTTCTTATTTCCTATCAATGAGTTTCAACCCTTATAAATGGAATTTTAATGGTATTTTATAGGGTAATTAATGATCATGGGTTAAATGAACTTGTATTAGGTTGATAAGGAAAAAGATAAAGAATTGGGAAAATATGACCGTTAGAGGTATAAATGCACTTGGTCAACAACACTGAAAATAGGACATCCTAGGTTCTAGAGCTCCTATCTAATTTGGAAACTATTGTCCTAAGGGGATGAGACCTAGGGGGATATATCTAAGCCTAAAAGGGATGCCTAAGTCTAAAAGAGCTAAGTTTAGAAGACTAAGGATGATTAGGAATTAGTGAAAGAATAACCTAGAAGGGTTGTGTGAGCAAGAAGGAGGACCTATGGGTTGGGTGTCATTATCCATGCCTAAGTCATCCAATTTCACATTTTATATGACTATAGATTGATAACCTTTATGTGCACAACTTATTCTGAGTTTTTATGTGTAATTTACATATCATTTCCATGTAGCGGTTAGAGGGCTAAAAGTCATGTAT
This sequence comes from Torreya grandis, assembly GCA_037957365.1. NCBI lineage: Eukaryota > Viridiplantae > Streptophyta > Pinopsida > Cupressales > Taxaceae > Torreya > Torreya grandis. The sequence continues at coordinate 393,328 of JARHVA010007429.1, forward strand.
ATATATTATTTTAGTGCTTATGCAGGTGTTAAAAGAGGTCTAAGCCAACCCTAGGTTGTATAATATTTGAAAATATGTCTGTTTATGGAAAAAGGAGGGAAAGGATAGTAACACCAAAATTGGGACACTAGCACCATGTGGTGTTATTGTCCCTATTATGGCACTAGTGTCTAGGTGTCAAAACTTAAGGCACAAAGGGACATGATATTAGGATGAGGGTCTAAAACTTCTTTAGGGATGTCTAGGGATGCATATGGCCCACATTAATGTTGGGTAAGTGTGAAAATATACCCCAATATAGATCTATTATTAAATTAGGGATAGATGGTCTCAAGTATCACTCTTAGCACTCACATTGGTGATTAAAATGCCCTGGGATGCATAAATTATGATCATTACCTTATAAATTATACTAATGCCTAAAGTACATATACTAAAATAGATTAGTTATAGTTACATGATTTTGGTATGCATACCCCTATAACCAATGGTATCTAGCCCACCACCCCCACCACCATCAATATTGGTTGATGTACCTTTTTAGGATCATTATATAGATATGGTTGATACACCTATTGACCATTTTTACCACAAGTTAAAATGGGTCAACTCCCTTATATTAAAAACCTATATAGGGGTCAAATATAATGTTATATGGTGTATTTAATGTCATATATTATGTTTTTAGCCTTGGCCATGGTCTAATTAAGTCATGTCAATTTGAGTTATTTAGGGGTCATATATGAAAGTATCATAGTTTTCAAGGTGTAAAAGTGTCCTTATTTTCTTACCAACATCCAAGATGTCAAATTCCCTATCAATAATGTCAGTCCATCTAAAATTTGTAGGTTACTTCACTGAAAATCAAGAAAACAACTAAAAAAAGAAGAGCTTGGTACTTGTACGTCCCATGAGAGAGAGTGACACATGGGAGAATGTCTTGTAATGTATCTTAAACTTCATTATATTTATTTCCATGATTTACATACTTTTTAAGTGCCAAATTTGAGCTAAAACAATTCTACTCCTTCATCTCCTTTTTAGACATGCAGAACTAGTCAATGGGTTTTTGGTTGGTATGGTCAGTTGAAGAAATTCCAGATCAAACTAATTTGTGATTTAATATTACACTAAAATAGAGTAATTTTCATAATAATATTTCAAGGATTTGTCGATTTTGCTTTATGAATCATCTTTAACAAGTTGACTGTGTTTGTTTGCCCATTATTTCCCTTACCCTATAGGCTTTGCTCTTGTTTGGATAATGTCATACAATATAGTTGGCTATATTTATTATAAAGGATATTTAATCTCTCATATAATTATTTAAATTATTTTTTTCATGTTTGGTAAGGATATTATAGGCTAATCAGTTTAGTTTTTAAGTTGATGATCCAGGTGAAGTTGCAGTCCAGTTCACTACTTTTAAAAGGTTAGATTCTCTGAAAGAGATTCATGTGAATTGTATATGGCGTTTTCCATGTTTAAATTCCATAATTATCACCTCACTTACATGTTTTGTCTTACAACATCATGCTTTGATCAAACATTTAGTCATGTCATATTCACAGTCAACTCTCTATCCACTTTCATTTATAGTCATGTGTATGAAGCTAGTCTAGTGTGCTTATGGAGGTGTAATTAAGGTATTTAAACTTGTTTCAAGTCATCAAGATCTGAATATATTCCATTTTAATGTTTTGAGGAGACACAATATTGGCTTCAAGTTCATGCACCATATAAACTAGACACTCAATTACCAATGCTTGGTCTATAATTATGTTAGAATCTTTAGAAGGATATCACATTGGAATAAATGTTTTGAAACTTGTTTAAATATATTGATAGTGATAAAAATACATTTTAGGAATTGGTAAGGAGTTTAGTTTTGTTCATGATATCATTCACTATGCACATTGCTCCAATTCTACTCATTACCTGCATGTAACTCAAAGTACATCTATAGATAGCTTAGGATGACATCATGTTAGAATGGGAGATTTGGTAATTGTTTAAAATACTTTAGTGTTTTAAGAGTGAATTTGGATAAAATTTTAAGTACTATAGTTGATCACAATATTGTAGTTGTGCAAACTACCTATAATACTACCCATTGCCTACACATTGGGAAATGTCCACCTACAGGTGACACCATAGAGAGCTAAGATGTCACATGAAAGTATTGAAACATGTGGTGGAAGCTTTCAGAGAGTCATAACATGTTTAAGATATCATAATAGACCTATTTTTAATGTTAGGTTGGTAGGAAATATGGGAGATTATGATCAAATATGAACTGACTGTATTCAGGGATCAAGTCCCTAAAACATGTAAAATAAACCACTTGGCCATTTTATGGAGATAATATGATATATTTGTCAAGATATTTTAAGAATATAAATTATAATACCTTATATCCCTCACATAGGATAAAATAATTAAAAAAAGAGTGAGTCATTTGACTATTGGAAAGTAGTAGTTGGGGGCCTCAAAGTTGCCCATTTGAACACTGAATTCCTTTATTATCATCCATAGGATTTGAGCTATAAGGAGACCTCTTCACCCAAGTTTGTATTATTGGACCATACCACCATGATTGAATTGTTACATATGGTTTAAATTAACATTTATGATCTAAAGTTCATTTATATAAGGTTTTATGTTGTGTTTTTGTTCCCATCCAAACCTATAGGTGTCTCTCACCTAGGATGTTAATATACAATGGACTATGAAGTCATACAAATGCATAGTACAATCTTGGGCATGGAAACATATGAAAATAGAGACACTTATCAGATCAAATTGATTCCTAATATATTATATGGTTCACATAGGTGAGATGACACAAGTGTCAAGGGTAAAGTACACCTATAGGACCCTACACAGCCAACTGTAGCTGACTTTGAGGGGTAGAGAGCAAAACGGTTAGGGTTATTGATGTGGGCATAACCTAAGCATGAAATGAGTAAGTATAAATCATTTATAAATTATAATTTAATCCTTAAATGAGGCTTATTAAACATTTTTAAATCCTAACATATGTAGGACCACCTACAAAGAGGATAAACACAATCATAGCTATATGATCGGAGTCTAGGCCAATCAAGGTAGAATGTGAACAATAAAAACTTTTAAAGGAGTATGATGATAAATGTGTTTTAAGGACCTTAAAAGTGATGTAATTAAACTAAATATACCGTCATTATATGGTATTAACATTCATAAAGTGATATAATGAAGCAATACATAGTCCACACCTTAAATCCTGCACACAGTACCCTTCTTCATAGTCTGTCTTGGTTTTTGAAGGAATTAGAGGGTCAAATGATATGAAAAAGGGATAAAATTTGGTGTAGATATTATAAACCACTATATAATCCCATTTAATATCTATTTTTTCTAATAAAATATGGGAATTACCCTCTATTTTGTCTCAAACAGAGGGTACTTCCCTAGTAACACAAACCCTACAATCTTGAAGGATGGAGATAAGGGGGTAAGCTAGGCACTAGTTAAACATTTAAAATAGGTGTGGAGAGTTAAATTACACATAAGAAATAATTATAAACCTTTCATATAAGGAATAAAATCAATATGTTTGTCTAGACCTTCAAAATTACAAATAGGCCTATTAGACATGGTTAGGCCCAGAGCCCAAATGGGAGGTCAATTTCAATTCTAACATTAAGTTGACTCTATAATGGATTATAAAATATTCATATGGGTATAAAATATGTTTCCAATCTTTTTAAATTTAGATAATTCCCTAATAAATCCACTTTTGGCTCAGAGATAACTTGGGCCTGTGCAAAAGGAAGAATCAAGCTTGATATGTTGACTTTGAAGACACATCTTTTTGGAGAGCGTGAATGGAGGTCCAAGGAGTTTTGGTAAGTTGATAGGGGTCATAAATTGTAATTTTGGGGAATTTTCCTGTAAATCTAGTGTCACATCTTTATGAACAAGGCTTAAGAGCAAAAAGGATCTAAAACCCTACAAAACCTTGAATAAGGACCTGATGAAGGAAATGAAGGAGAAGAGATATCCTAATGGATTATAATGACCATGAAATTGTTTTAAACTTGTAATAGCCTCCCCAAGTCACTTTATTATCACATTTGGTTGTTCCCTATCTATACAAATAGGGTAAAAATTGATTTATTTAACTATTTTGAGTGTTTTACAGGTTCTAAGGACTTTCAAGAGATATAACCTAGTTTTGGGGGAATCTCAAAACTTTTAATAACTCACTATATGACCATTTAAGTTAGATAAAAAACTCCTAAGTGTTTCTACCAATAGCTTCATCTTAGCTAGTCAAAATTGGCAAAGTTAATAAAATAATGAGAAGGGTGATAACTTCAAGTGGATGGCCTCTTAAGGTGATCCAAAGTTCAGTTCAAAAAAAGTTTCCAAGTCATGATGAAACCAATTTCACAGCATAGAGCTCATCGAGAGCTTTTCGACACTTTTCACAGTTTGTAAATCCAAGTTCAAGAGTTCCTATTATGGCCATTTAAAGATTCATCAAAAAATGTCTCTTGCGACATGTGGCACATGTTTTGAGGTTGTTTCGACATTTGGACCTATCGGAGGTCGACACTTGGTGAATTAATCAAGTGACAAAAGTGATGTGGCATTATTTAAATATGCCAAGTGGACCAATATCCATTTGACATGTGGCAAAATAATTCGGTGCAAAAAAATTTTGGTTTGGTGTATTTATTCACATGTTATTTGAAATTTTAAAATAAGGCACCAAAGGCCAACTTGCACAAGCTACCACGTCACCCGCCACATCATCCCACCAATCATGCATGGACCAAGTCAAAGTAGTGGCCTAAGTTGGCACCTAAAGTCTTGGCATTTGAAAAGGTCCTTAACTTGGCTATTTTAAGCATTTAAACTGTCATACCCAATGCATGTGGAACAAAGACAAGTCAAAGGCACCAACAAAGGAGGGAAAAACTTTCAAATCTCATGCTAAGTGCCTAAAAGAAAAGGCCAGTGGTTTTGAACCATTGACCTACTACCCAAAAGTGACAGGCTTTGACCACTTTAGCTACGGAGGTTGAAGTGTTATGAAAGGGACGAAATACTACTTGAAAAGGGACCAGAAGCTGACTGTGTATTGGAGAATATAGACCCGCTTATAGTATTTGGTCATTTCAGGGACCTTAGAGGCAGAACTAGAGCTTAGAGTAAACTACAAATTTGTTTATAATTCCAATAAGCTCTATGTAGTATATTCATTTGCCCATTTTGGGGAATTGGTGATGCCATTTTGAGCCATAGAAGTTGCCAATTTTGATTTGGAGAAGCCTCTGCATGTAATTCAGGAAGGTGAAGGATGTGTTGAGTCAGCCAAGGTCTTTCGAAGGTATGATCACTATTTTTGCAGAGAGATATGATCTTTTGTTATTTTTAAGTATTATTTTAGCTTACAAATTTTAGCAACATTAATGGATCAATTTGAAATGAACCCGGGGGCGTAGGAATTCTGAACCCTGTAAACAATTTTTGTGTTTTGATCTTTGAATTTAGTTTTGCATTTCATTTTTAGTTAATTTACAAATTATAATTTAGATTTTAATCAGAATGCAAAAATTACTCATTTGATCATTTACGAGAAATTAGATAAAATTGAGAATTTGAAAAATCTAACAGTTTTAATGGATATTTGATGTGATCTATTAATTCACCTTTATTTCAGTTTTGAAACTTGATTTGGATCAGATTTTAATTAGATTTAATCATTCCAACATCTTATAATTTGATAAATTTAGAATCCATACTTTTAAAATTTCACTTTGAGTTTATCAGTGGTGTTTATGGATCAAGTTGGTATCAGAGTGGTTAGAATGCAGGGATTGCTTCTAGTTGTGTATTGATAGTTGCTTCCAGAATAGTTGGATTATTAGTTTTCAGATTGATTATTATTGTAGTGTGCAATGTGAAATCAGTTTTTTGCAAGAAACCATGGGAAAGTTGTCATAGATTGAGGCCATCAGAGATGAAAATGCAATCTTGAGATGCCAGAAATTTGCACTTGAATTGCAAGTGACAAAGTTAAAATTGGAGCTTGAATCCAAGGATGAGCTCTTGATTAGATTGAAATGTGGTGCGTGTGAAAAGGTAAAGCCTTCAACTTTAGATGTAGAGACTATGACTAAGTGTAGTGTAAGTTTTTCACCACATGAATCTTCATCTTCTTCTACCATTTCATATTCAGATTCTAGTAATATTGTTTTTGGTGATTTTGAAAGATACACTAAGGGCATAGGATATAAATTGTTGTTTAAAATGCATTATAATGGAGGAATACTTGGTAGAGATATCTAAGGTATATCTAACCCAATTCAAGTTGAGCATATACCTCTTCATGCGGGTTTGGGTTATACTAGTGTGCAGGTGGATAATGGAGAAGTTTCTTCCATGGCTAACGGAAGATGAGCTTCCAATAGTAAAGGTACTAGGCCACTAGTTTAAAGTGTAAAGGTAAAAGAGGTATTGAGATTCCACCTCCTGATTCTTACACCAAATCTTCTAATCTAATTGATACTTTTAAGAAGTTTGGATATAATGTACAGAAGATAATGCAATCATTTCCATGCACTTTTTGTGGGATGAATAACCATAGTGCTAAGACTTGTTGGAAATGAAATGCTTTATTGAAGCAGATTGCATGTTTGAAAGACCATTCTTGTGTTAAGTTGGGAATTGGTAAAAAGGGGCCCTCACCTACGAAGGATGTTTGTACTCATTGTAAAGTGAGTGGACATAGGATTGATAGATGTTTTAATCTTTATTCATCTTCACATTCAAGTAATGTTATAACTAAGATGATTTATAAACCTCTCACTAACGTTAATGAAGCTAATTCAATCCATAATGTAGTTGACAATACAACCTAGGACAAGGTAAAACCTACAAGTGAAAATCCATTAAATAGGTTAAGTCAACAATATGCAATTGATAATGAATCCACAGAGACAATCAATTTCACTAGGAAGAAAGAATTGGTTAAGTGGATTATCACTACATTCCTTTTGCAAATCATGGTTAAGAATTCACCTAAGAGAATGAACAAGCTTTGATAGATGTAGATTAGATTTGGTGGGAACACTTCAAGACATGTTTACCATATGAAGTTTTTCAATTCTCACTTTTTGATAACTCTAAGTTTTTGATCTCTAGAATATACTGTATGGGTAGTCTAATAATGGATAAGACATTAACTCATTTGAAATAGTTGGGGATATAGCAGAGTGATGTTGTGAGTTATTTCCTTACAACATTTGATAGTTAGACTGCTATTTTGAATGTATCTATTTTGGCACAGTGATGTTTAGATGCATTTTTTAAGACCCTTTGGGCATGTTTAAATGTTAGGCAATACACTTTTGGTTGTTTGCATTTGCTTAGCATATAAGTCCCATACTAGGGCATTGTATTACAACATGTCCACAACATTTATTATATGTTGTCGGCATTATAAACTTGTCTTGCAATTACATTGGGAGATGTTTCAATTTTCGGCAATTCGCCACTTTACAAGATGTGACATTTGGGCAGGCAATTTGATATGTTGTAATCACTTTGGCACTTGTAGATTCACTTACTCATGCCTTTTGGATTAGGCATTTTTATAGTTTGATTTTGAATCATTTGAATGCAATTGTTTATATCTCTTGCTATGATTGGGTTCTATTTTCATGGATGCAGTAGACTAGTTATAAGATTTTAGGTGATAGTCAACTTTTGGAGACCAAAAGCCTCTTTTGTAGGGAGGTGTGATCTAAAGTTCAGTTTGGAAAAAGTTTTCAAGTCATGATGAAACCAATTTCACAGCATAGATCTCATCGAGAGATTTTTGACGCTTTTTGTGGTTTGTAAATCTGAGTTCAGGAGCTCCTGTTATGGCCATTTAAAGATTGGTCAAAAAATGTCTCTTGCGACATGTGGCACATGTTTTGAGGTTATTCTGACATTTGGACCTATTAGAGGTCGACACTTGGTGAATTAATCAGGTGACAAAATTGATGTGGCATTGTTTAAATACACTAAGTGGACCAATAGCCATTTGACACGTGGCAAAATAATTCGATGCAAAAAAATTTTGATTTGGTGTTTTTATTCACATGTTATTTGAATTTTTCAAACAAGGCACCAAAGGCCAACTTGCACAAGCTGCCACATCACCTGCCATGTCATCCAACCAATCATGCATGGACCAACTCAAAGTAGGGGCCTAAGTTGGCACCTAAAGTCTTGGCATTTGAAAAGGTCCTTAACTTGGCTATTTTAAGCATTTAAACTGTCATACCCAATGCATGTGGGACAAAGACAAGTCAAAGGCACCAAAAAAGGAGGGAAAAAATTTCAAATCTCATGCTAAGCACCTAAAAGAAAGGGCCAACAATTTTAAACCCTTGACCTGCCACCCAAAAGGGATAGGCCTTGACCACTTCAGCTGCGGAGGTTGAAGTGTTATAAAATGGATGAAATACTACTTGAAAAGGGACCAGAAGCCGACTATGTATTGGAGAATATAGATCTGCTTATAGTATTTGGTCATTTTGGAGCCCTTAGAGGCTGAACCAGAGCTCAGAGTAAACTACAAAGTTGTTTAGAATTCTAATACGCTCTATTTAGTATATTCATTTTATCATTTTAGAGAATTAGTGATGCCATTTTGAGCCATAAAAATTACCAATTTTGATTTGGAGAAGCCTCTGCATGTGATTCAGGAAGGTGAAGGACGTACTGAGTCAGCCAAGGTCTTTCAAAGGTTTGATCACTATTTTTGCAGAGAGATATGATCTTTTGTTGTTTGTAAGTATTATTTTATCTTGTAAATTTTAGCAACATTAATGGATCAGTTCGATACGAACCAGAAGATGTAGGAATTCTGAACCCCATAAACAATTTGTGTTTTGATCTTTGAATTTAGTTTTGCATTTCATTTTTAGTTAATTTATAGATTATAATTCAGATTTTAATCAAAATGCAAAAATTACTCATTTGATCATTTACGGGAAATTGGATAAAATAGAGAATTTGAAAAATCTGACAATTTCAATGGATATTTGATGTGATCTATTAATTCACCTTTATTTCAGTTTTGAAACTTGATTTGGATCAAATTTTAATCAGATTTAATCATTCCAACATCTTATAAGTTGATAAATTTAGAATTCATATTTTTAAAATTTCACTTTGAGTTTATCAGTGGTGTTTATGGATCATAAGGTCTACCTGATTAGTCTAAGTCCATGGATGGTATTTAAAAGTGTCATTCTATCCCTTATATGTATTTTCATGGAAAACTAAAGCCAATTTTGAGGTCAAGTGTGAGGGGTGAGTGAAATAGAAGTTTCTTTGATTACAGGTAGTGATTACTCACTTCTAGTATAATCCAAATGATTAGGGATATAGGAAATGCATGGCAGATCATGTATACAACCCCTCCCCCTTAGTGAAATCATAAGATCTATCCCTAGTTAGTTGTGGGACATTCCAAAAGATCTAACTGATGAATGTAGTTTTCTTATGCAGAATGAGAACTCATATGCCACTTTTCACGAGTTCTATGACTTGGAGGGCCATGTGTCCTATCAATCCTTTCATGGTCTATATCCTACTAAATTATTATCCTTATGTAACTCCTCCTCTCATCATGATAAGTTTTCTAGTGACCTTTAGACTTTTCTTTTCTCACTTCTCTCTCAAGTTCTTCTTTTCTCACTTCTCTCTCAAGTTCTATAAGTAACTACCATTTTGGCCTTTGTAATCTAATACCACTCCATGTATGGCAAATCCCTACTAGAATGATGTAATATTTTGCATTTGAACATTAATGAAATTCTGATTTTTATTTCTTGAAAAAATTTCAAGTGTGCAAGTGAAGTATGGTGATGCAAAGTGATAACTTTGCATCCTTTCTTCCCTTATCCTTTCATGTTGTATAAGAGTTCATATTCTAACAAGTCATATAGAGTGTAGTCAAATGTGTTAAGCTCATTTAAAGTGTATGATTATCCTTGGAGTATGAAAATTTCCCCCTGGTTCATTTTCCTTGTTTTGCTTCACACATCTCACCTCTATATTGAAATACTCATGTTAGAATCCTTTAGGACTTTGAGTCTAGTTTGTATGCTTTATTTCTTAGTGAATGGAGTATGATGGTCATGTGGAAAACATCTTGATGTATCGCCCATTTGCATTAGGTTAATTTCATGTAACTTATAACTATTTTCCCATAAGTAATTACTAGTTTAGGTGATAGGCACTTCAAAATACATTGAAGGAGATAGACCTTAAACCTAGAGGCTCACTTCCACTATAGGTATACCCACATACCTAGAAGTGTTCCCATATTTCAAAAATAAGGAAGATGATAGAACACCCTCTTCTAGGGTGAAATATTTAGTGACAATAGTTTTGGCATGCCTTGTGGGAAAAAGGTCCAAGAGAGTGGAAACATTGTTGGTGTGTCTTTCCTCTATTCAACTTTTGAAAGCAAGTAAGTTAATAGCAATGGTAACTCCAAATGATTACTTATGGTTGTAAGTAGCCCAAGTATATCTCATTGAATATTTTGATTATTTTTTGTATCTTATATAACATATGAGTTTGATATGAATATTTATGGTGAATATCCCTATCATGAGCCTCTTTATCATCCTTGTTATGAACCACATTTTATTCCTCAATAGTCCTATCAAAATGGCTACCAATATTATGATCCATGGCAACCTTATATTCTTCCATTTCCCTATCCATATAGACACCAGGGTGTTGGAAAACCCTATGACCCCTATCAACCCTAAGAGGATTCCTATTAATCTTATCATGAATCAGTTTACTCCATGGAATCTAAGTCAATATATCAAGAAGAAAGAATTAAATTCTTACAATTTCAAATACAACAAGTTGAAGTTCGTCTTGATCCCCATCATTACTCTCCTCCATTTTTCCATCTTATATAAATTCTTTGTTAACATCCATACCAAAGCTATTACTTAATTAAGATGGTATGAGAACATGGGATGATGATTATGATGTGTTCCCTAATCATCTCATGGATAAGTTTAGAGGTATTGCCCAAAGTTATATACGGATGTTGGAGATGTTCGAAGAGCTAGAAGGAACTCAATGGGAGATAAAGGAGCAAATGGAATTCTCAAAGAAGTGCCTTCAATGATAAACAAATAGGATAATTACGTGGGAGGATAAAGAGATCAAAATGAACATGTTGTTTTTGAACAATTTCAAGAAATCTATTGGCAAGATGCAACTCTTGTTTATATAGGTGTTTTTCCTTCTAATCAACCTAAAAACTCACTTCCCTATGAGCTTACTAGTATATTCTTCTTTCCTAAATCCATTAACAATCCTTCTACTTCACCTCACACTCTATCCCCAATTCTTAAACCTTCTACAACACCTCATAGTCCATCTCCTTCACATGAGCCTATACATCAACCTTCCATCTCACCCTTTCTTGAGGAAGAGCCCATATTGAGGGGAGCAAGTGAAGAGTAGAAAATACAAGCCATGGCTGACCAAGAAGATGTTATAAGTGACAATGAGGAAGAAATAACCATAGGGACTCCCCTTGGTGAACACAAGGGAAATCCTACCTTGTTGAATGAAGAGAAACATATTGAAGACTCTTATATAGCTGTTCATGAGAAATGTGGCCAAGACTTGAAGAAAGAGGTATTTGAAAAAGACTCCATATCTAATCATGAATTTTTTTACGACCATATCAAGCATGAAGAGGAGTGTACTATAAAGGATGAAGGTCAAGTCACTCTTTAAGAAGTTTCAATCCTAAAAGAGTTTCATGAGACCAATGTAGAAGACATAGTTATTGAAAATGACTCAATACCTCTATCTGAAGAGAAGACCTCATATGACCTCATAAATCAAGAAGAGAATATTGAAGAGGTCATGGTTATAAATGACAAGGAGAGTAAGGATTAGTGCAACTACAAATGGAACTCTTTCAATAGTTTGAATATCTTTTCCAAGTTGAGGGTCAAGTACTTAAGAAGGTGGAGAAAGAGTTTTCCATGGAGGACAATGACCAAGATTAGGTGGACAATGAAAATCTCCTTGATGAGCTTGAATAACTTGTAGCTGAAGAGAAACCCAATCTTATTGAGATCACCATGGAGATCAAGAAGGTATGTCTTGGTGAATGACCATTGGACATAATAGTTGAGGAATCATATGGGAAAGTTGAGGCTTTTTGGATGCAAGAAGATTTCTTTTTTATAGCTAATCTATTTATATCTACTTGGTTCTCATTGAAAACCATGCCAATGAAGTTGGAAAAAACCATGAATAAGATAGAGGCATCAATGCCAAGGATAAAAAGGATACATTCCTCATTCATGCCTCTATGCCACGAAGAAAGAGAGGTTTCAAATTTCCATTTGATCTGGGAGGAAGTGTTTATCTCAGGTTAGTTAGTGTTTGAGTTAGTTAGTTTCTTATTTTGTTTGTGTGTTCCATAAGTGCTCATGAAGCACATGTGTGTTTCTTGATTTATGTCTTGTTCTTGTTGATTTCTATTCTTTGGTGTGCTTTCAAAGGCAATTTGTGTGTCAAACATATGTACAAGTGAATCCATATACTAATGGATAGGATTAAGTAACTGGCCTTGGAATAACAAGCATACCACCCTTGGGAAATTACCAAAGATGTTGACCATTTTGAACACAAGTCAAAATGGATCAACCCCCTATAGTAAAAACTTATATATGTGTAAAATTTAAATTTATAGGTGTATTTAATGTCATATATTATGCTTTTAGCCTTGGCAATGGTCTAATTAAGTCTTATGTCAATTTGAGTTATTTAGGGGTCATATATGAAAGTGGCACAATATTCAAGGTGTTTAAGTGTCTTAGTTTTCTTCCCAACATCCAATACATTATATTCCCTATCAAGAATGTTAGTCCATCTAAACTTTCTAGGTTCCTTAATTGAAAATCAAGAAAACAATTGAAAAAGGAAGAGTTTGGCACTTATACAGCCCATAAGAAGAGAGTGATGCATGAAATAAGGTCGTGAAATGGATATTCAACTTCATTATATTCATTTTAATGCTTTAAATACTCTAAAAGTGCCAAATTTGAGATAAAATCATTCTACTCCTTCATCTCCTTTACAAACATGTAGAACTAGTCAATGGGTTTTTGGTAGGTATGGCTAGTTGAAGAACTTCTAAGTCAAATGACTTTGGGAGGTGATATTAAAATTAGAGATATTAATTTTAATAAAAATATTTCAAGGATTGGTCATTTTTGATTTATGAATCATCTCTAACAAGTTGATTGTGTTTTTATGCTCACTGTTTCTCATACCCTATAGGTTTTGATCTTGTTTGGAAAATTCCATACAATCAAGTTGGTTATAATAATTAAAAATTATTTTAAATATCTCATCTAATTATTTTCATTCTTATTTTCATGTTTAGAAAATATCTCATGGGCTAATCAATTCAATTTGCAAGTTGATGATCCAAGTGAAGTTACATTCAAGTTCACTACTTGAATAAGGTTGGATTCTCTACAAGGGATTCATGTGAATGGGATATGGTGTTTTTCATATTTAAATTACATAATGATCACCTCCCTTCTATTTTTTTTCTTATAACATCATGATTTGATCAAAAATTCAGTCATGTCATACTCACAGTCAGCTCTCTATCCACTTTCATTTATAGCCATGTGTATGAAGCTTGTCTAGTGTGCTCATGGATATGTAATGAAGGTATTTAAAAAAAATTAAAGTCATTAGGATCTGAATATATTCCATTTCAATGTGTGGATAAGAAATAATATTGGCTACAAATTCATGCACCATAAAATCTAATCACTCAATTACCAGTGCTTGGTCTATAATTGTGTTAGCATCTATAAAAGGATATCACATTGGAATAGAGGTTTTGAAACTTTTTTCAAGATATTAATAGTGATAAACATATATTTTATGAATTGGTAAGTATTTTACGTTTGTTCATGAGATCATTCACTATTCACATTGCTCATATTCTACTCATTACCTGCATGTAACTCAAAGTACATCTACTGGTATCTCAAGATGTGTAATGTTAGAATGGGAGATTTGGTACTTGTTTCAAATCATTTGGAGTGTCAAGAGTTCATTTTTATACCTTTTAAGGGCCTATATTTTATCATAATCATGTAGCTATGGACACTACCTATAGTACTACCCACTACTTGAACATTGGGAAATGTCCACCTATAGGTGACACCATAGAGAGCTTAAATGTCACATGGAAGTGTTGAAACATGTGGTGGAACATTTCATAGTCATATAATGTTAAATAGATCATAATATACCTATGTGGAATGTTATTTTAGTAGGCAGTATGGGATATTATGATCAAAGATGAAGTGACTGTATTTAGGGATCAAGTCCCTAAAACATGTAAAATAGATCACCTGACCATTTTATGGAGATCATATGATAGGGTTATCAAGATATTTGAAGCATATAAATGAAAATACCTTGTATCAATCACATAGGATAAAATACTTGAAAAAATATTGAGGCATTTGAATAGTGGAAAGTATTAGTTGGGGGCCTCAAAGTTGCCCATTTGAACATTGAATTCCTTCATTATCATATATACGATTTGAGCTATAAGGAGACCTCTTCACCCAAGTTTTTAGTAATAGACCATGCCACCATGATTTAATTATTATATATGGTTTAAAGGAAGATTTATTATCTAAATTAAATTTAGATAAGGCTTAAATTTTGTGTTTTGGGTCCCATCTACACCTATAAGTGTCTCTCACCTAAGATGTTAATATGCAGTGGACTATGAAGTCCTACAAATGCATAGTACAAGCTTAGGCATGGAAACAGATGAACATAGAGACACTTATAAGATAAAATTTATTACTAATATCTCATATGGTTCCCATAATTTAGATTACATAATTTTCAAGGGTAAAGTACACCTATATGACCCTACACATCCAACTGTAGTTGACTATGAGGGGCAAAGAGCAAACAGGTTAGGGTTCTTGATGTGGTCATAACCCAATAATGAAATGAGTAAGTCCAAATCATTTATAAATGATAATATAAGTATTAAATGATGATTATGATTTTTTTTTAAAATCTTAATATATGCAGGACCACCTATAGAGAGGATAAACACAGTCATAACTATATGACCATAGTCTAGGCCAATCAAGGTAAAATGTGAACAATACAAATTTTGAAAGGAGTCTAATGATAAATTTGTTTGAATGACATCCAAAATTAATTTAATTCACCTAAATATACCCTCATGATATTTTAGTAACATGGAAAAAGGGCTCTAATGATTCAATACATATTCCACACCTTAAATCCTGCACATAATACCCTTCTTCAGTCTATCTTGGGTTTTGAAGTAATTAAAAGGTCAAATGATATTAAAAATGGAAAATTTTTGGTGTAGAGAGTCTCCATCACTTGTAAAATTCCCTTAAATATCTATTTTGTTTGACAAAATAGGTGAAGTACCCTTTGTTTTGTCTCAGATAGAGGGTACTTCCCTAGAAGCATAAATCCTACAATCGTGAAGGATGGATATAAGGGGATAATATAGGGGATAGTTAAACCTTTAAAAGAAGTGTGGAGATTTATATTACACCTAAAAAATAATGATAAACCTTTCATATAATTAATAATCTCAATAGGGTGGTTTATACCTTCAAAGTTGCAGATAGGACTATTAGACATGGCTAGGCCTAGAGCCCAAATGTGAGGTCAATTTCAATTATAACCTTAGGTGAGAAATATAATGGATTATAAAATGTTAATAGGGGTATAAAATATGTGTCAAATCTTTTAAAATTTAGATAAGTCCCTAAGAAATCCACTTTTATCTCAGAGATAACTTAGGCCTACGCAAAAGGAGGAATCAAGCTCGGTAGGGTGACTTTGAAGACTCACATCTTATTGAAGAGTATGCATGGAGATCCAAAGATTTTGGGACAGTTGATAGGGGTCTTGAAATTTGATTTTGATAAAAAAATTCAAATCTAATGTCACATATTTATGAACAAGGATTAAGATAAAAAAAATGACCTAAACACCTACAAAACCCTGATTAAGGACATGATGAAGGAAATGGAGAAGAGATATCCTAATTAACTATAATGACCATTAATGTGTTTTAAAATTGTATAAAACTTCCTAGGTCACTTTCCTATCACATTTAGTTGTTACCTATCTATACGGATAGGGTACAAAATTGATTTCTTTGACTATTTCTAGTGTTTTACAATTTCTAAGGACTTTCAAGAGATGAAACATACTTTGGGTGGAATATCAGGACTTGGAATAACTAAATATGACCATATTATGTAGCTAAAAAACTCCTAAGTATTTTTACCAATAGTTTCATCTCAGCCAGTCAAAACTAGTAAAGTAAACAAGATAGTGAGAAGGGTGAAAACTTCAAGTAGATGATCTTTTAAGGTCTACCTAAGTAGTATAAGTATATGGAGGGTATTTAAAAGTGTCATTCACTCCATTTTATATATTTTCATGGAAAATTGAAGCCAATTTTGAGGCCAAGTGTGAGGGGTGTGTGGAAGAGGAGTTTCTTTGACTATAATGGCTCACTTCTAGGATAATATAGATGATTAGGGATGTATCAAATTCATTAAAGAGCATGTCTAAAATGACTCCCCATCAATTTAAACATTATATATTTCCCTAGTTAGTTTTGGGATGTTCCAAAAGAGGTAACTGACAATTGCAATTTTCTTATGTAGAATGATAACTCCTATGCTACTCTTCATGAGTTTCATGACTTGAAGGGCCATTTTTCCTATCAAAAATTACATGGTTTGTCTCATACTTCATTCACATACTTATGTAAATCCTCCTCTTATCATGATAAGTGTTCTAGTGACATTTGGACTTCTCTTTTCCCACTTCTCTCTCAAATTCTATAAGTAGCTGCCATTTTGGCCTTTGTAATCTAATACCTCTCCATCTATGGCAAAGCCATGGTGGAATGATGCCATATTTTGACTTTTAACATTAATTAAAATATTATTTTGAGTTATTAAGTAATTTTATAAGTGTGCAAGTGATTTATGGTGATGCATAGTGATAGCTTTCTATCCTTTCTTCCCTTATCCTTTCATGTTGTATAAGAGTTCATATTATAACAAGTCATATAGAGTGTATTCAAATGTGTTAATCTCCTTTCAAGTGTACTATTATCCTTGAAGTGTGAAATTTTACCTCTAGTTTATTTTCCTTGTGTTGCTTCACACATCTCACCCCTATATTTAAATACTCATGTTATAATCCTTAAAGACTTTGAAACTAGTTTGTATGCTTTGTTTCTTAGTGAATGGAGTATGATGGTCATGTATAAAACATCTTGGTGTATCACCCCTTTATATTAGATTCATTTCATGAAACTTATAAATCTTTTCCCATAAACAAGCACTAGTTTAGTTGATAGGTACTTCAAGATACATTCAGGGAGCTAGCCCTTAAACCTAGAGGCTCACTTCCACTATAGGTACACCTACATACCTAGAATTTTTCCCATGTTGCCCAAATATATAAAAGGCTTGAACACCCTCTTTTAGGGTGAAATATTTGGTAATAACAACACCTATTCAAGATTATTATATAGATACGATTGCTACACCTATCCAAGAACATTATATAGAGGTAGTTATTGCACATGCACTAGATATGTCTATATATCCAATTCATAGGAACATAGTTGGGTCTACTAGACATCCAACTATTCATCACTAAGCAATTTTGAGATTTATTCATGGACCTCAAAAGACACTATCTCAGATAATATATATTCAGTTATCACCATGGATAGTTTAACATGTTCCACAACTAACATAGGTAGAAATACATCCTCCTACTATGTATCAAACACCTCAAAGTCCTCATACATCTATAATTACTCATCATGCACCACATTCTATGAGAAATGAGCATGACATATATGGTACATAACATGACTCCTTATTAGATACAGAGCCACCCATAGTTGGTACCTCCCATCTACATTAGAAGGCCCTTATATTAAATAGTAAAATCTTTTCTCATGATACTCCTATTGACAAGATCATTGGTTATATTTTTCAAATTCTAAATATTCAAAAAATACAAAAAAATAAAAAATCCAAACTCAGGACTTGAGCATGACATGATTAATAGATTGAATTATTTACATGTGTTATTTATTACATTTTTGGTATGTGGCATATCATTTACATACAAATTCATTTCATTTTATATGATTTTTATACGTGGCATACATGTTGCACATGGACATACAATCGTTGGACTTCCCTATACCCATTAGCCATGTTGATATTAGGGGCATCTTATTCCAAAAGTTTCAATATTAAAGGTTATATATTTATATGACCTTTTTATGCCATGTTTAACTACCCATATTATTTATGCATGCCTTTCTATTTATTCATATGTTACAAAGTGATACATAGATATGTTACTTTAGTATGATGTGACATTGATACATATGGATAATGTAGACTAGTTCCCTTGTTTTATGTTGTATCGATGTTGTTACTCTCTCATAGGATAGGTTATTTTTTTATTGAATATTGTGTGTGGACCTTGGATTTATTTTGTGTGTCATCTATGATGTACCTTTTTTTCAAAATTTCAATGTCCCTTTATGTGTGGTCCTTGGCCTTGTCTATTGAGATATTTTATGTCCCTTGTAACAACCCCTTGGCATTATGTGTGAACTAACACTTTTTTCTTGACAAGCTTATAGACATAGAGTGGTTCCATGATTGATATCATGCACTATTATTGTGTAGTCATATTTATAGATGCTTCTACTACATGATTCATTGATACACTTATCTAGACATAATGCTTACATTACATATGATACATAAAATGCCCTTATTGATATATGCATTACCATGATGACATATTATCCACATATTCACATGATATTACATGATGTTATCCTATTACATGGCATGATAAATTTACTCTTATTTTGAGATGAGTGTTTTATAAGACTCATCCATTATCTCATAATTAGGACATTACACTAGGATTTTAAAAGATTTAGAATGGTTCAGATATCAAATAGTTTAGATAAATAATAGATATGGGCATGTTGATACAGATTATAGGGTTATATGTCATGCATATACACTCACTTTACAGACACTTGAGCATATATTTATGCATAATTAGGTGCATATACATGGGCATATGCACATAGTTTACATGAACATGAATTATAAATTTATCTATATACATACATTTGAGATACAGGTTCTCAAATTCACCATATATGTGCATATAATCCTATATAAATTGGCACTAATTTAGAGGGAATGGTACTAGTTCATGCATATATATACACATTTTTATATTCATGATGCATGATATTTTTTCATGCACATACACAACATTAAAGTTTATAGCTCAATCAAAAATGGTTATCATTCTACTTCACACTTATCATATATGTGTTCATCATGGGGGAATTAACATTGTTCATTCTATTTTGATCATGGATTTCATTCTACATTGAATGAAACTATACAATCAAACCTGCATTCATGATGGAGGCATGAACATTATTCATTCCCCTTTGATCATGCATTTTATTTTCACATGGGGTAAAATTGAGAAAAACTATATAGTTTAATCTGAAATCCATCAAAATATTTGATTCAATTTTTGTGAGTGAACATGGCCTAATGGTTCTATATTTTACCTATGTATTTATTGGTTTTAGTTCATTGCATACTTTTCCCCATATTCATGATGGTTATGGCATGTTGCCTTCCCAACTTAAGATCATACATGGTTAAACAAGTTTGAGGAAAACACAACCCAACTCTTCATATGATTCAACAAGGAGGCAAAATTTTCTCAAATGCATAGACAAGGAAGCATAATCTCCAACAAGATTCAAGGGAAACACTATTTTCACCAAAATACAATGTACTCTAACCCTTATTCTTTCAAAATTTAAAAAAAATATTTTTAGATTAAAGCATTCATTCTATGGACATTGAATACACATGATCATAGCGTTTTGTATTGAGTGACATGCACAATTGGAGATTAATACAAAATACAAAGTGTGTTGTACACATTTAGGTACATTTGAGCCTTTTAATTTATAAAATCCATTACTAAAATAAAAGGTAAGTGTTTGTAGATACTAAAATATGATCTTCGATAATTGATAATGATAAGATTGACACACATTCACTATGCATGAATTGAATGTATAAATAAGGTCCTAATCCATAATTCTATCACACTTGTATGTTATCTTATGAGTTTGACCTTTTCATTATGATTTTACATAGCTACATGAACTTCACTATTTGTTTCTAAACTACTAAATAGAATGCATAGACATTTCCAAACTCTCAAACCAATCCATTTGTACACATGTTAATTTCATCAAATTTATTTAGTATTGATAACGGATAATGACCTAATATGGACGTACTAACCCACTCCTATAAATGGTTATTTTTGAAAATCAAATCGAAACTTAGGGTTGGCCCATTTTCCTAGCATCTCAATGCCATGAGAAATTACCCAAATGGATTCATACATAAAAAATCACGGTCTCATTCAATAGGTACTTGGATCTTATTCAGAGCACATTTATACACTATGACACATTGATAAAATCTTCCCTATTCTTCTAGAATTGAAAAATATCACCAGGAGTAGTCGCAAGCTAAGTTTAAATCACTCACAATCCAAGTAAAAGCAAGCATTATCAAGTATCAAAACCAGATCATTAGTTACATCCATATAGTAAAGGAGCATCATTAAAAAATCACAATAGGTGGGAGAACTTAATGTGGCTTGAATTTACTCATCAAAGTTTAAAATATGTAGGAAATGGCCAGTCATTGCACATGGGTGATTGGGATCATCTCATCCCATTAGGCTTTCCTCCATATTTTTAGGTTTCAATCCCTCACAAGCACACCTAAGGTTTTAAGGAAAATAATATAGATTTATAGAGTTGTGTGCATAATCAAGGTTTGGGATCACAAATACAGAGCAATCAAATATAAGCAAAGGTGACCATATAATCATTATGCCCTACTTCTATGCAAGTTAATATCGAGAAATAGGCTAATATTAACCGATGATACTAACCCAGATTATTAAAACTAGCCCAACTTAAATAGAGAATAAAATACATAATTGAACAAAATACAAGATTGATTTATCATAATTTTTATTGCCAGAACACAATCACAATCAAATATCTACCAAAAAAATTTAAGTACTTATTTATTTGTTGTACTTGTCAAATTTGATCAATTATTCTTAGTCTTTTACATTCAAACGTATGCTCGAATTCCATATATTAATATATGAATTACATTTCAAAGTTTTATTTTAATTATATTAATCTTCAACATTAATCAAAATTAGGGTAAAACACTTGTCAATAATGTGAAATTTGAACATGTGTTTCTTAGCGAGCATTACATAGACTATATTTTTTAGGACTTGGGTAAAGCTTGCATGGAATTGAGAGCACACAAATTAAATATTTGGGCTATTAAACCACCATAAAAAGAGAGGATGATAATCCCATATTTTAAATAAAACCTAGATTCATGTTCATTAATGCATCATCATATTGGTAGATCAGCTTCATTATTTTTAGGAGTTTAAACCATGTTTAAGTGATTGTAGATGAACTATTTTGAGAGAGGAAAGCTATATGTGATCCATAACCATAATTTATCTCTTTATGAGACATCATTAAGAAGGTATAAAATAATAAATCCCAAAGTGTGACCATTAATATCAAGTTTGACCCATATGATATGATGCATCATATCTTCCCCTGAGGTAATTATTGATTCAATTTATATGAGTGAACATGGCCCATTGGTTCTCTATTTTACCTATGTAGTTTTTGGGTTTAGTACATTGCATATTTTTCCCCAAATTTATGATGGTTGGGGAATTTAGCCTTCTTAACCCAAGATCATGCATAATTACACAATTTTAAGGCACACATCCCCCAAGTCTCCATGTGATTCAACAAGGAAGTAAGAATTTCTCGAATGCTTAAATAAGGAAGCATCATCTTGAACATGTTATAAGGGAAACATGGTTTTCACCAACACATAGTATACTCTGACCCTTATTCTTTTAAAATTTAAAAAAAAAAGACTAAAACAATCATTCTATGGATATTGACTACACATGATTGCAGGGTTTGCTATTGAGTGACCTATACAATTGGAGATTCATACCAAAGATAAAGTGTGTTTTATACACTAAATTATATTTTATCCTTTCAATTTATAAAATATATTACTGGAATAAAAGGTGAGTGTTTGTAGATACTAAAATATGGTCTTCGATACTTGATAATGACAAGTTTGAAATAAATTCATTATGCATGATTTGAATAAACAAGTAAGTCCTAATCTACCATTCTCTCACAATTTCATGATAACGTATGAGTTTTACCCTTTCATAATGATTTTACACACCTAGAGGAACTTCACTATTTATTTCAAACTCTCCAGACTCTCATATCTCCAAACTCTCATATTAGTTTGTTTATAAACATGTTGGTTCCACCAAATTTATTTAATATCACTAATTAGTAATGAACTGATATGGTTGATACTGATTTGATAATAGAAATGGTTATTTTAAAAAATCATATCTCACCTTATGATTAGACCATTTTCCTACCATTTTAGTGGCATGAAAAATTACCCAATTGAAATCGTATATAAACAAATCAAGGTATCATTCTAAAGGGACTTGGAACTTATATGGAACATATCTATACACTATTTCACATTGAGAAAATATGTCCTATTCTTCTATAATTTCAAACCTATCACAAGACAAATTTGGAGCACTCAAAATTCAAGTCAAAACAAGCATTATCAAGTATCAAAACCAAATCATTAGTTGCATGCATATAGAAAAGGAGAACCATTACAAAATCACACTAGGTAGGAGAACTACATGTGGCTTTATTTCCCTCTTTGAAGTATACAATATATAGGAAACAATCAGTCAGTATATGGGGTTGATTGGGATCAACTCATCCCAATACACTTTCCTCCATTTTTGTAGGTTTTTATTCCTCATAAGCACACCTAGGATTTGAAGGCAAAACATAATGATTTATAGAGTTGTGTACATCATCAAGGTTCATAATCATATATACAAAGCAAGAAGAGATATGCACAAGTGACCATAGATTCATTATGCCATATTTATATGCAAGTTAGTACCAAGCAACATGTTACTGTCGATTGATGATGACCAAGATTGGAAAAACCAACCCAACTCAAATAATGAATAAATTATAGAATTGAATGAACTACAAGCCTACTTTATCTTGATTTTCACTACCATAATATAATCATAGTTGGATAATCACTCAAAAAAGCTAAGTACTCATCCCTTTGTTGTACTTGTTAAATTTGATCAATTAATCTCAATATTTTTACATTCAGATGTATGTTTGAATGCCATACATCAATACTTGAATTAAATTTCAAAGTTTTATCATAATTAGATTAATCTTCACCATTAATAAAAACTAGGTCAAAACACCTGTTAATAATGTGAAATTTGAAAATGTGTTTCTTAGTGAGCAGTACATAAAATATAGTTTTGAGGATTTGGGTAAAGCTTGCATGGAAACTAGACCACATACACCAAGGATTTGGGACATTAAACCACCATAAAAATAGAGGATATGATAACCCCTAATGGTATTTCACATAAAACCTAATTTCACATTCACCAATGCATCATAATTTGATAGAGCACTTTTATTATCCATAGGAGTTTAAACCATGTTAAAGTGATTACAGATAAACTATTTAGAGAGAGGCAATTTATATGTGATCGACTACCATAATTTATCTCTTTACGATTCATCATTAGGCATGTATAAATTAATAAGGCCCAAAGTCTGACCATTACTATCAAGATTGATCCATATGACATGATGCATTATGTCTTCCCCTGAGGTAATTATTGATGATATAATCTTGGGGAAATTAATCTACTAGTGCCAACATGCCCATCCTCATGAGAAGTGGTGTATTGTGAAATGTCTAGCCAAATACATTTTAATGCAATTTATATAAGAAAGCTAAAACATTTAACTTCTTGTATATATATATATATATATATATATATATATATATATATATATATATATATATATATATATTATTAAAGGCTCCAATCCATTTACAGGTAGACCACATAATTTTTTTGAGATGGCTCTATGAGGCCATGTACAATCAATGAGAGAATATTCATGAGGAAAAATCCTCCATAGGAATTTCCACTTGACCATATTCACACCATTCCTTGGTAGTTGGAGCTGAAAACTTGTTACTCAAAAAAGGTTTCTTGTTTTGCAAGAGATAAAATCATAGCAATATAGACCAATGTTTTTTGCCCATGATCTCCCCTTGGTGAATCATCACCATAATGACGTAGACTATGTGAGCTCATATAAGGCAGAGTAATTTTTGAGGATGTCCTAGAAATAGTGGTAAAAATTTGAGTATAATGGGTTGAATAAGCTTGACTTTGTGTCACACAGCTAAGCCAGGGAGTACTAGAATCAATATTTTTGACATATTATTGTGGCTTATCATTGGAGGAGACATTTCCAACTTTATGGTTTTTAGGGATCGTCAAGGATTTTTAATTGTCAAAATTCATCCAACCCTCTTCTTTTTTAGGTGTCGTTATATTTTTAGTTGTTGGTTTTAGATGTAGGTGGGTTATATCAAATAGTCACTAATTTTATGGTTGTGTGATTGACAAGAAAGCAAATATTATGAAAGTTATATTCAGGATATTTTGCATACAATGTTCAAACCCCACTTAATTTTCAAGATAATTTTTCAAGTCTTTTATGTGGTCAACCATGACACAAATTTATTTGTTGGGTTAATTCAAGAAAAATCTATCAAGCTGATGGCAAATCACATGGCCTGTAAGCTGAACTATTTGGTTAAAGATAGACCAAATTGAAATCAACATGCCAAGAAACTCAACCCACATGGGAAATTTGAGAAAACCATGTTTAATAACCTTGTAATCCCAAGTCGAACATGATAATATAATTAGGATTTTATGCATGAAACAATATCTAGACTTAGCATGTAGCTTCTACGCTTGGTAAAGTTCCTTAAAGTATATATTAAAAAAAACCATTGGTATGGTTATAACTCCCCCTAAATTAATACCATAAGATTACCATGTACATTTAATATCAACTCTAGAGGAAATGCTTAGATGGAATACAATCGACATGATATGCTATAAAACTATGTTTTTCATACTAGTTAAAATAGACAAAACAACATCTATAGGTAAGAGCATGTCTACACATTGAGAAAGAGTAACTAATTCATTGCCTCATCATAGACATTTATAACACACTTTTGAATTCAATTTGGTGCCATGTCAATGACTATCTATAATAAATGTGGCATTTGGTTGGTTTATGGCCATATATAAATCCTTAACATGCCCTTAGGGTGAGATTTAAATTTGAAATTAATGCGAAAAAATCCTAGAATGTCCCATAGATGTGGTATGACATGAAAGGATGACAACACATAGAAACTTAAAACTCAACATACAAGACCCTAACAAAGCTTAATAAGGTTAACAATTAAGATAATGTTGTTTCCATATTCATCTTATTTTTATAAATTGATTTAAATCTTTTTTTTGGTTGAAATTTTCTTTATAGATTCAACTCTCAAAGTTTCCATATAATTGATCCCGACATTATTGTGTAGATTATCCATTAGATGCATTCATGAGTTGGCCTAATGGTCAAGAATTTATGTTCTTAAAAGAGAGGTCATGAGTTCTAATCTTGCAGAGGATAAGATATATACGCTTGGGTCATATTTGAAGCACACTTAGGTGCATCATGCATACTATGAGTGCAAGGTGGTTGCATAGGTTGTAAGCTACCTTGTTGACCCTAAACAAATCACTTGGCATCATGGACCTTAAAAGTGCATATCCTTTCCTTTCATAGCTTAAACTGAACATATCATCATGACAAACAAATAGTTCAATTATTTTCATTTCTAAAAGTGGTGTTACTCAAGTACCCTTGGGAAGTGGGCCCTCCACTCAAAATTCCTTTCATAGAATCGTAAATGTAATGTAATGTTTATTGGTATTCTAATGCAACTTCTCCATAGACTTGGAATTTCAATTTAAACATGCATATCAACTAAAAATTTGTTGATGGTTAATGATTTTAGGTACTTGTACAAGAATTTAAAATTAGCAATTTTACTAAAAACTTATTACTTATTCAATTAAATATCAAATATTTTATCTCATATACATATATATTAAATCAATAGGTATTAGATAATTTTACAATTTTAAAGCTCTAAACATTTACAAATAGTAAAATTTGATACTTATCATTGGCAATATAAAACACTAAAAATGCAATACAAACTATTAAGATTTTTTAGTTTAAGCTAATTTAGATATCAATGTCCATTAGAGCCCAAGAATGGTTAATGAGAATGAAGAAGATAATACATTGAAAAATTACATAAAAGGAGTCGGAAATGCAATGATAAACAAGGGCAATGTAGCAACTATCTATACCTTTGTATTGAAAATTATTTTATGGTTTAATTTGCATAAGACATTGAAAATTATTTATGGATGAATTTGCAAATAAATTTGTAATGTAAGTTCAACATAGAAATGAATGATCTACACATGTATTAATTATAATTAGTTAGAGCTAAACTATTAACGATTGGAGTGAAAACTATATTATACCCACTTTGGCAGGGATTAACAAGATGTTTGTAAGCTTTCGACATAAAAAGGTTAAGAACATATGAGTACCACTTCATCAAATTGTTAGTGTCATAAATGATGTAACCACTGAGCAATATCGAAGCTAATACCCATACATCATCACTGAGAGTCTTTTGAAGGGAATAATTTAATCTACAATACGATCCACTTAAAATTAATTAATGCCATGCTGAGAACAAAATCCACATAATAAAAAAGGTGAAATAGATTTGTATGTCACTTGCATACTAATTAAATAATAAATTGCATAGAGTGATGATTAGAAAGAATGATGCTAACACATTAACACCCCACACATCATCATGTTTGTTTCAAATATAGGTCCCTAATATACTCTTATCTATAGGGTGGCCTCCCCCCAAATATCTAGCCCATTAAATCTATATCCCCCTCCCCCCCCCTCTATATAAACTAAACTCTATGGGATATGGGGGATTTAATATCTAAACTCAATGCCAATGCCAATGCCAATGAAACTCTATCTCTATCTCTATCTCTAGACTGCCCTCGCACCGCTAGGCCGAGGCCCCCTCTCCATATATGGGGCCCTCGTGCCGACAATATAGAGTTTTTTTGGCTTCAATCTATAGGGCCTATTGATATGATATGATCTAAATGGCTCTGGGACGCCGAGGGGTGAGCGGTAGCATATAGAGATAGGGATAGGGGCAGATGGATGGATAAGATATATATATATATATATATATATATATATATATATATATATATAGAGAGAGAGAGAGAGAGAGAGGGGAGAGGGGGGGGGGACCCCCCTCCCTCTGTTTAGATAGGGATAGATAGAGTTCTAGTTATAGTTATAGTTATAGTTAGAGTTTATATAGAGGGGGGAGGGCCAAAAGAACTAGACCCTATATCTAGAGAGGGGGGGGGGGGGGGGGGGGAAGGGGGCCCACCCGATACCCATATATATAGAGAGGGGTCGAGGGGTGAGTCTATAGAGTTTAATTGGCGTAGCGTAGCATATAGCCATCCATCTGGGATCAATATCCCTATCCCTATCCCTATCACTATCCCTATAATTAGATGGGGATAGGGGCCAGATAGAATAGAGATATAGGCTGCCCATATCTATATATCAAGGCCCTATCTATCTGGCGAGGGCCCCCTAATGATTAATTAAATATGAAAACCAGGGGGACCATGAATCCAACAAAGAGAGTGGGTCCTATAAAACTTAAATCATGAACTTTCTTGTAGTGCAAAATGTATATGTTGTCAAACATAACACCGTCACAACCATTAAAATTTCCAACTCGAGTATCACCTTCCCTATAATTTGGTAAAACCCCAAAGTTATAATTAATTTCCACACAAGGGTAAAATAAAAACAAAAAGCATCTAAACCGTCACAAACAAAACCCTTACCATTGGTAAAAGCACAAGTTAATTGTTCGGCAAAGCTTATGCAAAATCATAAAAAGACCCAAGAGAAAGATTTATAGGGTGCCTCTGTGAGTAATTACATAAGACATAACACTGCAAATAAAGATTTCAAAAAAAACAAAAAAAGGGTTAAAAATATGTTACTGCATCATATTACTATATTAAGATTTGACAAATTGAGTACTTATAGATCATTGGAAAAATTATAAGAAATATGTATAATCCAAGACCGATAGTGGTAGATAAGAAGTGGGTGAACAAAAATAATAATGATGATAGTGATGGCAAGTAGCAATTGCAATCTCAAAATATGTATATTTTCCTTATGAAAGAAAATTATATATTAGAAAGCTCCATTCACGATCAATGAAGTGATATTTGAAAGGAAAATTGATTTATTGAAGGCTTTTATAGATAAAAGCAATATTATCCCCAGAGTCTTTATATTTTGTTAAAGCTATTTGTAAGCATTTACAAGATTTACAATAATTTTGAAATATAAAATAAGTAATTTTAAAACAGTATTAGAATGGGCAACCACGTTCTCATGTATTATTTATATTTTTTAATTAAAAAACACATAAATCATTATTTATTTAAAACTCCATTAAAACTTTCTACTTAAATAATACCAAAATATTTTAATATAATATGTATTTTAAACTCTTCCATTAATTAAAAGAATAATTAAAAATTGATTTCATTAATCCGTGGGGAAAAAGATACCCTTTTCGTTGATAGTGCTTTAACTTTAGGAGGAGACAAACATGATTAACATCTCCTATTTGAGTGGATAATGGTAGACTACGTGTCCCGATTGAAGACCCTCCTGCAGTCGCTGTTGATTGCTACGTGTGTTAAAATAATCCAATTAATATTTTTGGTAACGCCTACGTGGAAAGTTTAAGACCCAGACGTAATGGATAACGACCTACACTTGGCATTTCAGCAATTTTAAGATTATCCACTTTATGATGACGTGGAATCCGCGTTTTGAGAACGGATAAGAACAAAACTGAAAGGCCATTCAGTTAATTATATTGACATTGACGTGGACAATTAATTATCAACATGAAAAACGATTAATATAAAATTAGCCGGCCTCATTCACAAGAAGAACCAGATCTAAAAGCTATATAAATGAAGTGATTATACATTCTTGCCCATACAAAGTTTGGTCTTGTGAATTCTATTTTGTGTTCTTTGCCAGCAATTAGGGTTTGTTTTTTAAAGAGAGATCGATCATGGCAGTTTTGATTGGAAGGCATGTGGCTGTCAAGAGGAATGCAACGTTTATAAGCAGAAATGGGGCAAGTTCAAATTTGGGGAGGAGGAGAAATGTTAGAGCGATGGCCTCTGCTGCATGTCCTGCCCTGAAAGACGAGTATTATAATATACTCAGACTCGAACATGGTGCTTCTGAGAAAGATGTCAAACGGGCTTACCGTCGCCTTGCCTTGCAGGTATACAAATATCATTTTTACTTTATGATTTGCCAATGTCCATACAACAATGCTCATCATATACAGAGGATGAATACGTTTTATTTTATTTTTTAAATGGACATGGAAGAAGAATTGCAGGAAAGGAAAATGACATCCCATTAGGTATTAATCAATGGATCATATGTTTTAGAAAAAAATTATGCTCGAAGACCCCGTGAAACGTGTTTTAGGGGAAATAATGTTCCAGACGATCAATATATAGGAAAATATCACCACAAATCCTGTTGCTTACCCACCATCAAATTTTGGGGTAAATTTCTGATGGATTTTTCAATGGGTTTTCAGGGCTCTTAAAATACCATAATGTCAAGACAAATCCGGTTGCATACCCACCAATGAATTTTGGGGATAAATTCCTGATAGATTTATGAAATGGATCTTCAGGGCTGGGTATAAATTAGGGCTGTTAAGATTTGTTTGCTGTCATCAAGATGAACTGTGTACTTAATTGATGATTAGATTGACACGATGATGGTGTATGTTTTCAGTATCATCCTGACATTTGCAAAGGAGATAACTGCAGTGCGACGTTTCTCAAGATCAACGAGGCCTATAAGGTAAATATAACATTGAATGTTTTGAATTTATGACTGTATGGCTAAGGAAATTACTGTTTGGTAGACTTTAATAACTTTGATGCGATTATGGATGGTATGTTTTCAGTCTTAACATAGGATTTTGTTTTGCATGCTGATGGTTTTGATGATGATGGTGCAGACTGTAATGTCAAATTTGGTGGAGGAAAATGAGGAGGAGGAATACTATGCTACTGATATGAAAGACTATCCAGATATTTACTATGGAGATATGAATGACCAGTGGGAAGAATGGATGGGATGGGAAGGTGCTTGTCCAAGCAGAGATTATTCCAACCATATTAACTATTATGCTTAATTATTAGCAATTTATAATGGCAGCGTTACATGGTTAGTCACATTGTCAATAGCTTAAAGTCTTAACCATTCAATTCAGCTGTTCTTACTTGAATGCCACAGATATGGCTTCCTAAGAAAAGAAAGCTATTTGTATATACAACTTACCTCGTTTATCTTTCTCAGACTGCTTCTAAACAGAAGTATTGTGGATATTGGATCACTCTGTACATTCCTTTACATTTTTTATGGCCAGAAGGTGGGTAGTTGCTCTCCAATGAAGAGCTTCGAATTGTTGTTGTTGCATTTGCAGGCTGCTCAATATCAATGGGATCATTATTCTAAGCCAGAGATGCCCACTTGTGTCTACCATCGTTTGGGTGGACCTGTCTATGCAAAATTGTGATTCTCTCTAATTTACTTATGGTTTTGAAGTCTGTTTTTTCATAATTTCATTTAATGTTTTTCTTCATTCCCAGGAATCATAAGTTTATCATTAGTATTGGATAACTTTACAAGTATTAAACACTTACGAACTGTAAAAATTGTTAACTGTCATATACATTATGAAACACAAAAAACACTTTACAAAACCGCCGGGGCTTTTTTTTTTAATTTAATTCAATTTAGATATTAATGTCCCGTGGAGGCCAAGAATGTCGAATGACAGTGAAGAAGATAATACATTAATCCACTACATCAAGGCAGGGGAGGGGCATGTATATTGATAAATAAGTTTCCTGGTGTGGCTTTAGTCTCTTCGAGCATTTTTATGAGTAAGTTGGTAAGTTAGAGAAGTGCAAGATATAAATGAAAATATAACAGGGATAAGTTTAATGTAAATAGTAATTAAGTTGTTATGAATGATATGTAATTAATAATAGTTTTTATTCTTTAAAAACAAAAATAAATATGATAATTCTAGTAAGGAATATGTTTATTACTTATGAAAATATAGAAAATTAAGGGGTTTAATAATATTGAATTTAAAATATATATATTTATATAAAAATTTGTTTTGTTGAAAATAAATTTCAAAATTGAACATGGTTAATGAGAAATTATATTAGAGAATTCTTTTCTAATAACTTT
Source organism: Torreya grandis (assembly GCA_037957365.1). Lineage (NCBI taxonomy): Eukaryota > Viridiplantae > Streptophyta > Pinopsida > Cupressales > Taxaceae > Torreya > Torreya grandis. The sequence continues at coordinate 425,156 of JARHVA010007429.1, forward strand.
GTTACTTTCTCTAATATATGATGATGATGATGATGATGATGATGATGTTGATTATGAGGGTCGGCACTATAGATGGGGCGAGTCTCAATTTATCTTTGGTGCATGAATTGGGTTGTTTGCATGCCATCTAAGTGGATTCATGTACTCGTTCTACTCCAACGTGTCAGAGTATGTCACATCAAGGTCTTTGATCTTGCAACACCACTTAATCAAAAATAATAATTATAATATATTATATAACATATATATAATTATATAATATATTATATATATAATAAAAAGTATTACAATTATAATATTATTATATAATATATAATTATATTGTATTATAACTATAATAAATAAATAACTATATTATATGTTACTATATTATATTATGTATTACCATAGTATAGTATAAATTTACAATATTATTTGAGCAATTAAATGTTAACAAATGTGCATGATTAAGGGAAAGATGGAATTCAAATTTCACCACAATGGTTGATTACTTCTAATTGAGTGATGTGACTCGATGTTTTAGTAAGTAGCGTTTGTAAAGTGAAGAGAGAAATAGCCGTACCTCACATGAAACCCAAGATGAGGTTTAATGTTTCTTCATACGATGTTGGCACTAGGAATGGGTGGGCAATAGTTTATAGCTATTTGAGTCATATTATGCACATATGACTATATAGATTAACAAATATATACATTTGGTGGGCCCTATATAAAGGAAAATGGGTGGACACAAAATAGATGTAGAGAATAGTGGGAATTATGTAGATTTAGGTTATGGGCGGGGACTATATAGAGTACAAGCGTCATACGAAGGGTACAAGATGGGTAGTAGAGAGGAACAATTAATTTTTATAGAACAAAGAGTGGGAAGACATTGATGTTGTGACACTAGGTAATTGATAGTTGGAAGAAATACCAACAAGTTGAAGGAAACTAATAACACATTGTGAATGTGAGAAAATATGGAAGCCTCTTTTGAAAGCATGCAATTCTATAGATGGTTTTTTCTTCTTTGTTTTCTAATCACTTATTAGTTTCATGTAATTTGGGTTCTACGATCATGTTCTTAACAACTGGAGAGTGGAAAAGAAACCCATGAAATATGAAACCGAATATTGTGTAGGAGCTGAGATGGCCATCAACATAATGATGCTTAAATAAAGAGACTCGATTTTATATTTGGAGTCTTTATTCTGTTGGAATCTTGTAGTCCCTTAAATCAACTAGAATTGATAACCATTGACTCACATATGGTGAAAAATTTGTTGGTAGCAAGACTGCCTAGGATAAATCTATAGTGAAGAGGGTTATGTAGGTGATAGTTTGTGGTGTGGTTGGTGATAGGAATTGAAACCTCGTGTCTTGTATCTTGGGAGAGATTCCTAAACTGTCAGGTCAAGTAGGTACTCTTGAAATTTCAATTCTCAACCTCACATCACATGATGCTTTTGATTTACATTTGTCAAGATGCCACAAAAATATAAGTTGTCTTCATTTTTTGTTAATGACCTACCCTCCACTTAGGACCATGTATTTATGAGCAAATTAAGTGATTGTCATGTTGCATAAATTCAAAAGCTGATTTATTTTCGATAGCACAAGTGTTTGCCTCCTTACGAGTGTGAAAAATTTGAGGCTCTTATCATATGAAAATGTACATCATTAATTTTACCATGTTGATCACAACATTCGATTAGAAAAGAAGTAGAGATCTTTAGTCAGTACTATTCTGGACTCTTTCGAAGCCAATTCACCCAAATGTCATCTAGTTTATTCCTGTCTTGTTGTATGTAACACCAATCACTCAATAAGATTGATAAACTCAGTTTCAGCTAAAATATGCAATTGTACCTAATTTGGTCACTCTCAAGCTTCAAAAGTCTCTAATTTTCTAACAAATATTCCTCATGTTGTCCCATTTTCATTTTTATATCTTGAAGTCCCACCCCCCTACTCCTTCACCTGATGTTTTACAAGGAAAGACATTAGCCTATGTAGATGTTACTCAAAGAGGACGTACATAACATTTATGGTAGGAGATGAAGATTGCATGGAGGGTGTGATGGGATTGATGAAGGGTATGCATAAGGTTCATAGCCCTTGTGTTGAGTATGATGCCAATTTGGATACTTGATTATTAGTGTTAAATTTAAGTTATTTGGTATTTTATGTATTTATAAATATTATTTAATCCATTTATGTCATGATTTAATTGTTTGGTCAATTTTGAACATTTTCTATTTTTTTTAAAAATAGTTGGAACTACCAATTACTTTTACTTCACTTTCTAAGTAGTCAAATGAGTTACTAAGAGGTGGGGCATCATTTTTAGTGTTAGTCAACCGAAATTAAAATGTATTTAATTCAATTCTTATTTATAAGTAATTTTAGATGTCGTAATTGAGTAGGTTGCATGAGTTGACTATTTGGTGAGCAGGACTTCTTATATGTTGACCTTATCTTGAATACAAGTCAAACTTATTTAATTTAATATAATTTCAATTTTCTTTGAGTTTAGTATTAGATTACTTAGTTTTCAAGTAAAGGTCTTAATTTATTTTTTAACTTTATACTTTCCTTGAAATAATTTTTCATGCAACTTATATTGTATTAGAGTTGTTTTGGTAATTTTTTTATTAATAAGAATTATTCACAAATGAATGTGACACGCTATTTTAATTGTAAAACTTATTTCATGTTTAAGATTTGATTTTATTATAATTATATAATAATTACTACCAACAAGCATGTATTTTCATATTTGAAGTTATTCAGTACATTTTTTTGTCAACAATCTCATTTATAACATTGCTAGATTAATAACTAGTAATTTTTGGACAAATTGGTTGATACATAACTTGAATTTTAGATTAATTAGGATTTAATTTGTAATCTCTTCATACATTTAAAATAATCAATTGGTATTAGATCCACATTCAACAAAGGTTCATAAGGGTTTCAGAAGAAACAATGGATTGAGTGCATTCTATTTCCATGAATGTCCATGTTTTCAAAGGTGATAACCTTAAGTATTAGAGAGATTAATTGATGAGAATTATTGTATGAAAATACGTTTTGAGAGAATGTTATCCATGAGTACAAACCACCTCAATATTTGAATACCTTGACTCAACAATAGAAAATTAAAAAATGATAAAGAAAATTTGGATGCACAAACTTTCTTCTATCTTTAGAGTGCCATAGACCCAAGCATATATCCAAGAATTATAGGATGCAAGAATACCCATGAGGCATGAAATACATTGTAAACATTATATCAAGGATATACTAAAGTAAGAAAAGTAAAACTAAAAACCATTAAAATGAATTTTGAGAATCTGAGAATGTCAGATTCTGAAGAAGTACAAGATTATTACATAAGGGTAAATGATTTAGTGAATAGAATGAAGGTTTATGGAGAAATTACAAAATATAATATTATTGTAAAGAATATTTTAATATATTTAAGACAAATATGGCTAAATATTGTGATCACTCTTAAAGAGTTTAATTACATAAGCACTATAATTGTTGATGAGTTAGTGGGTTCTCTCTTATCCCATGAGGATAAAAAAAGACTATACATAAGAGATAAAGAACAAGCATTTGAAACCAAGATAAGTGTTTCAAAGACAAAAGAGAACAATAAAAATAAGAATCAAGGGAGTTATAAAAATTCAAACAAAAGGTAAAGTTGAAACCAAATTCAAAGGTAAGAGTAAGAAATATTTTACTTGTCATTACTAAAAAAAATTAAGACATGTGATAAAGTATTGCAAGATACTAGCATCTAATAATCAAGCTAATCAAGAAGTAAAAACAAAAAAAAATTCAAGCTGAGAAAAGTGATGTTCAAGAGGACTCATATTATTTCTCACATGCAACTTGGGAATAGAGGAATCAAATAATTTATGGTTTTCTTCATTCAAGGTGTTCAAATCATATGTCAAGTCACAAATATGGTTTCAATAAATTAGATGACTTTTTCAAAATTCAAGTACAATTGAGAAATAAAAAGTATATCCAAATTGAAGGAAATAAAAACATGAAAATTACCATAAATCAAGGTAAGAGTGAAATAAAGGATGTTTATTTTTTTCTAAATCTAAGTCACAATCTAATTAGTGTTAGTCAATTAATAGGAAAAGGGTTTTAAACCATATTTTGAAGATGATGTTTGTTTTATCTTTTATACGAGATATAGAAATAGATTGATCGGAAAATTTTATATGATAAAAAATAAGATGCTTCCATTGAATATAAATATGATGAAGGGAGGTACCTGTTTCTCCACCATTAGTATGCTAACATGTTGTGGTATTCAATATATATGATCATATCATTTTTAAGATTTTATACATTATTAACACAAAGGGTATCGTAAGAGGTCTTCCCAAGTTACATTTAAATATAAATGATGAATGAAAGTCATGTGTTATTGGGAAACATTATATAGAGTATTTCTCTATCAAAAAATGAAGAGCAAACACATATTTGGAACTGGTTCATTCAGATTTATGTGAGCCAATATCTCATAGAATTATTGGTAAGAATAACTTTTAAAATCCTACTAGGGTAGATGTAGGATAATGGGGGACAAAATATGAGGGGAGGGGGGGCAAGGGGTATAAAGCGACACTTTTTTTATTAAAATAATAATAATTGAACTTGAAGAGAATTTTAGAGACACTTCAAAAAAGAATATGACAATGACATAAGAACATGAATTATGGAATTTTGAATGTAGTTTATATATATATATATATATATATATATATATATATATATATATATATATATATATATATATATATATATATATATAAATACCCAGATGATAAAAGTGTGTGAAATATATGCATTTATGACAATAGGTTGGTCATTTTTATGAAAAGATAATGAGATTGCATGTGTATGAACACAATGTTTTTGAGTAAATGATTAAATTTTGGTATGAAACTATATGGATAGGTGAAATTTCAAAGATTGTTGAGAATATTTTTTATTAATTTTTTTTATTATATATATAATTTTAAAATAATTTTGCAAGTTAAGACAACTAAAAAATAAAATTACAAGTTTACAAACATAAGTAAATCTAGTGGGTCCAAGTAGATCGATGGTGTGTGATCCATCATACTAAAGTAGATCAATGGTGACCAAAAAGTCAACAAGTCAAAAGATCCTAGGAATAAAGGCATAGTTTTCAAGTGTCATGACTACGATAACTATTAGGTAAATTAACAATGCACGTGTAAGCTATGTAAAGGGAGATTGATGGTGCACATAAGATGAAGAAGGCAATGAGCTCAAGATGAATGTGAGGCCATCACATGGTGTAAGCACATTAAATCCTGGAGCTGACTATAGACCTACAGGATGAATGCAGAGCTGACAGATGGCATAAATGGAAGCCTAGATCAAGATCAGTGGCTGACGTTAAAAGTCAAAGACATGAGACTTCGATTAGAGGTTGAATATGATTTAGGTCAAACCAAGATCAATGTTTCAAAGGGATGTGTTGCCATTATAACTCAGTTGAATACCATTAAACATATATCTCCATACAATAAGATTACTCATAATGAGTCTCTATTACCATTAAAGCTCAGAAGCAGGATATATTTGTTTAAACCTAATATATTTTAGGAGTAAGGCTATGAAACCTATAGACTTTCATTGACATAATGACTATAGGAAAACCAATAAATGAATTGGTTTTCAATTTATAGAAAATTTATATTCAGGTTGGAATAGGTGCACATATATAAAAGATATAGAGAATTGTCTTACCTTTGAAATAGTCATTTTCTCAACAAGTAGGTATCTACAACCATAAAAAGCAGACATGGTGATGGCTTTGTCAGGGTTAAAGATATAAGGATTTTGTCCTCATAAGCAAGTCAAGTGGAAAATGGTAAGAGTCCCGAGATGGAGATTTGGTGGTTAGAGAAAGCAACTGGAGCATTTAATATATTTTTAGGGCCTCTAAGGGTTTTTATTCATAACAAGATCATGACTCATCACTTTCATCAAACTCTTATCCTCTAGTGTGTTGCTCAATCAATGAGAAGATTCAAGGGCTATTGGGACAAATGAAAGCTATCTTGTTTGTGATGTATTAACCCTGATTAGATCAAATATGGTGAAGCATTCATTTAAAGGCGGCAGTGCATTTAATGATCTTGGATGGCATGTTCCATCTCTCTTCACTCTTTCTATATATCTTCTATCTTCTTCCATATTGTAATTCTCTCTCAAATTTTAGACTCTCATAAGGAATCTTTGATCTTAAAGAGCAAGTGACTCTATGAGATATTATAAAATATGCTCATCTTGATTAAGCTACACCATGTTAAGCATTTGTAAGAACTGCCTCTTGATGTAATAAAAGACTTTCTTTACCTATGTCTTACCTTGGATCTATGTTGAGTGAGTTGTGCATGATGGCATTATGAAGGAGAATCTTCTTCATCCATTGTCCTCCTTTTTGATCTCCTTTACGGTGGTTTCAAGCTATTTCGAGTCTAAATTAGTGTTTTACTTGAACCTAGTCCATGAAACACTTATGCAATCAGCTGGTCTGTGAGGTTGTGTGAGCTATCATTGTCTTATGTTGATCTAGTATGGGTTCAAGCTTATAGGAGTTTCCCATTTTTATTTGGTGCATCACCTTCTATACTTCTTAGGAGCCCTTTCCCCTTTCTAACCCTTTTTTTGTGAATCATTAGTTCAGGTGATCCATCAAGAGGAAGTCATCCTTCTCTGGAGGTTCAACCCTGTTATAAGATACCCACAAATTAGGATTGTTCCCATATTGTGACTGAGAGTGGGGGAGCCTGAACAACTCCCCCATAAGGGTGTAATCTCACATCATAATAGTTTCACGCTTAAGCATGAAATAATTCTTATTGAATAAGGAAATAGGTGAAAAGAGAGCTAGTTGGATAACAAAGGTAATGGAATATGACATTGACATCAATGCTATTAAGATTGTGAGAGGGAAATGACTATATAAGTAGTTGGTAGTAGATAAAGAGGTTGATAATAGGGTATTATAGTGCTAAAAGAAGGTTAATAAGCTGATCATTAGGTTCCTATTAGTTGGACTAGAGACATGACTACTTTCTTACAAAATGGCGAGTATTGATATGGCCTCAACAAGGTTCAAAGAAGGTATTTTAGACTTTAATCAGTTCCATATATCATTATTGATGGATAAAAGACATCAATGGAGTTTTTTTGAGATTCATGGAATATAACCAAGTTGATAAGGTGATAGAAGAGTTTTATGATGGCCCATCAGGAGGTCATTTCTCCCCTAAGACTACTATTGTCAAGATTATGAGGGTTGGTTACCATTGGCCAAACCTATTTATAAGTGCATATATATGGGTTATACATTACAATAAGTGCACCTTCTTTACAGTCAAACAAAAGCTATAATCTCTCCCTCTCCACCCCATCTAGGTAGAGAAACCATTCATGCAATGGGGCTTTGACTTCATGGGTATAATTAACCCCCCTTCAAGTGTTGGTTAGAAGTGGGTCTTAACTACTACAAATTACTTCACAAGGTAGATAGAAGTAGTGGAACTTAGAGATGTAAATGATACTTCTATGTTAGATTTATATGAAGGTGTTTTCACTAGATTTGGTGTTTCATATACTATCATATCTAATAATGTTATGGCTTTTGTTAGAACCAAGATCAATGAATGGGAAATGAAGTATGGCATCTATTTGAGTACCTCTTCCAACTATTACCCCGAAGGTAATGGATTAGTAGAATCCAAAAACAATAACTTAATTAGGATTATCAAGAAGACCATTGAGGAGAGCCAAAGAACTTGGCATACCAAGTTGAAAAAAACATTGTGGGCTAATAGGATAATACCCAAAAGAGCTATTGTAACTCCCATTTTATGCTAGTCTATGTAAAAGAAGCAAGGCTAACTTTATCACCTGAACTACCATCACTAGATGTCACTCAACAACTATAATTAATGGATAATGATGATATGGTAATGAATTTAGAATAACTAATGGAGTTAAAGGAGACTATGAATCATGCAATGCATGACATGTAGTTTCATCAAGCCCAAACAAAGAGGAAATTTGATAGAAAAGCTATTGATAGATGTTTCAAGGAAGGATACCTAGTCTTAAAATAGGATGAAGATAGAGAAAAGGATAAGAAACATATAAAGTTTGATGTTATATAGAGTGGTCCCTACCTCATAACTAGTTTCAAGAAAATCAATACTTTTTAGCTTTCAAAGCTAAATAGAAAGGTGCTTCCTATCCCAGTCAATGGGATCTATCTTAAACATTGTTCTTGAGGTCATTTTTAGACGTTGTATATAGTAGGCTAGTTTTTTTCATTTATCTAATTGTTGTTTCACATTACTTGTTAAGTAGCGTAGTGTTTCCTCATTCCTCTAAGTAATTTGGCATAGTTGTTTTTATTTGCTTCTATGTTGTGTGTTTTGAGGCAATTTTTAGTATTTCAAGGCTGGTCCAACAAGTTGTGGCCTTGGTTGTACTTTTAGTGGTGACTCATAGAGAAATGTTATATTACTTCATGCCTAATAGATGCTTAAGGAAATTGGTCTAGGTGTTTATGTAGGTAAACACACCTCAAATGTCACTAAAATTTTGGCTATTTTATTTGATGTCACTTGGATTTGCGTCCTTTAAGGATATGTCTTTGCTCTCCTCATCCAAGTGGCACAATTCAAACACCTCTAGGATATAGGTGAGCCTAAGAATGAGGAGAATCTCTAGATAGGGTTATTTCTTTTGATGTACCACTTATAGACCACTACTACACTTGTACTTGTGAGAGAAAAGGGAGAGAAAAATGAAAGTAAACTATCCTAAAGGAGGTGATACAAAAAACTAGTTGATGAATACTAACCAACTACATATTAAAAATGAGTACAAGGGACTAACCAAACATACATTTCTCTAATCTACATCTTCTCACATCAATATTTCATTATGAGGTTATGATGAATGTTTAGGCTAGGAGGATTAAACAAGAGGCCTAGAATGGAACTATTTGAATAGACTAACTCACTCGACCTTGACACATAAACATAACACTTCACATGACATTTAAGAAGAAGCTTTCCAACTACAAATAGGTGAGATAATGAGACAACATGCTAAGGAGACAAGAATCGTCACCAAGAAAGATCAATCACCCAAGTAAAACACACTATGGATAGTCATGGAAGAGTTAAAAATTAGTAGTATTTATTTATACAAGGTATACAAATGATCAGGTCTTTACCATACTCAAGTGGAACATTGCTTACAAAGGCCCAAATGGCTAGTTCTTATAGAACTCAAGAGAGAGAGAGAGGAGAAGAAAGAAGTCCAAAGGTCACAATGACACTTATAAAGATGATAAAATGAATTACAAGTGAATTAAAAGAGGATTTTAAATGTACCATGTAAGGTTAGAAGAGACAAGTGGCTTCCCAAGTCATGAAACTCATGAAAAGTGGCATGAAATTCCCTTTACTAGCTCATAAAAATGCCTTCATTATTCACCTATGTTTGAACATCCCATAACTAAGTATGGATAGGTATGATTATTTGAATGAAAGGGAAGACTTTTAGACACACTTATCCATTCATTGGTTGCATTCCTAGTCATCTAGAAACTTTTAGATATGAGCCATCACTACCTACAATCAAAGAAACTCCTCTTTCCTACACCTTGAAAACTTGGATTCTAAAAAATCATAAATTTTCCATGAAAATTCATAAAAGGTAGTTTATTAAAATTTGAAATACCCTACATATCCTTAGAGGCATCAAGCACACCTTAAAATCACTTCCACTTGAAGTTTTCACACAACTCACCAACATGTTCACTATGCCAGTTTGACTGGTTGAGATGAAATCTCTTATATAAACACTTAGGAGTTTTTTAAAGGCATAAAATGGAAATGGGTAGTTATCTTAAGTCTCTATCTCACTTCTAAATTTTATTCCATCTCTTTAAACATCCTAGAACTTGCACAATGCATAAAGTAGTCAAGAAAATTATTATACCTTATCCATATAGATTTCATAAAACTCATCATGGTGGTATGGATATTGACTGAGTCTTTTACAACATCCAATCTTTCTTCTAGTCAAACTATTTCATTTTTTTAATTATCTCTTTCATTTCCTCAAACTAGTCACTAGCAAGGGCTTTGGTGAGTCTAGGCCTATTTTACCCTCTTAATATTCATTCATAAAGATTTGACATTGAATATTCAAAAAAATATCACTAGATCAGAGTTAAAGACCCCTATTAACCCTTATAAATTTCCTTGACCTCCATACAAATCCTCATGAAATATGTGAGCATTTGAAATCACCTTATTGAGTTTGTTTTCACATTTTGCACAAGTCTCATGTAGCTCTGGACCAGAAGTAGATTTCCTAGGGGTTTATATATATACCAAAAGATTCATCACCTATATAATGATCCCACAAACATGCTACAATATTATATAAATATCAATAAGAGATATAAGTGAAAGTGACTCCTTATTTGGATTCTAGGCATAATTATGCCTCATAAGCTCGTCTGCACTTTTGATGGTTTAGACCTCCCTGTAAGGATTATCCTCTTTATGAGATATTTATCATGCTTTATTAGGTGTTAATAAACTCTAAAAACATCCTATCAAGGTCCAATCAGTCTCCAAAGCCCCTGATAATTCCCTTTTCTAAAATTGTAGGGTTTGTGCATAAGAGAAGTGCCCTATGTCTGAGAGAAAACAAAGGGAACTTACCTTATTTTTATAGGAAAACCAAATAATTTATGATTCTCCCCAAGTGGTGAGGACCTTATAAACCAAAATTCAGATTTTGATTGTGTCATTTGACCTTATACTACTTGTAAAAACTAAAATAGTCTTTTGTGAAGGTAGACTGTGCAGGGTTTAGAATGTTGACTATGCATTGCTTCATTTGAACTCTTTCTTTTGCATGATTTTCATTGGTGAGAGAAATTTAAAGGTATAAAAATCATTTTGGATATTTTATAAACTTTTTCATCACTCTACCCTACTACATACCCTTCACACTCCTCTATTAGTCAAAACTATGTTTCAACTCTTGACTGTCTTTCATGTCATGAAGGTACACCTATAGATATTCATGCCTCCTTTAGCTTCAGATAAAGTATATAGATAAATTTAGAGTCTCTTAGGATAATTATATTCTTTTTTTGTCTCATTTTTGATCATCTCTATGCATTGGTAACATTCACACTTCACTCCTCAATCCACTATCTATTATGGTTAAACACATTCAATTATGTTGGGAAATGTAAAAACTTGTAGGTGAAAATTTCTCTTTTGTAGGGTTACATATCACTATTTAACCCCATGAACCATTTTGAACCATATCTCATCTTCAAAATTTAGTGATTCCATGTTCAAGTTTCCATCTTAGACCGTGTGCTCCTACATTCAGTTGTAGGTGTGCATTTTGCTTAATGGACTACCTATAGGTGTATTTTGGATCTTAAAACATCACCACTCAAATCTTATTGATTTAGATCATAAATATCACTTGAATCATATTTAATAATTAAAATACATTGACATGGTCTAGTTTTACCACGTTATGTGAATAAGGATTTTTAGGATTAAACCTATAGGTAATCATTGCAGGTTTTTAGTATTAAAATAGGCAACCTTGAGCCTTCCAACCATCACCTTTTACCAATCCTTTTGGCTTCATATTTGGCATAGCTCTTATCCTTCATGGATTATACAAGATATGATAATTTTGGTACACTAGGATTCCTTTTAAACTTGTTATATGATCTTTGGAAAAGGGCTTATACCTCTATTTTCATATTTTAGGGAAAAGGTCCTTGAATAAGGTTTGAAATGGTCCATACATTCTAGAGGATGGTCCATACCTTCAATTTCTCATTTGACACTTCAATAAGGTTTTAAATGGTCAACTCACATGATAAAATCCCAAATAAGGTTTTTCTTGTTTTAAATTCCCCATACAAGGACCTTTAAAGCTTTGTGGTACCACCTGTAGGTGGTCATTCTCACACACAAGGAGTAAAGTAGACTTGGGAAGTATACATTATACCTATATTTTTAACACTTTATATGCCCTCATAAAGTATTTAAATGAATCTTTTTTTCACTCTTAACTATTAAAAATATTATCAAACTCTCAATCTTAGCATGACATCATCAAGGAGGTTCCTTTGGGTGTGTATGAGTTGTGTGCAGGTAGTGAACAACATTTGAGTAACATGTGTGGATGAATGGTATAAATCAAAATGTAGACTCATTGGAGATAATTTAAACACATGTTTGGCCTTGTGGATATCTTTAAAAAATCTTCAAAACATCTATTCCAACATGAAACTTCTTGTAAACACGTGTTACAAAGTAGGTAAGGATAACTAATGGTTGTTTGTGTGGTGCATGAGCTAGAAACCAAATTTGCATCTTATTAAAACATACAAATAGACTCTCATAATTTATTTATGCCTTGAATAAGTTAATATATCCTCATTACAACTCCATGGATACACTAAACATGATTTCTACATGTGACTACAAGTGAAAGTGAGTGAGGAGTTGACTTATGAGGATAGTAAGACTAAATGTTTACCAAAGAATGGTGTGATGAAATAAAAAATGAAGGGAGGGAAAATTTCGCATTAATACATGTGAAACATCATATTATAGTTGCATTAGACCTCTATAGAGAACCAACCATTTTGTAACAAAGAAATACTTAATTAAAGCTTCATAATGGTGATACCTTCCTACAACATGAAATAACTTTCCATATGAAACCAAACATTAAGTGCATCTGAGAAGATATCCAACATCATTTGGATCCAATATCACCAATTAGATTATATAGACCTATCTAAAATAGAGCAAAACTTATAGGGTATAGGAAATAGTGAGCAAAAAAACATAGTCAGCTTGTAAAAGATGGTTCATAAAGCATGGTTTATCAATATTTAAAATATTATAATGTAAATATATCTAAGTGTAATACCACTTCCCAAATTTTTTTTACCTGAAACCTCTTTAACTATCCGTACCAAGCACAAAATTGTTGATCACTTTTGTGTGTCTAAAAAGATAAATAAGGAACAAAATGGTTTTAGCTCAAAATTAGAACTTATAGAGCATTTAAAACATGGAATAAAGTATAAATAAGATGAATATACATTCCAAGACCTTCTCCCACATGTCACCTTGCCTCATGGGCCATACAAGTGCCAAACTCCCTCTTTTTAAAATGGTTTATTGAATTTTAGTTAGATAACCTATAAGACTCAGTTGGGACTGACATTCTTGATAGGGAATATGACTTATTGGATGTTTCAAAGGAAACTAGGATACTTGAACACCTTGAAAACCATGCCACTTGTATTTATGACCCCTAAAATGACTTTAAAAGATATAAGGATTAATATAACTAAGACCAAAGATAATATAACATTAAATGACATCAAAAGACCTATACTATACCCCATAACAAATTATTATACCCATAAAACATATAAAAACTCAATTTTTTACCTATAGAGGTCCCAGTTTGACCTATAGGGTCAAATTTGGTCAACAAATTAGTGACTCATAGGGGTAGCATGCCTGTTATGCTAGTTATACTAGTAACTTTATCAGTCCTTTGGGCTTAGGGAGTCATTTTAAGTTTGAAACACAAAAATAAGAACTAAAACTTGACAAAAGTCTTTGATCAAGATAGTACCAATGACTACCTCAACCACACAAAACAAAAGACACACACAAAGCAAAAGCAAACACACATGTGCTTCATGAGCACTTATGGAACACACACACCAAACTAAACAAACTGACTCAAACACTAACTAAACTAAGGTGAAAACCTCCTCCTGGATCAAAGGGGAAGTTTGAAACCCTTCTTGCTTCATTCATGAAGTAATGAATGAGACATATAATCTTTTGATTCTTGACATTGATGCCTCCAATGTTTTCATGATGTTTGCCAACTTCAATGTCATGATGTTCAATGAGAACTAAGTAGTTCTAAATAGGTTGGATATGGAAATGAACTCTTATTGCATACAAATAGCCTCAAATTTCATATGTGGATCCTCAATTACAACCTCCAATGGTGGTTTAATAAGGCATACCTTCTTGATTTCCATAGTGTTCTCAATAAGACTGGGTTTCTTCTCAACTACAAGTTCTTCTAGCTCATCAAGGAGATTCATCATATTATACCCAATATTTGTCATTGTCCTCCATAGAAGACTCTTTATTCACCTTTTCATGTACTTGAACCTCAACTTGGGAAAGCTCTTCAAGCTCTTAAAATAACTTCATTTGTTGTTGCCAATCATCTTTGTCCTCTTTATCATCTAGAACCACTACCTCTTCAATCTTATACTCTTGATGTATGAGGTCATCAAGCTAGTGTTATTCAAGATATAATGCATCTTAAGGTGATTCATAATTAGGCTAAGATACTGGGTCATCTTCAAGAACAATAACCTCCACCTTGGTCTCAAGATATTTTTTTAGGACTTCAACATCTTTGGGGATGACTTGAAATTATTCTCCGTCTTTAATAGCACATTAAACTTCATTATTGAGATGATTAGCAACAAATTTGTGATCAGATGTAGAGTATTCTTCAAGTACTTACCTCTTCAAGTGTTTTTCACATTCCTCATAGACAACTACAAAAGAGTCTTCAACATGTTTCTTTTCATACAAGAAGGCAAAATTACACTTGTGACCACTAAAGGGAGACCCTATAATTATTTCTTCTTCTTCAACATTTATAACCTCTTGAGAGATCTCAAGTTTTAATTCAACCATTGTAACCTGAATTTACTTGTCAAGGACTATAAAATAATTAATTTCTTTCTCCTTCTTGGTGATGCCAAGACTAGGCATCTTGTAATTAGTTGACTTAGCCCAATGAGGCTACCAATGAAGTATGTTCTATTTAAGCAAGATTTATAAATTATTATCAACTAATTGATCTTATTTAGGTACCCACACCATAATTCCAACAAGGAAAAGAGTGATAGGGTGAGGACAAGATGAACTATTTGGTAGAGGTGGAACATAGAACTCAAAATCAGATTGAGAGTGAAATGTAGGGGATTCTTTTGGAAGCTCTTGAGGAAGAGGAGGTAAACCTTGGGATAAAATAACTTGATTTTATTCCTTCCATTTGAAAATAAATTCATTGACATATGATTTATATTGATCACTCTCTTGAGGAAGGTTATATGGGGTGTGTTTAGGCATAGGATCTTCTTTAGGCTCTAAACCTTCCATCACACCTTGACTTAGAAATTTCATACTTGACTTTAAATCTTTAATTTACATGGATAGGTTATCTTATAAATATATTTATTGAATTTCATAGGAATATTAATGAGGATGAGGATTAAAAGATGGATGACATGGAAAATAAGAGGTCTCTTGAGGAAGGGTGGGAGGGACTTGCATAGGATCAAACTCTTTCTTAGCCTCACATGCTTTATTTAGGATTTTATACTCTTGATTTCCCCATGATTCCACTATCTTATTCCATCTTAGGATGTTAGGATTAGGATTATCTTCTTAAGGTGGTGATGCAATTTTAAGAGTGGATGAAGTGTTTAAGAAACTTGGGATCTCCTTAGGCTTGGACTTCCCACCTTTTCTCCAACTTGGGATTTCATATCTAGAATTCACTTCTTGAGGTGGGGATGTAATGGAAGAGGGAAATGAGGGATTAAATTCCACTTCCTTTGTTATTTTTCTAGACTCATTAATTTTATTATTGGCCAAATCAATCCACCTACCAAGGTTTGCTTCAAAAATAAGGCTTGTCTTTCCAACTCTCTCTTATAGTTGATTGGGAAAAGAATGGTTGTGATAAGCTTGATTGGGTTTATGAGTAAGAATAATGTAGGAATAATATAAATATTGGGAAGTGGATATGAGGGATGATATATTTGGTGAGGCTGATCTTCATGACTTCTTATCTTATTTTCCAAGGATGAAACCAAGCCACTTACATCTAGCATCTCACTAGTGAGCCTTTGCTAATTTACTCTCTCAATAGAAGCCCACTCTCTTTTAACTATTCCTAATTCTTCTCTCACCTTATGAATAATATTAATATGAAAATATTGATGATGTCCCCTTAGTTTGTTAAGATCCATAATGTAACTCTCATAGCCGAAGAGAGTTTGTTTGAAGTTTAAAATGGACTAACTTGAGAAGTGACTAGGTTGACTAGGAGGAGCAAGATATTGGGAAGGCTGGTTATAGGATTGATACAACTCATGGTAAGGCTGGTAAAGATCATATTGGAGCTATTAAGGATCATGATAAAGATTATAGGCAATACCATAAGCTTTATAAACCTCACCAACTTGTGTAAAATAATACTCAACAACAAAGTCAGCCATAGAACTTCATTAGGAAGCAAAAACACAAAGAATGACTATCAAAAATATTTAAAAGGAATATCTAGGATACTTTAATACATGATATAATATTTGATTTTCCATTTATTTTTAGATATATTCCTTTAAAGGCTGATGTGTTTAAAGACAACACCAAAAAAATTTCAACTTATTAGACTAAGAGTCCACCGGGCATGCCAAAAAATATTGTCACTTGGATTTGCACCCTTTGAGGAGATGTCTCAAATCTCTCCATCCAAGTGGCATAATTAAAACACCTCTAGGCTATGGGTGAGCCTAATAATAATTTGAATCTCTAGATAGGGCTAGGTCCCTTGATGTACCAATTGTAGACCACTACTACACCTATGCTTGTGAGGGAAAAGGGAGAGAAAATTGAAAGTAAACTATCCTAAAGGAGGTGATACAAAAAATTATTTGATGACTACCACTACATGTTACACATGAGAACAAGGGACTAATCAAACATACACTTCTCCAATCTACATCTTCTCACATCAATATTTCATTATGAGGTTGTGATGAATGTTTAGGCTAGGAGGACTAGACAAGAGGCCTATAATGACACTATTTGAATATAATAACTTATTAAAACTTGACACATTAATAGAAAACTTCATGTGATCTATAATAAGAATATTTTTAACTAAAAAGTAGGTGAGAAAATGAGACAACATGCTAAATAAACAAGAGTCATCATTAATCAAAATCAATCATCAAAATAAAACACACTATGAATAATCATGGAAGAGGTAAAAATAAATAGTCTTTATTGATCCATGGTATGAAAATGATTAGGGATTTTCCATACTTAGGTGAAGTACTATTTACAAAGGCCAAAATAGCTAGTTCTTATAGAACCTCAAAGAGAGAGGAGAAGAAAGAAGTCTAAAGGTCACAAAGACACTTGTAAAACTAAGGAAATGAGTTACATGTGCATGAAAATAGGATGTGAAATGGACCATGCAAGGATATAAGATACAAGTGGCTTCCCAAGTCATGAAACTCATGAAAAGTAGCATGAAATTCCCTTTTCTGGATAAAAAAGTTGCCTTCATTATTCACCTATATTTGAACATCACAAAATTAACTAGGGATAGGTATGATGATTAGAATAAGAGGAAATGTATTTATATTTGATTTTCCAAGAATTTTTTTCATTCTTAGTCATCTATAAAATTTTGGAAGTGAACCATCACTACCTGCAGTCAAAGAAACTCCTCTTTCCCACACCTTGCACACTTGGATTCCAAAAAATAATCAAATTTCATTGTAAATTATTACAAGGGAGTGGATGACACTTGTAAATACCCTACATGGCCTTAGAGGCATTAGGCACACCTTAAAATCACTTCCACTTGAATTTTTCACACTTCTTACCACCATGTTCACTATGTGAGTTTGAATGGCTAAGATGAGAGCTCTTATAGAAACACTTAATAGCTTTTTAAAGGCATTAAATGGACATGGGGAGTTATCTTAAGTCTCTATATCACTCCCAAAGTTTATCTCATCTCTTGAAACCTCCTAGAACTTGTATAACACACAAAATACTCAATAAAATTAGTTTTATACCATATCCATATAAATAATCATATTGGTATGTATATTTAATGATTAATATATAACATCCAATCATTTTTATGTGAAAACTATGAAATTTTGGTGCATTATCTCTTTCATTTCTTCAAACTGGTCACTAGTAAGGATTTTGGTGAGTCTAGGCCTGTTTTACCCTCTTAAGCTTCATTTATAAATATTTGACATTGAATATGCAAAAAAATATCACTATAGTATAGTTAAGGACCCATATTAACCCCTATAAACTTCCTTTACCTCCATGCAAAGCCTCATGAAATATGTGAGCATTTGAAATCACCTTATCAAGTTTGTTTTCACATTTTACAAGACTCTGATGTAGCTTTGGGCCAAAAGTATCTTTATTAGGGGTTTATATGAATAAAAAAAGCTTTATCACATCTATAGTGATACAAAAATAATTCTCCAATAGGTTATAAATTTCACTAAGAGATATAAGTGAAAGTGACTTCTCATTTGGATTCTAGGCATAACCATGCCTCATAAGCCTATCTACACTATTGATGGTTTAGACCTCCCTGTAAGGCTTATCTGATTTGTGATATATTTATCATGTTTTATTAGGTTTTAATAAACTATAAAAACCTCATATCAAGTTCCAACCAGTCCTGAACTCACCTAATCATTCCCTTTTCCAAACTTGTAGGGTTTGTGCATAAGAGAATTGACCTTTATCTAAGATAAAACAAAGGGAACTTCTCCTATTTTTTTAGGTAAACCAAATATTATAGTAGTCTCTCAAAGTTTTTATGACATTCTACACCAAAATTTAGATTTTTATCATGTCATTTGACCTTGTAATACTTATAAAAACCAAAATAGACTTTTGTGAAGACATGTTGTGTAGGGTTTATAATATTGACTATGTATTACTTGGTTTGAACTATTTATTTTGCATGATTTTCATTGGTGAGATCAATTTTAAGGTATAAACATAATTTTTTAGATTCTATACATCTATTCATCACTCTACCCTACTACATACACTTCACACTCCTCTCTTAGTCAAAACTATGTTTCAACGCTTGCCTATGTTTTATGTCATGAAGGTACACCTATATATATATATATATATATATGATTATTTTATATTATATCATGAACGTACACCTATATATATATATATATATATATATATAAACATCATTCTTGAGATTTTATACATCTATTCATCACTCGACCCTACTACATACACTTCACACTCCTCTCTTAGTCAAAACTATGTTTCAACTCTTGCCTATGTTTTATGTCATGAAGGTACACACACACACACACACACACACACACACACACACACACACACACACACACACACACACACACACACACACACACACACACACACACACACACACACACACACACACACACACACACACACACACACACACACACACATGCTTCTTTTAGATTGATAAAAAGTCTGTAGATCACTTTAGAGTCTCTTATGATCCTTACATACTTTTTTGGGCTCATTTGGGATCATCTCTATGCATTGGTATCCATCACACCTCACTCCTCAGCCCACCATCTACTATGGTTAAACACAGTTAACAATGTTTAGAAATGTAAAAAATTGTAGCTAAATATTCCTCTTTTTTAGGGTTAATAATAACTATTTAACCCCATGATCCATTTGAAACCCTCTCTCATATACCAAATTTCGTGATTCCATGTTCAAGTTTCCATCTTAGACTGTGTGCTCCTATAGTTAGTTGTAGGTGTGCATTTTGCATAATGAACTACTTGTAGGTTTATGTTGGACCTTAAAACATCACCACTCAACTCTTCTTGATGATATTTTAGATCATAATTATCAATTTAAACATTTTGAATCATTCACATATGTTGGCATGGTATAATTTTTCCACATTAGGTGAATAAGTATTTTTAGGATCTAACCTATAGGTAAGCACTGCAGGGTTTTAGTGTTGAAATAGGTAACCTTGAGCCTACCAACCATCACCTTCTAACAATCCTTTTGGATTCATCTTTGGCATATCTCTTCTCCTTCATGGAGAATAAAATATATGATCATTTTGGTTCACTAGGAGTCCTTGTAACCTTGTTATATGATCTTGGGAAAAGGTCTTAGACCTCTATTTTCACATTTTAGGGAAAAGGTCCCTAAACATTGTCATCTCATGCTAGAGGATGGTCCATACCTCCACTTGATAATTTGACACTTAAAGAAGGTTTTAAATGGTAAACTCAAATGCTAAAATCCAAAAAAAGGTTTTTCTATGTTTCAAATTCCCCATACAAAGACCTTCAAAGCTCTATGGTACCACCTGTAGGTGGTCATTCTCACACACAAGCAGTAAAGTAGACTTGGGTAGAATAAAAGATACCTATGTTTATAAACACTTTTTTTTCCCTCACAAAGTATTTAAATTCACCTTTTTCTCACTCTAAGATATTGACAAAGCTATCAAACTCTCCATCTCAGCATGTTGTCATCAAAGAGGTTCCTATAGGTGTGTATGAGTTATGTGTAGGTATTGATCAAAATTGGAGCAAAATGTGTGGATTAATGGTCTTAATAACAACTTAAAATCATTTTAAATCCATAAAAAACATGTTTTTCCTTGTGGATATGTCACAAAAATATTTGAAACATCTATTCCAACATGAAACCTCTTACAAACACCTTTTATAGAGTAGGAAGAGATAGCTATTGGTTGTTTATGTGGTGCATGAGATAGAAATAAACTTTGCATCTTCTTAAAACATCCAAATAGACTATCATTAGTTATTTATGACTTAAAAAATTTAATATATCCTCACCACAACTCCATGGATATGTTGAATAGGCTTTCTACATGTGACTACAAGTGAAAGTGAGTGAGGAATTGACATAAGAGGATACCAAGACTGAATGTTTAAAAAAGCATGGTGTGATGAAATAAAAAATGAAGTGAGGGAAATTTTGGAATTGAGACATGTGAAGCATCATATTATAGTTGAATTAGACCTATACAGAGAACCAAACATTTTCCAACAAAGAAAACTTAACTAAAGCTTCATAATGGTGACACCTTCCTACAACATGAGATAACTTGCATATAAAAACACCATGAAATATGAATCCAAAAATTGAGATCATCTAATAATATATAAAAAATAATATGGAACCAACACCACAAACTATATTGTATGGACTTATCCAAAATAGAGCCAAACCTATAGGGTGCAGGAAATAGTGAGCAAAAAACACAGTCAGCTTGTAAAGGATGGTTCATAAAGCATGGTTGACTAATCTTGGAAATATTACTATGTAAATTGATATTTATGAGTTTAATAAAACCTCCAAAAGGTGTTTGACCTGAAACCTCTTCAACTGTCCATACCAAGCACAAACCTATTGATCACCTTTGTGTGTTTAGAAAGGTGAAGAAGGAGAATAATAGTTTTAGCTCAAAATTGGCACTTCTAGAAGATTTAAAACATATAATTGAGTCTTATTAAGATCAAGAGACATTACATGACCTTCTCCCATGTGTCACTTTCCCTCATGGGTCATATAAGTGCCAAACCCCTCTTTTATAGTTGGTTTCTTGAATTTTAGCTAGATAACATGAAAGATTCAGATGGGACTAACATTCCTAATAGGGAATCTAACTTCTTAGACATTTATAAGGAAACTAGAACACTTGGACACCTTGAAAAATTAAAACCATGCCACTTACATTTATGACCCCTAAAATGACTTTAAAAGACATAAGGATTAATATAACAAAGACCAACTCCAATATAGCATTAAATGACATCAAAAGACCTACAATATACCCCATGACAAAATATTAGACCCATAAAATATCTAAAAAGTTAATTTTTTACCTATAGGGTTCCCAATTTGACCTATAGGGTCAAATTTGGTCAACAAATTGGTGACTCATAGTGGAAGCATGCATTCTATACTAACTAGACTAGTAGCCTTATCAGACCATTAGGCTTAGGGAGTCATCTAAAGTCTAAAACACAAAAAGATGGCCTGACACTTGAAAAAAATATTTTATCAATCTAATACCAATGACTACCTCAACCACACAAAATAAAAGACACACATAAAGTAAAATCAAATACACATGTGCTTCATGAGCACTTATAGAACACACACACTAAACTAAACAAACTGACTCAAACACTAACTAACCTAAGTTGAAATCTCCCTCATGGATCAAATGGGAAGTTTGAAACCCTTTTTATTCATGACATGAAGGAATGAATGAGACATATAGTCTTTTGATCCTTGACATTGATGCCTCCAACTTTTTTATGATGTTTACCAACTTCATTGGCATGATGTTCAATGAGAACCAAGAAGTTACAAAAAGGTTGGATATGGAAATAAACTCTTTTTTTATCCAAATAGCCTAAAATTTCATAAATGGATCCTCAATTACAACCTTTGATGGTAGTTCAACAAGTCATACCTTCTTGATTTCCTTAGTGCTCTCAATAAGATTGGGTTTCTTATCAGCTGCAAGTTCCTCTAGCTCATCAAGGAGCTTTGCATATTATACCCAATCTTGGTAATTCTACTCCAAGGAATACTCTTTCTTCACCTTGTCATGTACTTGACCCTCAACTTACCAAATCTCTTCAATCTCTTGAAAGATCTTCATTTGCAACTACCAATCATCTTTGTCCTCTTTATCATCTAGAACCACTACCTCTTAAATATTATCTTCTTAATGTATGAGGTAATTGAGTTAGTGTTATTAAAACTCCTATGCATCTAAGGATGATTTAAAATCAGGCTAAGGTATTAGGTCATCTTCAAGAACAACTTCCACCTTGGTCTTAAGAAAATTTTTTAGGACTGCAACTTCTTTGAGGATGACTTGAAATTGTTCTCCATACTTAATGTGATATAGGAATTTGACTCAAGAGAGGATGGTTAGTATGGTGTTAGTTCCAAAATGAAAATAAAATGAAATAAACATACTAATATCATAACATCTCTAGGCTTAGACACGAGGGAGAGCTTAGTTAACAAAAGTAGATGATAAACACAACTAAAAAGCAAGGAATTAAATACACGAATTCCTTCACCTTATTTGGATGCTCCAAATGCCTTTGTATTAATGGCTTGATTAGCTTGTGCTCATGAATTCCTTGACAATGGAAGCTTGGCTACCTCCATCTCTCATTGGCACCTTTGGCTTATGGTTTGGCTTGGCTTGAAATCAATTTGACATGGTAACACTAGTTTCATGAAGCTTTTAGAACCAATCCTGCATTATAACTTTGTATAAATTAATCTTTGAATATATTTGAGCATAATAACTTTTCACCAAAATATCTTAGAAATGATGTTTTGAGGCCTCCTATTTATAGATTTTTTGATTTATTCAGAATCAACCTCAGCCATCCATCTCAAGATTGAGCTGTGTGGTTGAGGATTAATTAAATTTATGGAATTAAGTTTATAATTATCATCATCATGACATTAGAAGAAGGGGCAATTAAGAGGTATGGAGGGCATCATGGAAGGCATTGATGAGGTATGGAGGGCATGAATCTTGATATTTGTGGCATTTATGGCCTATGAATGTCTTCCCAAGAAATGAGGTCAATTGATGATGAAGATATTAAATATTCATTTCTAAAAATAAGTATTCAACAAGTTTTCATGAAATTATTAATTATGCCTTGATTTTGGTTAATTAGCTCTTAAGCATTCTTAAGCACTTTGTGCACAAATTACTCAGATTGATTAAAATGCCTTATTATTGGTCTAAAATTTGACTAGATTGGAATTGGAAGGTGATATTAGATGCATTGGAACTGTATTCCCATTTAGGATGTTACCAACAACAAATAATGAAGGCATAAATCTTGTGTAGAAGATTTGATAGGAAAGATCAATCCAGAGCATGTGGGTGCAAAATTAGCATTTTGACTCATAATAAACTGGTTAAAGTTAGCTAGCCCATAGATTGAATTGCCCCATTTAGGGATACCCTAGCCAAAATCAACACTTGAATATGTTAGTTTCACATCATTTATCATGTATTAATGCTTTTAGGCCAAATTGTGCATTTTGGGTGAAAATTGGCCAAAAGCTTGATTGGAGGTTATCAATGGCCAATTTTAGGTGTCTACAGTTTGCCCCTATTTGGGAAGGTGTTGAAAGCTATAATTACATCAATGTCTTCTCAAATAATGAGAAATGAATTGTATGCCAAAAAGAACAAAGATCCAAATGGTTTTAGGAAGCCTATGATGATGCCCCCTTGAGGGAGTGGCCATCACTTTTGATGATGGTTGGCCCTCAAAAAGAAATAAGAAGAAAGGTGGAATTAACCCATAATTGAGATTATTCCAAATGAGAAAATGATTGCATGCATTGATGTAAAAAAAATGTTGATTTTCCCAAAGGTGGTTATAATCAAGAATAAAAGTCAAAATAAAGATTTGCCTATAGGTGGTTATAATTATTAAGAGGACCTAGATTGGCTAAAGATGATTGTGCCCCAGTTAGGGCTGATTAACAAGCATAACTCAAGGATATAACCTGGAATATAGATTAAAGATGAGTGGTTACAAAGTGATGAAAGAGATGAATAGAGGAATAAGATTGATCAGTGTGAATGATTTAGTTGTACCTACTAATGAGGAGATGCTCATCTTGATTAACAATGATACAACTATAATGGTCAATGGATTGATTTGATTAAGATTTTTGAAAGGATTTGCCAAGGTATCGAGGATAAACTTTTGTGGCTCCATTGATTGTAGACCTTCCTGAAGCTAAGTTTTGTTTTAGCATGTGATGGTAGGCTTCATGATACAACACCATAAAGACTATCCCAAAATATGCATAAGGACTAACTCCTGATCCAAAAACACTTGAAAACAATGCACCAATGATAAAAACCATGATGAAAATGTTGACGTATGAATATGGATATAATCAAGAATAATGTGTAAAATGAATCACTCGATGCATACATATAGACTGAGTCGAGGCAAGAATTTTGAAATCAAATAAAAAATCAAGTGAACAAACAAACAAACAAATAGAAAGCCTAAAAACAAAATCAAAAGAAAGCATCTTAACAATGATTAGGTGGATCAAGGATAAATGGCTAGGCTTAGACATGATAAATGTTTTTGGATTTTTTTGAAATATTATGAATATTTTTGGAATTTTGAGGTATCTTAACTCATTAGAGAATGACAAGATACCTACTCACAAAATGATGAGAGCATTTGGCTTAGGTTGCTCACAAAATGGTGAGAGAGTATGGAAAGGGGGACTAAGGTGACCTCAACATGAATTGAGAATGACCCACATAGTCCCAAAATGACCTTAAGTCATAGTAATTCCATCCACATAAAAGGTGGGGAAAAACTAACTAGGTCCCAACAAGTTCTCAAATCCAACAAATAGCTAGTCAAATGAAAATAGTAATGGGAAGGTGATGTGGAAATGCATGATAAACAAGTGTTTCCCCTAGTTTGCCCATAGGGGGTTATAACTAAAATACAATGGAATAGGTTAATGATACTAATTTGCCCATAGGTGGTTATATTTAGTAGCAAGATTAGTGAGACATTGATTTGCCCATAGGTGATTATAATCAAGTTGATAGAAATAAACATCGATATAGGATGAAAGATATTTTTCTAGATCAATTGTAACACTACTTTCATAACTATCATTATAAACATGGATTTGATTTATTGTTGAAACTGGATCAAAATCCTCTCACAAAAGGTGTGGAAAGAATCAAATGAACCAAGATCAAAATAGGATTGGGTAAGATGGCTAAAAATAGGCTTTGGTCTAGATAGGAATGGAATGATAGGATGATATGGTATCACTATAGATAATTATGGATTGGATAAAATTGGAAGAGGGTTACCCCAAAGTGGTGGGGTGAAGGTAGGATTTGTGATAATGTCAAATAGGCATATGTAATAATGGCAATGGTAGTATGAAATGGTATGGTACATGTTTTTGGCCTAGGTGTGGTTTTTAATTCTATTTTTCTTTTTGATGGGGAGATGCACACCCTAGTCAACAAATGATACAAATAGAATACTTGATTATGTCAGTTTCTATCCCACACCTCATCAAAATAATTGATTTATCAAGAATGGACTACAGATTTTGATTCCAAGAATGCTTTTGTGACCTTCTTTGGTTGTTGATTCTGATTCCTTCAAGTGTCGAGACAAGGTATCTTTGTAGCCTCTAAAGAGGAAAATGCAGCCATGGATGGTAAATAAGGACAAATAATGGATGGTAGGTTTGACTATGAAATGGAATGGTAGATGATAATGGAATATGGAATGGTGGGGAAACAAATGAAGATCGAGATGTTCAGTCACACATAATGTTGTTGATGAAAAATTTGACATAATTTTGGTTGTGGTGGGGCTGAAGACCTTTGAATATGCTCTTGATAGGACCATCAAATTGTTCTATTTCTTGATATTGAGAGTAGCTACCATCTAATTAGGCTATAGATAGGAAGCTATTTTGATTTTATCTTTGTTAAGTAGTGAAGAATTTTTTTTCTCATCTATTATTACCTCAGAGAGGTTTTCACCAATGAATTTGTATTGATTGTACTATAGTGCCTTCAATAAGGTTTCATTAAGGAATGTTGACTTTTGACTTTAATTATCTTCTAGCACTTCTAAAAAAGTTTCACTAGGAGAGTGTTCTTCTACTACATGAATGTGGTCTTGGCCTCCTTGCCCTTTTTCAATTGCTATGTCACCATGGATGCATTTGAACTAAGTGTGATTTGCCAGTCCCAATCAACACTTATGGGATATGGAATGTCAATAATATGGCTATTTTGGTTGATGGTAATGGCCTGTGGAACGATAATGGAATGGGGAGAGGCTACACAATCCTCATAGAAGATACTAGGATAACTTATGTTGAAGCTAAAGTAATCATCCTAAAAAACTATAGAAGTATCACAAATGTATTCAAATTGATTTACAAGGAATGCATAAACAATGTTGTAACATCCATGAACATATTCTTCTAAATCTGATTCTAACTCAAGGGACTCTAAATCTGATGTTGAGACTAATTTTGATTCTAATTCTAATGTTAAATCTAATGTCATTTCAAGAATAGAACTTGACTCTAATCTTGATTCTTCATCTGATGGGTATTTCATTACAATGATGTCTTGTTGAATATTTGGTTTTGATAAGTAAGAACCTATAACAGTATGATGGGTTCCACAAAGATTGGTTTATCAAAGTGAGATTACTCTAGGATGGGAAAACGGTCAAGAGACAACTCCTTAGAGACTATATTTTCAATAAGAGGCTCTTAAAAAATATGCACATGGTCGAGGTAATGATTTGCCTAAAGGTGGTTATAATCATTAAGAAGTGACTCGATATAGACTAGCTCATCAACGTGAGAATCCTTGACAACTGGTATAGGACCAATAGGAAATTTATCATAGGTTGACTTATCAAAAATGGTTGATTCAATAGACAAATCTTAGATTAGTTGGTGCTCTTGGCCTTGGTTTCCAATGAGTTGGAAAATACTAGTTGTGAACATAGCTTCGTCTTCAAATGATTGGATGGGTTAAGGTTTAGATGGGATTGGTTATAGATGAGGAATGGTCTATGGTTGGATAATGGTAGGGATTTAGGGAGCATGATTTATCACATGAGCCAAAGGATAAGTTTTGAGATGGTAATGATAGGTTAATCTGGAGCATGATTGCTCGCATAAGCCAAAGGACTAGGTCCTGAAATGATGAAGGGGCATTGTGGAGCTTGATTTCTCACACAAACCAAAGGAGGAGGTCTTGGTATAGAAATGGTGTCACATTTTGGTCCTATAATAGAAGTTATATGATGTGGTGGAGCTTTATTAATCACATAAGCCAAAGTATCTAATTCTTCCTCATAAACTATATCATCCTAGTTGTGAGTTGGCTCATAAGCTGGTTCTTAACTGTGTTCTATATACTGATTACTGTAAAGAGGGTATGGATCAATATCCCACACAAAAGTATCTATAGTTAGGTCTTTAAAGCCTTCCTCACAAGCCTCTTCATGCCAATCAAGGTCTCAATTTGGATGTTGTGGATTTTGACCATGTTCCCCATATGGATTATTGTAGGGATAATAATAAAAATCCATATAAAATCTTTCTTTATAGGGGTTCCTAGCTAGATTTTATGTAGCCATTCTATCATAAGTTGGATTGTGCATGACTGCATCATAATTTTAGTGAGACATATCCACATAAATGATGAAATATATAAAATAAAAAGGATAAGAGTTCTACAAACTTTGAAAAACTATGTCCAAAGGACAAATGGTTCAAGCTTGGTCCAACTTGGTCAAAGGGGTTGAGCTATATCTCCAATATGGTTTGAAAGTGGAGTTATATCTCTAAAATGGTTTGTACTAATACTTGTGATTAAATATCCTAACATCAAATGTCTAATTTCAAATTTCATACACACAAAAGGTTAAGTGTCTGAATAAAAAATGATATGTCAAAGTTCTAGGTCAAAGTGTTCCAAATAAGGTCTAAACTAGGGAAGGGAAAAGTTGAGTTACTAGTTCTTTTGTTTAAACACAGAGTCAAAATCTAGGCTTAAAAAAATAGGCATGATGTGATTTTATTTAATCTAACAAGTTTGAAAATAATTTTGACATAAACCCAGCACATGGAATCAAACATAAACATGATCAGTTGGCATAAGGAATAAGGCAAAAGGATTTTGGAGAAAGGTTGTGTTCTCCCAAATAAAGGCACAAATAATGATGATGATGATGATAGGCATTAAACAAATAAATCATCAATAGTTTTCAAATTTGGGTAATCGATTAAACAAAGTTATGCAACCCAAAAAAGAAATATCTATGTATTAGCCCCACAAATTAAGGCCTAAATAGAAATCAATTAATGTTTAAATTGAAACTTGATAAGGCTAATTGAAAAATCAATGATGAAAACTAGGTTTTGATGAAATAGGATAGACAATATTGGATAGCATGACAACACAAGATAAAGATCCAAATGGTATACATGACATGGTTTGAAACAAAAAGTTTTTTGGTGTAGCGTAAACTAGTCTTGAAACAAACTGAGTAGCCTAATAGTGAAAATATGCTTGAATGATGTGGTCAATACTATATTTCAAAGACTCAAAGGAAAAATGGTTTGACATGATTTTGGAATCATAATGCTACCCTCTATAGCTCAAATGACACAAACACAAACAAGTTTAGCAAAAATTTCAAGGCATAAGTGTGGTGTAAAATGGCTAGCATAACACTTCTTTAAACAAAATAATGATGTATAGACAAATTGGTTTTGACATGGATTTATGAAAAAACAAAAAAAAATTAGTCTCAAAACATACCAAATGAGAAAATGATCCAAAAATATACTAAGTATAATCATCCAAATCCTAGCAAGGGTATGTCAATGTGGGGTTGACTAAACTAGCAAGGTTTCGATCATTCTAGGGGAATTAATTGTACAATGACTTTAACATCAAATAATGAAAAATAAAAGAATATAAATTGGGTGACCATGGCATTGGATATTTATAAAAATGTCTAGTTTCTTTTACAACCATTACATCTTGCTATTCGCTTAGTGTAGTGCAATGTCCAAATGCAGGTATGTCCTATGTGTAACTCCAATTAGGATCAAGTGAAGTAAATTCCAGAAGATGAAACCTTGGGTCAAATATTCCCTAAAGAACTAATGGGTGGTAATGACATCCCCCTTGAAATCCGAGTTTGCATGAAAATAAAAGACTAAGAGAAAGACTTTAGGGTCATTTTCAAGGTCACCCAAACTTTGATGAGGTTTTAGGGAGTTGTTTAGATGACATTCTTTCTAAGCCTTGGACTAAAATTTTTGCAATAGTAATGAAACTTTTGATTCAAATGGTTCCCTAAAGGGGACACATGGAAGAGAATACATGTGGCATCCCTCTTTTTACCAAAAAAATCTAACTTAAACAACTAATTGAACACAAAAAACTTGGAAATGTGAGTTCATTTTTAAGCCCAAATTCGAAAAATGAGGTGGTGTTCATTTGACCCCTTGGTCTTAGTTGTAAACTTTAAAAAAATTCACCAAAACATCTAAGTCCTTTGTTAAACACCCAAAATAAAGTTCCTAATTAATTTTTAAGCATGCAAAGGTGATTTAAACATGTTTTGAACAAATATCAAGCTTGGTCCTATAGCAAAAGCATGTCCTTTAGATTTGAAGCTCTTTTGAGTTTGAAATAATAAACTTTGGAAAATTAGGTCTCAGGTCTATGTTTTTAGAAAAACACAATGATCGATGTCAATTATTATTACTGATGTTGATTTTGCTAACTGACATCGATTAAGTAGGTAATCGATGTCTATATCACTTGCCAATGTTGGTCACTGTGTAAAAACTATGGCAACCAAAAATAGCAAAATAAAGTTAGAAAATCAATTTTAAAGAGTTTTAGAAGAGCTCAAATAAATGTTTTAGAGTTGTAAAAGGATCTCCTTTAGGTATGAGATGCATCTAGTCTGACCGGTCGTGCCATATGTGATCTAGGAATTTGACTCAAGAGAGGATGGTTAGTATGGTGTTACTTTCAAAATGAAAAAAAAAATGAAATAAACACACTAATATCATGACGTCTCTAGGTCTAGACACTAGGGAGATCTTAGTTAACAAAAACAAATGATAAACACAACTAAAAATCAAGGAATCAAACACAATAACTCCACCTTCCTTGGATGCTCCAAATGCCTTTGTAGTAGTGGCTTGCTCAACTTGTACTCATGAAGTCCTTGGAAATGGAAGCTTGGCTACCTCCATCTCTCCTTAGCACCTTTGGCTTGTGGCTTGGCTTGGATTGAAATCAATTTAACATGGTAACACTAGTTTCATAAATCTTTTAGAACGAATCTTGCATTATAACTTTGCATAAATTAAGCTTTAAAGATATTTGAGAATAATAACTTTGCACCAAAATAGCTTAGAAATGATGTTTTGAGGCCTCCTATTTATAGATTTTTGGATTTGATTAGAATCAACCTCAACCATCCATCTCAAGATTGAGATGTGTGGTTGAAGATTAATTCAATTTTTGGAGTTATGTTTATAATTATCCTCATCATGACATTGGAAGAAGGGGTAATTAAGAGGCATGGAGGGCATCATGGAAGGCATTGATGAGGCATGGAGGGCATGAATCTTGATATTTGTGGAATTTATGGCTTATGGATGTCTTCCCAAGAAATGAGGTCAATTGATGATGCATCTATTTAATAGTCATTTCTAAAAAAAAGTATTCAAAAAGTTTCCATGGAATTATTAATTATGCCTTGATTTGGGTTAATTAGCTCTTAATCATGCTTAAGCACTTTATGCACAAATTACTCAGATTGATCAGAATGTCTTGTTATTAGTCTAAAATTTTACTAGATTAGAATTGGAAGGCACTATTAGATGCATTGGAACTGTATTCCCATTTAGGATTATACCAACAACAAATAATTAAGGCATGCATCTTGTGTAGAATATCTGATAGGAAAGATCAATCCAAAGCACGTGGGTGCAAAATTGGCATTTTGACTCAGAATGAACTGATCAAAGTTAGTTGGCCCATAAATTGAATTAACCCATTTAGGGATACCCTAGCTAAAATTGGCACTTGAATATGTCATTTTCATATCATTTATCATGTTTTAGTGTTTTTAGGCCAAGTTGTGCATTTAAGGTGAAAATTGGCCAAAACCCTGATTGGAGGTTATTGGTGGCCAATTTTAGGTGTCTACACTTAATATCACATTCATCTTCATGCTTGATATGATTATCCACAACTTTATGAATAGATGTAAAGTATTCTTCAATTACTTCCCTCTTCAAATGTTTGTCACATTCTTCATAGACAGTTGTAAAATAATCTTCAACATGTTTATTTTCATACAAGAAGGCAAAATTACACTTGTGACCACCAAAGGGAGTTCCTATAATGATTTCCTCTTCTTCAACATTTATAACCTCTTGATATATCTCAAGTTGTAGTTCAACCATTTTAACCTAAATTTTTTTCTCAAGGACTACAAAATCCTCAATTTCTTTCTCCTTCTTGGTGATGCCAAGACTAGGCATCTTGTAATTAGGCAACTTAGCCTAATGAGGCTACCAAGGAGGTATGTTTCCATTAAGAAAGAGTTATGAATTATTATCAAACAAGTGATCTTATTTAATTTCCCATATCATATGTCCATCAAGGCAAAGATTGATAAGGTGAGGACAATATGAACTAGTTAGTGGAGGTGGAACATAAAACTCAAAATCAAATTGAGAGTAAAATGTAGGGGATTCTTTTGGAAGATTTTGAGGAAGAGGAGGTAAACCTTGGGCTTAAACAACTTGATTTTATTCCTTCCATTTTAAAATAACTTTGTTGAAATATGATTTATCTTGAGAACTCTCTTGAATAAGGTTAGATGTGGTGTGTTTAAGCATAGGATCTTCTTTGGGCTTTAAACCTTCCATCACACTTTGACTTAGCAATTTCATCTTTAACTCTAACTCTTAAATTTTATTAGATAGGTTCTCTTGGAAAAGTATTTATTTAATTTCATAATAATATTTATGAGGATGAAGAGTACAAGAGGGATGACATGGAGAATAAGAGGTCTCTTGAGGAAGGGTGGGAGGGACTTGCATAGGATCAAAATCTTTCTCAACCTCACACTCTTTTTCTAGGATTTTATACTCTTTCTTTCCATATTATTTCACTATCTTATTCTAGATTAGGATGTTAGGATTAGGAATCTCTTCTTGAGGTGGTGATAACATTTTAGGAGTGGATGAAGTGTTCAAGAAACTTGGGATCTCTTTAGGCTTAGACTCCCCACCTTGTCTCTAACTTGGGATTTCATATCTAAAATTCTCTTCTTAAGGTGGGGTTGTAATGGGAGAGGAAACTAAGGGATTAAATTCCACTTCATTTTCTAGTGATATGGACTGATGCATTTGATTATTGTCCAACTCAATCTACCTATCAAGGTTTGCTTCAAAAATAAAGCTTGTCTTTCCAACTCTCTCTTCCAGCTGATTGTGAAAAGAATGGATTTGATAAGCTTGATTGGGTTTATGAGTAGGAATCATGTAGGACTAATAAAAATGTTAGAGAAGTGGATATCAGGGTTGATTTATTTGGTGAGGCTGATCCTCATGAATTCTTAGCTTATCTTCTAAGGATGAAACCAAGACACTCATATCTAGCATCTCACTTGTGAGACTTTGCCAATTTACTCTCTCAATAAGAATCCACTCTCTTTTAACTAGCTCTAATGCATCTCTCACCTTATGAATAAGATGAATAGGAACATCTCATCCATGAACCCTTAGTGTGTTAATATCCATCATGTACCTCTCATATCCCAAGAGAGTTTATTTGAAGGTTGAAATGGACTAACTTGAGAAGTGACTAGGTTGACTAGGAGGAACATGATATTAGGAAGGCTAGTTATAAGATTGATACAAATCATGGTAAGGCTAGTAAATGTCATATTGGAGATGGTAAGGATCATGAATAGGCTGATATGAATGCCATAAGCTTGATAAACCTCACCAAATTGTATAAAATAATACTCAACACCAAAGCCAACCATGGAAATTCATTAGGAAGTAAGAACACAAAGAATGACTATCAATAATCTTAAAAAAGAATACCTAGGTTGCTTGATCAACTGATATAATCTTGGATTTTCCATTGATGTTTAGATAGATGCCTTTAAAGGTTGATGTTTTGAAAGATAATACCAAAAATCTTTCAACTTATTAGCCTAAGAATCCCACCAGGTATGCCAAAAACTATTATCAGTTGGATTTTCATGCTTTGAGGAGATGTCTCAGCTCTCCTCATCCAAGTGGAATAATGAAACACCTCTAGGCTATGGGTGAGCCTAATAGTGAGGTGAATCTCTAGATAGGGATAGTTTTTTGATATACCACTTGTATACCATTACTACACCTATGCTTGTGAGGGAAAAGGGAGAGAAAATTGAAATTAAACTATCTTAAAGGAGGTTATGCACAAAAATAGTTGATAAATACCACCAGATCCATATTACACATGATAATAAGGGACTAACCAAACATACACTTCTCCAATCTACATCTTCTCACATCAATATTTCATTATGAGGTTGTGATAAATATTTAGGCTAGGAGGACTAGACAAGAGGCCTATAATGTCACTATTTGAATATAATAACTCACTCAACCTTGACATATCAATATAACACTTCACATGACCTATAAGAAGAAGCTTTTCAATTATAAATAGATGAGAGAATGAGAGAACATGCTAAGGAAATAAGAGTTATCACTAAGCAAGATCAATCATCCAAGAAAAACACATGATGAAAATTTATGAAAAAGGTAAAAATTGGTAGTATTTATTGATCCATGGTATGAAAATGAGAATGGATTCACCATAATCAATTGGAACATTGTTTATAAAGGCCAAAATGGCTAGTTCTTATAGAACTTGAGAGAGAGTGGAGAAGAAAGAAGTTAAAATGTCTCAAAGACACATGTCAAGAAAATAAAATGAGATATATGTGAATGATAAAAGGATTTTAAATGGAGAATGCAAATTTATAAGAGACAAGTGGCTTCCTAAGTCATGAAACTCATGAAAAGTGACATAAAATTCTCTTTGCTAGATCAAAAAATTGCCTTCATTATTCACCTCTATTTGAATGTATCAAAAATAATTATGGATAGGTATAATGATTGGAATAAGAGGGAAGGATTTAACACATGATTCTCCATTCATTGGTTGCATTCCTAGCCATCAATAAACTTTTGTAAGTGAGCCATCACTACCTACAGTCTAAGAAACTCCTTTTTCCAACAGCTTGCACACTTGGCTTCCAAAAAGGCATCAATTTTACATTAAAAATAATAAAATAGAGTGGTTTAAACTTGGAAAAACCCTTCATATCCTTATAGTAATCATGCACACCTTAAAATGACTTCTACTCAAAGTTTTCACTCTTCTCACCACCATGTTCACTATGTCAATTTGACTGGTTGAGATGAAATCTCTTGTAAAAAAATTTAGAATTTTTTAAAAGGTATTAAATGGAAATAGGGAGTTATCTTAAGTCTCTCTCTCACTCCCAAATTTTAACACATCTCTTGAAACCTCTTAGAACTTGCATAATGTACAAAATAATCAAGAAAATCAATTTTATATCCTATTCATATAGATTCCATACAACTCATCCTAGTGGTATGGAGCCTGAATGAGTCCTCTATAACATCAAATCCTTGTTTTGGGAAAATTATGACATTTCATGCATTATCTCTTTCATTTCCTCAAACTGGTCACTAGCAAGGGTTTTGGTGAGTCTAAGCCTATTTTACCCTCTTAAGCTTTGTTCATAAATATTTGACATTGAATATGCAAAAAAACATCACTAGAGTATATTTTATGACCCTTTTTAACCCCTATAATCTTCCTTGACCTCCATGTAAATCCCCATTAAATATTTGAGAATTTGAAATGATATTATCGAGCTTGTTTTCACATTTTCCACAAGTTTGATGTATATATGGGCCAAAATTAGCTTTCCTATGGGTTTATATAAATACTAAAATCTTGATCACCTCTTTAGTGATCCTAAAAACTTGATCCAATAGGATATAAATCTCACTAAGAGTTATAAGTGAAAGTGACTTCTCATTTGGATTCTAGGCATAACCATGCTTCATAAGCCTATATGCCCTTTTAATGGTTTAGACCTCCCTATAAGGATTCTCCCCTCTATGATATTTTTCTCATGTTTTATTATGTTTTAATAAACTCTATAAAGCTCCTATAAATTTCCAACCTATCCCCAACTCACCTGATCATTCCTTTTTCCAAAATTATAGGATTTATGCATAAGAGAAGTGCCCTCTATTTGAGACAAAATAGAGGGAACTTCCCCTATTTTTATAGGAAAAACAAATATTGTATAATTATACCCAATTTTTAAGGACCTTATACACCAAAATTAATTTTTTTATCATGTTATTTAGCCTTGTAATACTTGTAAAAATCAAAACATACTTTTGTGAAGGCAGACTATGCAGGGTTTAGAATGCTGACTGTGCATTGCTTGGTTTAAACTCTTTATTTTTCATGAATTTTATTAGTGAGATAAATTTTAAGGTATAAAAATCATGGGGGAGATGTTATAAACCTATTCATCACTCTACCCTACTACATACCCTTCACATTCCTCTCTTAGTTAAAATTGTGTTTCAACTCTTGATTGTGTTTCATGTCATGAAGGTACACCTATAAATATTTATGCCTATTTTAGCTTGAGATAAATTATTTATATCACTTTATAGTATTATATGATCATTCCATTATTTTTTTGGCTCATTTTGGATCATATCTATGCATTGGTAACCTTCTCACCTCACTCCTCAACCCACAACACAATTAACTATGTTAGGAAATGTAAAACCCTGTAGGTGAAGATTTCTATTTTGAAGGGTTAATCATAAAAATTTAACCCCATAAACCATTTTAAATCATCTCTCATCTACCAAATTTAGTTATTCCATGTTTAAATTTCCATCTTAGACTATGTGCTCCTACAATCAGCTATAGGTGTGCATTTTGCATAATGAACTACCTATAGGTGTATGTTAGACCTTAAAACATCACCACTCAACTCTTATTTATGATATTTTAGATCATAAATATAAATTTCATAATTTTTAATAATTCTCATATGTTGGCATGGTCTAGTTTTTACACATTAGGTGAAGAAGGATTTTTATTATCAAACCTATAGGTAATCATTATAGGGATTTAGTGTTGAAATAGGCAACCTTGAGCCTTCCAACCATCACCTTATACCAATCCTTTTGGATTCATCTTTGGAATATATCTTCTCCTTCATGGATACTACAAGATATGATCATTTTGGTACACTAGGATCCCTTGTAACCTTGTTATATGATCTTGGGAAAAGGGCTCAGACCTCTATTTTCACATTTTAGGGAAAAGTCCTTGAACATTGTCATCTCATGCTAGAGGATGGTCTATACCTCAGATTACTCATTTGACACATTAAAAGGTTTTAAATAGTCAAATAACATGATAAAATCTTAAATAAGGTTTTTCTATGTTTAAAATTCCCCATACAAGGACCTTTAAAGCTCTGTGGTACCACCTATAGGTGGTCATTCTGACACAGGCAATAAAGTAGACATGGGAAATATACAAGATACCTATGTTTATGAAAATTTTATATGCCCTCACAAAGTATTCAAATTCACCCTTTTTTCACTCTAATATATTGAAAAAACTATCAAACTCCCCATCTTAGCATGAAATCATCAAGGAGGTTCTTGTAGGTGTCTGAGCTATGTACATGTAGTGAACAAAATTGGAGCAACATGTGTGGATGAATGGTCTCAAGAAAAACTTAAAATCATTTTAAATACCTTAAACACATGTTTGGACTTATGGAGATCATGAAAAAATCTTCAAAACATCTATTCCAACATGAAACCTCTTGTAGACACCTGTTACAGAGTAGGCAGGGATACCTAGTGGTTGTTTGTGTGGTGCATGAGCTAGAAACCAACTTTACATCTTATTAAAACATCCAAATAGACTTTCCTTAGATATTTATTCCTTGAATAAGTTAATATATCCTCACTAAAAATCCATGGATACACTAAATAGGTTTTATACATGTGACTACAAGTGAAAGTGAGTGAGGAGTTGAATTTTGAGGATAGTAAGACTGAATGTTTAACAAAGCATGGTGTGATGAAATCAAACATCAAGGGAGGGGAAAATTTTCATTGATACATGTGAAACATCATATTATAGTTTCATAATACCTTTATATACAACCAAACATTTTATAACTATGAAAACTTGACTAAAGGTTCAAAATGATAACACCTTCCTAAAACATGAGATAACTTGCCTATAAAAACACCATGAAATATGAAACCAAACATTGATATAATATGAGAAGAGATCCAACATCATTTGGAGAAAACATCACCAACTAGATTGTACAGACCTCTCCAAAATAGAGCAAAACCTATAAGGTGTAAGAAATAGTGAGAAAAAAACATAGTCAGCTTGTAAAGGATGGTTCATAAAGCATGGTTGACAAATATTGGAAATATTATTATGAAAATAGAACTCTCTAAGTTTAATACCACCTCCCAAATGTGTTTGACTTGAAACCTCTTCAACTATCCATACCAAACATAAATATGTTGATCACTTCTATGTATCTAGAAAGGCAAAGAGGAACATAATGGTTTTAGATCAAAATTAGAACTTATAGATAATTTAAAACATGAAATTGAGTCTGAGGAATATGAATAGACATTCCATGACCTTTTCCCGTGTGTCATCTTCCCTCATGGGCCGTACAAGTGCCAAACTCCCTCTTTTTCAATTGGTTTATTGAATTTTAGTTAGATAACCTAAAAGATTTATATGGTACTGACATTACTTATAGGTAATATGACTTATTTGATTTTTTAAAGGAAACTAGGACACTTGGACACCTTGAAAACTATGTTGCTTGCATTTATGACCCCTAAAATGACTTTAAAAGACATAAAGATTAATATAACTAAGACCAAGGATAATATAGCATTAAATGACATCAAAAGACATATAATATACCCCATGACAAAATATTAGACCCCTAAAACATCTAAAAAGTCAATTTTTTACCTACAGGGGTCCCAATTTGACCTGTAGAGTCAAATTTGGTCAACACTAGCCACACTTGGTCTCTTGACACATGATTTATATAGGGATGGATCATTTTCCACCCAAAAAAGTTGATTATAATCATTACAAGCACATTCATGATGATGTTTCCACCAAATAATATGTATACTAAGACTATTGAGGTTACTTGCACTTTTTACTTCCTTGAATTAGGACTAATAGTTATTTTCTGAGGTTATGAGTTAGTGTTAGTCATTATGGATGGTCTATTTGCATGTTTTTTCAATATATGGTGTATGTATAAGGTCTTGTATGAGTTATATAATATTTTAAATCCTCATTTCATTTCTAAAAAACATCAAAGTTTTTACCTAATGCATAATCTTGTTGGAAGGTCCAATAAGTCATCCTAAGGTTATGATCGCCTAATAAAGCCTATTTGATAGATAGAGACATGAGGATGATTTTTAAAGATAATGAATGTTAAAAGAGTCCAAAATTAATTTAACAATGCCATAATAGTCTTCTATAGGCCTATTATAGTGCTTCTTAATATGAAATAAAACAAAAAAATCTTAACAAGGAATTCATGAGTTCATAAGGGGTCAAGAGATCTTGTTTCACTCATTAAGACATTTTGAGAGGGAAAAATGTTACCTAAAGGTATTATAGATTATTTTTAATTTTTTAAAACTTTTAAATCCATATAAATGATCACAGATGTGTTGAATTCAGTTCTTTCCCTCTAATTTATTCCTTAGTGGCATTTAATTCTCTCAATGTGAAGAGACTGTACCTGACCATCTCTAAACCATTATCCATCTCAAAGAATATTCATGGTATTTTAATTATTCCATGAGTATTTTTTTAGAGTTTCTTAGTAAATTATCAAATCTAGATCCAAATTCAATGCTTCTAGATGATTGTAAACCTGGTTAAGGCCTAGAACTTCAAATATGAAGTTTCAATCATTTTTTACAGCTTTCCTATAGCCATATTAGAGAAGACAACATGGTTTTTAAGAGGTTATGGTATTAAAATAAATCTCATATTATTAAATCAAGATAAGGTTCATTAATTAAAGAATAAAAGGTTTTAAGGAACATCCCAGTGAAGACAAGCCATGAACAATAGCTTGCAGGTCTAGACATTATAGGTTTGGTATTATATACACAATTTATAATAGGTGTAGAATTTTCATGCATGGAACCTAGGTTTAAAACCCTTAATAAACTACCTATAAGGTGTAACAAACCTTATTTATGTCTTTATAGGTATCACAAGACATAAAATCACTCAAAAATGGAGGATGATAAGTACTTGTAGGTTTTCTATAAGTCTTCCTTTAAGTTACAGAATCAACTATTAGTTTACAAACTTAAAATGGAGAACCCTCATGATCATCAATCCTTAAAATGACTTAAATTAAGATAAAAATACTCATAATATCCCAATAAATGTAAAATAATTTCAAAACCATGTTTGCAAGCACCTATGGGTAGGTTTAGTATACAAGCTATCTTTGTCCACTTGTTACATGCTTTGGTAAAGACATTAGAGGACATGGAGAATGTCTAGAGGGCTCATATATAGTTGTTTATAGGTAGTGAGAAAAAATAGGTCTATTAACAATCATTAATAATCCCTAAACCTACCTCCAAGTCACTCAAGAGAGACATAGTTAAGGATTTGTATGTACTACTCCTTTTGCATGGCTCAAACCAAGTAATAGGGGAGATTAAGAGGTATACAAGGAACCACCCCCAAGGCATCAAAATAAATTTATAATATTAGAATCATGTTGGATGGTAAAAGAGATGTTAGATAGTCCCTAAACACAATTAAAACCCTAAAAACTTGTGAGTCCACTTTTTGACATTTTGAAGCTTGATCAAGTGGAATACATGATGGTTGAAGAGTCTAGAGGTAATGTCAATATTCTATAGGAGTATATTAAAAAAAAAATCAAGTTGATGGGATCTATTTTTAGGGTTTCAATGAAGTTTTAAGATTGGAAATAACCTTTACAAGTATGAAAATAATAATGGGGGTTTCAACACTTTTCAATGTGTTTCTCTCTCAGTAGAAATCTTTCAAACATTTCAAAGGACTCTCCAAAGCCATAGTGGAAATCCTACGCCAAATTATTAAATCTTTATGAAGAATTAGTCCTAAGAACCCTCAAACAAAATTCATGAAGGATTTTATTCTTGAACACTCTCTTCAAGGGATTGAGGATATCCATTAGGACTTAGGACTCTTATAAACTAGTTGTAGATAAGGAGCAAAGGTTTAATCCTTCCAAGGTGGTCATCATCTCAAATATCATCCTCTCTCAAGACGTAGGTTTACATCAAGACCTCCTAATATAACTTGTAGGTGTAAAGCATATGAAAATGAATACAAGACTATGAATAATAAGAGTTCAATCACTTAAGATTACCTATAGATCTAAATGAGTGGCTTAATACATGGTCTCAAGCATGTTCTTAAATTAATTAATCATGTAAGGTGCTAAAGATTCTAAATGGATGATTAGGAGACCTAGAGACAAAGTTTTAGAGGTAATTTAAATCCCAAGGCTTTCATATACAAGCCTATAATCATGTTTTAAGAGTTATATTAGGTGGTCTAAGGAAGGTTTGTGAAGTTATTGGCAGGTTCATTGAGTAATTTGCAAGTTGTTGTGAGGATTTCATGGCTTCTCAAGATTAACCTGTAGTAAGTCTATTACATAAAATTTGGAAAACATTTATCAAGGCTTGAAAATAATTTATAAACTCTATTAGTGCTATAAAATTAAGTAAATATAGGGAAAATTTTATAATCCATGATTATAATGGATATGCACATGACTTTTAAAAAGTTTTATGAGGTCTACAAGTAATAAGCAATGTTGGCTCAAACCTCATAATGTTCTTGTAGACCTAGGGTAAGGTAATAAGCATGAAGGGTTGTATGAAACTATAATTTGATGCTTTTGAAGATATAAAAATTGATAAAGTCAGAGTTTGATAACATCGGTACACGAGTCAAAATCTACAGTCTATTCTCCAAGATAGATGCCAAGTTTTGTACAGTAGGTGAGGAAAGAGATTTTAGAGTTATAGGCACCAAGAAGGTTTACTTGTTTGATCAAGATTGAAACCCATCCTTAAGGCTTCTCAAGTGTCTTGTAGAGCAAAGGTTTTATGTTCACAAGGATGAAGCAAACATGTAACATGTTTCAAATATTTACTTTATTATTTAGATGGTGTTCTAAGAGTTTTATAAAGCTTCAAGGGCCTACAATATAAGGTTATAAATAGTTGTTAGGACCATAATTAAGACAAGTATATTAGGATACAAGTTATATCTAAAGGTAGAGAGTGGAGGGTTTCAAATAGCTGGAGGGTTTCAAATAGCCTTCTTCAAGGTTTCATGATCCCATAAGCTCTCATAGGCCCGCAATACCAACTTAATGATCATCAAGTATGAGCAAAAGCTCCTTGGGCCTACAATGTGATGGAAAGTTACTTGAGGTATTTAAGAGGACTAGAAAGACTAAAAAATTGTATGATAAGTCACTCAAGAGATATAAAATCAAAATTTGTAGGTATAGAGATAAAGATTTGGGTTTTCAAGAAGGTGGCAAGTCTAAAGCAAGATGTCGATGGTCTTCCCATTGTTGTAGGTCTCCTAAGCATGATAATATTTACAATAGAACCAATGAAGGTTTGGTGGATGATGTAGGATTTGTATATATGTTTTTAAACATATCTCATGACCTCCAAAATTATATATAGGTCTATTAAGCAATAATTTTCAATTATTTATAGCCTAATCTATAAACCTATGGAGAGGGACAAGGTTATCACGACTCAAAGAACCTGTTAAGAGATATGTGAAAGTTTAAAATGTTTCCATAAGGATGCAATGTTAAAATAATATTTATAAGGTTTCCATGATGATCCAAAACCAACCTAAATCATGAATATTCAAGGTAGGTGAAACATCTTGATGATGCTTTGGTAGAAGTAAGAAGGTTTTATGGTCTGAAATAGGTAAAGAGAATGATTAAAGAAAAATTTTTAGGTTTTAGGATTCTAAAGAGCTTGAACATAGGATACAATACACATTTATTATTTCTATCATGACCTTGTTATGAATTTGCTTGATCATTTTCAAGACTATCATACAAGCTCTATGAGCTAGTAGCACTCATGAGATTACTAGGTATGTTCAAGACTTCCATAGCCTATGGGGGTCATAAAGAGAGTTTTATAAGGCTAATTAAATTACATTATGTAGGTTTTGATAGGTTATGTAGGATTTGATAGGTATTTAAAGATCTTATATAAGATATTAACTCATAGAGATTGTTGAAATTAAACACACAGAGTAATACTCAAATACAATATATTCTTCTATTGAATATTA
Organism: Torreya grandis; assembly: GCA_037957365.1. Classification (NCBI taxonomy): domain Eukaryota; kingdom Viridiplantae; phylum Streptophyta; class Pinopsida; order Cupressales; family Taxaceae; genus Torreya; species Torreya grandis. The sequence goes on from JARHVA010007429.1 coordinate 468,419, forward strand.
CATTCAAACCATTACACAAATATATAGGAAATACCTTTCATATAATTTAGGATATTATTCTACATAAAATATCTCTCCAATCTCCTAATAATGCTCATAATACGACATTATTATTGTTATTCACAACAATAATATGGTAACCAACTATAAATTATTGTTACATAACAATATGTTACTAAGTAATTTACCATAGCATAAATCACTAAATATTTAACATAGTAAAATCACTCATGTAAATACTAAACTCAAACATTCCCCTCCCCTCCCTAGTTTTTACATGGTAAAACATATCTCATTCTCTGATTGTATCATGCCACCTTTGTGTCATGATCTTCTCACTGATGGTTTTCCCTAGCTATGACCAATAGCCTTACCTAATTAGATTTTTAGGTGTACCAATAACCTTTCACAATTGATTTTCTAGGTTTAAAAAATATATTAAACAATTAGTTTTCCAGGTTCACTAAAAACCTTATACAATTAGTTTTCCAGGTTCACCAAAAACCTTACACAATTAGTTTTCTTGGTTTACCAAAAAAAATCACATCATGATTGATAAAATACATTTTTATAAACATTATTAAATGTTTATACAAAATATTTTATGTGATGAATACTCAAAAGTGAATAGGAATACACATTTGTTCTTGTTTTCACACCACACTAAAAAACTAAAAAAATTGAAATCTACACAACTAAAAAATACATGCCACTAAAATAGAAGTGGCCCCATCATTAGTGGCTAATGAGAGGATTGAATGGCCTTCTTCATCCAATTCCTTAAAACTCATTTATGTGAAGCTTATTACACATTCAATGAAGTCATGAAGCTCAATTGTTTCCTCATTGGGTGTACTTCCCCCATCAATGTGAAACAATAAATTAGACATTGGAATCACCTAAAAATGGATCCATAAAGCAAATGTTTTATAATTTTTAATAATGGAACAAAATAAATTCAATGACTCAACTTTTACTTTTGAAAAAATTAAACAACACACATTTTGAACAAAAAATATAACTAAACTTTGATAATTTTTAAAACTTAAACTAATGAAAAGACTCATTTTCTAAAACTCAATTAGACTATCGACAAGATCCAAATACTATGAAGTATAAAACTAATGAGAAATTTTTATACACAAAAACTACTATTATAAAACTTTAATAACCTATAATATGATGGTATCAAGCCTCCTATGACCATATGATATGACACATGAGACATTGACCACATATATAAAAGACCCAACTACATTAAAATAAAGATTCAACTTTTTATAAACTACTTAATCCTTAAAAAACATATCTATTAAACCAAGACTTAAATAAATATTTGATATAAACATTAAAAAATTTAACCAACCTAAATAAAACTACAGAGATGTCTGAGAACAGTTGGTGATATACAACATTGAGCAAGGTTAGATCCAAAGATGTAGATTTGAGTAGTTTGTTACCGTCAATGTATAAGAATTCTATGCAGACTTCAAAAAGATGAGTGGAATACAATTCAGATGTCTAAGAATCAGATAGGAGATTAGTGCACTTTGAGTTATCTAACATATATGGCAAACTTATGGAATGCACTCAATGGATATTAGTGCACTTTGAGCTATCTAACATATCACGTTAGTTTGTATGTAGATATATTATATTATATATGTCAATGTTTGTGCTTAGTAGTGATCAAGTCAAATTCAAATCAGAGGTAACCAATACATAGGTCTTAAATGGTATTGAATGTATATGTCTATAGTTGTATATAATGACGAGCTGTGGAAAATGTAGATGCAATAAAATTGATGTAATGTCAATGCATGCAATTATGATGGACACATGAGAACATTTATTTGAATGGAATCTTCACTTCTCATAGATTGGTAATATAGTAAATACAATAAGCAATAAAAATATCAAGGCTTGGTGTTTCGCTTAATGCTTGGATTTAAAACAAAAAAATATACACAACCAAGCTGAGTCAATTCTCCTACCGTGATATTTATACATGATTGGAAACTCAAATTACATAAATTTTCCTCTAGTTTCTTCCCTCAATAGCATCCAAATTTCAAAATCTATAACAAATAAATTCTAAAGAAATTAATTTCACTAAAAATAAAGAATCTAACTAATATCTTTGACAAAACTATACAAACTATGGTGTTGCCCCATTATCATTTTTTAATTCTCCATCACAAGAACAAGAACATGAATGATCCAATACCAATTATAAGTCTTTAAAGAGATTATACAAGAGATTAAATCACATATATTGTTGAAATTAAACACACAGAGTAATAATCAAATATAATATATTCCTCTATTGCATATTACATTCAAACCATTACATAAATATATAGGAAATACCTTTCCTATAATTTATGATATTATTCTACCTAAAATATCTCCCTTATCTCCTAATAATACTCATATATATACAATATTATTGTTGTTATTCACTATATTAATATGCAAACCAATAATACATTATTATTACATAATAATAATGTTACTAATTAATTTACCATACTGTAAATCAATAAATATTTACTATAGTAAAATCACTCATGTAAATACTTAACTCCAATAGGATTTCATGTTGTTGAAGAATATTTTATGCTCTAGAGACATCGTGATAAAATAATGAAGGCATAATTCTCAAGGTCTAGGCATGAAAAACAAGTTTCCCAACCTCTCCAAGAGACCTTCACATAAGCTCCAAGGCTGATTTCAAGAATTTCAAGTTCTCCAAGACCTGGCAAGTAGTTCATCCAAATAATGTTTGTAAGAATGTCAATGATTAAAAGGTGAAGGCCTCAATTCCATCATGTCTCTAACATGACAAGAAATTTGAGTTGATCTCTTGACTAACCATTCAAGACAATGCATTTGAAAACTAATACTAGAGATGTGTAACTCCCTCCACATAGTGGGAGTCAGGCCCAAGTCAACCCTCAAGGTTCCAAATGGCATAGGAGGTCTACTTCCAAGTCAATCATTCAACATGTCTTAACATGTATATATGGAAAGAGGGGAAAGTTAAAGCAATTAATGCAAGATTTTATAAAACATAGAAGCATTAAAGGAGCACATCCATCATGTTCAAGCACTCTTAATGATAAAAAAAGAAAAAGTAAGGTCTCCTCCTCCACTATTGTGCCAACCTCCATATAAGATCATCATGATCTTAAACCTAATGCATTTAGGAGAGCTTAATGATCCTATTCTATATGTCTCCTTGCCTTGATAAGTTTTATAGATAATGTAATAATAACTTTTATGCATTATTATAGTACTCTCTTCTCCTCTTTCATATCATATTTCTTATATATAAGGCTGAAAATGCCTTATTCTATATCCCTTTGTTAGGTATGAACAAACTCTAATTCGATAGAGTCTTGTAAATACTAGCTTAAGGCCTTTAGACTAATAAAATATTGGTTTTAACTTCTCCATGATTTTACTTTGTGTGAATTATTTTGTTTTTTAAATCTACACTTCTGGTAAAATCTATTTTCCCTTGTGTTGTGTCTAATTCCCCTTGCCTTTGTACAAGAAATCATGATTTTACAAGTTTTATGTTTTGTTATAGTTTATTTATGTAAGTGTTATTTGTGTGAATTCCCTAATTTTACCTTGTTCGAGGTCCTTAGGTTCATCCCTACTATTTATTTCATAACCTACCACCTTCATACAAAACACTTATGTAAGAGATGCCAAATTTGGAGATTGTGTAGGATAAACCTCAGTCTTTCATAAGTTCTACTGTGTTGTTCTAAGTAGGTGGAGGAGATCCCTACATGGTGCATACCATATTTTCTAGTTTTAGTTTCATTCTCCATCCCTTTTCATGATAAGATACTTATATCTTAGATAAACCCTTTTAGAATAGGTTTTAGGTCTACAATATGGTCTTAAATCAAGTACCCTTTAGTTTAGGAAGGGAACCAACCCTCTCTAGAGATTCACTCCTGATATAGGTCACCCACACCTAAGAGTGTTTCCATTATGTCAGTTGAAATAGGTATTAGGACCTAATAGGGTAAATTTCAAGTGACAATAATTTATGTGCAAGGATTTAGGCAATCCAAGGAACTTGTAAGTTATCCCAAATGAAAACCACAAGAAAAGATAAAAGATAAAAAAATAAACTCTATAGAATAAAACCACTATTATGTAGATAAATAAAATGATACAAACATAAAATAAAATAAAAATCAATGAAAACTATAGACATCAATAATACACATAAATCAAAACCATCATTTAACATTGAAAAATCACTATAACATAGGATAAAACTACTGAAAAGTGGAATAAAACTATTATAAAGTGGAATGAAACCACTGTATATTATAACTAATTAGTTAAAATGTTAAACAAAACTATTTTTCTATAAAAATTTATAAAACAAAAAACACCATCCCATAAATAGGAAAAATAACAAATGATGAGTGTCAGAAAGCTAAAAAAGAAATCTAGAACAACAAGAAAAAGTTAGGAAATAAAAAAAATGCACAGAAAGAAAGTCATCATTTCTAAGTGTGAAACCACTATGATAGAGGACAAAACTATTGAAAAATTAAAGGAATTCATTACAAAGTTCCATGAAACTTCCTTTCTACGAAAATCTAGAAAATATAAAATATAATAATGTAAAAGTAGGAAAATCATAAAAACAATATGTTAACAAGCTAAGAAAGCCACAAAGTTAAAAATAATAATTTAATAATAGTTAAAAAGGCCCAAAAAATAACTAAGAACAAAACCATTGAAATATGTTATGAAACCACTTAAATGTTTTAAAAAACTAATGTTTAGGAACTTAAAAAATTGTCATTCCATAGGACAAAACCATTATTCTATAGATGGCATACAGAAACTCAAAATTTTCCAAAAACACACCTAATATTGTAACTAACACCCTTCAAGTTCCAAGATTAAATAAATATGCACTTCTAAATAGTTTTAAAATTATTAAAAAATCCTAAGTAATGTAATTATGATGAATAAGATGTGAAAAGGGTCCCACTGGGTGTGCCAAAATGTGATAGTTAAATTTTAAAATGAATTAAACTATAAAAACAAATGAATACAAATTCCTATTCTAAATCTAAACTAAAACCTCAAATTGAATTATTCAAACAAATAAAAATAAATTAAATATTTACAATACCATTGTGCAAATGAATTCAGTCACCTTCTTCATCGATTGACAAGAGAGGATGGTTAGTATGGTGTTAGTTCTAAAATGAAAACAAAATGAAAGAAACACACTAATAGCATAACATCTCTTGGCCTAGACACTAAGGAGAGATTAGTTAACACAAACAAATGACAAACACAACTAAAAATTAAGGAATAAAATAAAATAATTCCTTCACCCTCCTTGGATGCTCCAAATGCCTTTGTAGTAGTGGTTTGCTTAGGTTTGTGCTCATGAAGTCCTTGGCAATGGAAGCTTGGCTACCTCCATCTCTCCTTGGCACCTTTGGCTTATGGCTTGGCTTGGCTTGGAATCAATTTGGCATGGTAATACTAGTTTCATGAAGCTTTTGGAACCAATTCTACACTATAACTTTTCACAAATTAAGCTTAGAAATGATGTTCTTGGCTTCCTATTTATAGATTTTTGCAAATGTCTAGAATCAACCTAAACCGTCCATCTTGAGATTGAGATGTGTGGTTGAAGATTAATTAAATTTTTATAATTAAGTTTTTAATTATCCTCATCATGACATTATAATAAGGGTAAATTAATAGGCATGGAGGGAATCATGGAAGGTATTGGTGAGGCATGGAGGGCATGAATCTTGATATTTGTGGCATTTATGGCCTAGGGATGTCTTCCCAAGAAATGATGTCACTTGATGATGTAGATATTTAATATTCATTTCTAAAAACAAGTATTCAATATTTTCCATGGAATTATTAATTATTCCTTGATTTGGGTTAATTATCTCTTAAGCATGATTAAGCACTTTGTGAACAATTTACTCACATTGATCAAAATGCCTTGTTATTGGTCCAAAATTTGAATGGATTAGAATTGGAAGGAACTATCAGATGCATTAGAAATTTATTCCCATTTAAGAAGTTACTAAAAATAGATAACAAAGGCACATGTCTTTTGTAGAATATTTGATAGGAAAGAACAATCCAGAGCACCTAGGTATAAAATTGGCATTTTGACTCAAAATGATCTGATCAAAGTTAGCTAGCCCATTAATTTCATTACCCTATTTAGGGATACCTTGGAAAAAATCAGTACTTAAATATGTCAATTTCACATCATTTTATTCATTTTATTATTTTTAGTTCAAATTATGTATTTTGGGTGGAATTTGGCCAAAACCCTAATTGGAATTATCAGTGGCCAATTTTAGGTGTCTATAATTTGCCCTTATTTGGGAAGGCATTGCAAGCTATAAGCATAGTAACATCTTCTCAAATAATGAAAAGGTCTTGTATGCCTAAAACTATAATGATGATAAACTAATTGTATGACACCCCCTCGAGGGAATGGTTGGCACAAATAGGTTGATAAATGGTCCCTCGAAAAGAAAGAAGCAAAATGAGGGGACCAAAGAAAGGAAAGATGATGGGGTAAAAAACATAATGATACTAAAAAAGTAGACAAAATCATTGATAATTAAATTGGGATGGTGCATAATGGTTTGCCCAAAGGTGGTTATAAACATTGTACCCTAATAGTGGCAATGTAGTATGATAATACAATGATTTGCCAAAGGTAGTTATAATCATTGAGAAGACAGAACTGCCCTAATAAAGATAGATAAACAAGATAATGAAATTCCCCTATATAGGTAGAAAAAGTAAAGTGGTGATGACATAATGATTTTCCCAAAGGTGGTTATAAACATTACTAAATGTAGGTGGGATGGTGTGCAATGATTTTCCCATAGGTAGTTATAATCATTGGACCTCGATTATGGCAAACGTGATAAACTTGGTCAAGGAAGATGATAACTTAATAGATAGGGTAATGATGAATTGGAATAACCTACCAATAGGGATATGCTCATCTAAATTAATAAAGGTTGAAATTATTTCATGGTTAATTATTCTATTTGGGATATGATTAGGATGGAATTGAGATGTTGGTGCCAAAGAGATGCCACCATTGTTGAATAGAATTCTTGAAGTTGAGGTTTGTTTTAACATGTGTCAGTAGGCATCATAATATAACATCATGAGGACTTGGATAAAATATGCATGAGTAATGACTCCCATAATCCAATACTCAATATAAAACAATGCACCAATGATAGAAACCATGATGATAATGTAAACATATGAATATGGATGGATTCGATTATAAGTGTGGGTAAGAAATCACCTAATGAACACACATAAATTGAATCAAGGCAATAGTGCTGAAAGCAAACAAACGAGTAGATAAACAAAAACCAATGCAATAAAAACCATATGAACATTGCCCATATAAAATAGGTGAAAAATTAACAAATGAACAAAATAAGAGAATAGAAGAAAAGAAAGGGGGTGGTCGAGTTGTCTCCATATGCACTAGGCAAGTGGATGTTGCCTACATAGTTCCATGGATGTAATATCTAATAAAAAACATCAAGCCAAATGTAGTTCTCCTAGGGAATGGGAAGAATGTGATAACTGATGAAAACAAACTGAATGGAAGTGGGAGAAGAAGAGGAATGGTCTTGAAAAATGCTAAGTGCGTGAGAGAAAAAGGCCAAAGAGGATGGGGAAACTAAATGACAAATGATTTGCTTGTAACTTAGTAAGGGTTCCTAAAATCTGTAAGGTAAAGAAGTAGTCAATGTTTTTATTATTTTCTAATGATTTTTCAAATGTTTTTGAAATTGTTTTGGAGTGTCTCAACTCAATCAAGAATGATAAGACACTAAATGGTTCAAGCTTGAAAAATGGCGAGAGTGTTTAAACTAAGGTCACTCATAAAATAGTGAGAGCATGGCTTAGGTTGCTCACAAAATAGTGAGAGCATAGTCGTAAGGGTGACTAAGTTGACCTCAACAAGTATTGAGTGCTTCCTACATAGTCCCAGAGTAGGACCTCAAGTCATTGTAGTTCTGCCCTTATAGTAGAGGAACTTTGACTAGTGTAGCAGTCAATTCAAACAAAATAAGCATAGTTGGTAAAAAGGCATAGTGTGGCATAGGAAGTGGTAAGTTGGTACATCAAGGCTTAATGTTGCCCCTAGTTTGTGCACAATTAGCTATAAATAGGACACAATGACATAGATCAATGGTACTAATTTTCCCAAATGTGGTTATAATTAATAGTCAGAAAGGAATAACAAACCAAGGATGCAACTACCAAAACTTTTGTCACATTATCCCAAAATATGATCTCTATCTAAAATACTTAAACCAACTAATGAAACTGATTAGATACCTGGATGCTGAAAATGCATAATGAATGACAAAAACCAAGGTTAAATGGCTAGGATTTAGAACACACTAGGTCAATAGAATAGAAGTAGAAATTGGATACGGTGAAGAGGAAAAATCAGGATGGTATTTGCATAAAGAAGAATAGTGATAAAATGGCATAACTAAAATAGTCTGTATAGAAAATACACATTAGCACTCAAGAATAGTACCACTTGAGATGAATAATATTCATTGGCTCTAGAATTTCATCTCCATCTAGTGTGGCAAGATTGTATGCTCCTGATCTATAATCTACAGTGATGATGAATGACCCTATCTAGTTTAGTTTGAATTTCCCTTTATTTCTCTTCTCAGCTATGGTATTCTTTTGGTTTTATTTAAGAACTACCAAGTTTAAATGTTCTATACGTAACACACCGATTATAGTGTTATTTGAGTTATTTCTGATATACTTGAAGATTGTTGAGCTCATCCATGTATTTCTCATCAAGTAGGTCTAGCTCTTACAGATGTGCTACTCGATAGTCATGATCATCTAGGACATGCTTGAAAGAGATGCCTCAGCTTGGCCATTGCCTTGAGGGTAATATGCCATAGAATTTTTTGTGTGATGTTGTATTTGGTACATAGCTGTTCTACATCCTTATTTTTAAATGATACTCCATTATTAGATATAATGTTAGAGGGGATATTGTAGCGGTAGATGAGATGGTTAAAGATGAATTTGGAAATTTGCTTTCCAATCACATGAGGGGTATAGCTTCAACCAACTTAGTGAAATACTCAATGGTGGTAAGGATATATTTATGGCCATAAGATGAAGTGGGGTTGATCTTCCTAATGAGTTCAAGTCCCCATGTAGAAAATGGCCATGATCTCAACATTGGTTTTAGAGTTTTTACTGGGTCATGAATCCAATTATCATGTTGTTGACATTTGTCACATTTTTTTACATATGTAGTGACATCTTTATCCATTATGGGCCAATAATAACTAATGAACAAAATATTTTTAGATGGCACTTCCCTGCTAGAATGAGCTCCACACACTCCTTCATGAACTTCTCTTAACGCTCGAGTAGAATCTATTGAAGTTAAACCAAGAATCAAAGTCCCATAAAAAATATGATGGTAAAGGGTGGATCCAAGTAAAGTATAATGAGTGGAATGATGAATGTAGGATTTGGTTTGTTTTTGAGATAGGTTAGGTGGCAAAACATGGTCATGAAGGTAGGTGTAAAGGTCTAAGTACTAGATAGAATGAGGACCAACAATATCACATAACATGGCAATGGATGAAGGTTCATGAGTTAGTGCTAACAAATTATTGATGATGAACTGATACTCTCTAGCTTTATCTATTTATTGAATTAGAGAGCCAATAATAGCCATGGCATCCATAGTTCTATTACTATCCCTCAGTATGTGCTCAAATTGAATATTGAAAATTTATTATTTAAGAGTGTCGACCATGGCTTTATATGGAACTAGCTTGTCATATTTGGTCTAAAAATGATCTATGACCTGATTGATGATTAACTGAGAATCACCATAAACTTGGAGATGAGATATATTCCACTACACTACTTGTTGAAGTCCTAAAATAAGTGCTTCATACTCAACCATGTTGTTTATACAAGGAAAGATGATTCTAAATGATTTAGGGATTAGATCCTTCTATGGTGTAATAAATAATAGGCATACCCTTAATCCATACGAAGTGAATGAACCATCAAAATATAGTTTATAGGGCTAATCCTTAAGGGGTGTGTCAATGACAGTCATGATAGATTCATCAAGAAATTGAAATATGAGTGGCTATGTGTCTATGAGAGGTTGCTTTAGCAAGTTGATCTACAAGAACTTGTCCCTTGATTGCCTTCTTATTGACATACTCTATGTCAAACTCATTGAGAAGCATGATCCATTTAGCCATTCTTCCTTACAAATATTTTTTATATAAAAGATACTTGAGTGGATATACTTTGGAAATGACTATCCTTTTATTATTCAATATGTAATGGCACAGTTTTTGATTTGTAAAAACCATGGCTAGAAAAGTTTTTTCAATAGGTGCATAGTTATGTTCATATTTAACCAAGGTAAAAATTAGGTAGTACACAACATGCTCTTTTCCATTGTCATCATGTTGAGCCAAGTGTGCTCCCAAAGCATGGGCAATAACCTATAGGTATAACAAGAATGGATTTCCTAGCATAGGAGGTAATAAAATATGTGGATTAAAAAGATAGTCTTTGAGTTTTTGAAAAATTGTTTGTTAGTGATCATCCCAGTGAAATGTAACTCCTTTCTTCAAAAGGTGTGTAAATGGATGGCACTTATCTGCTAGTTGATAGATGAAGCATCAGATTGACTAGATTTTACCCTACAAACTATGAAGTTACTTTAAATTGATTGGTGGTGGCATCTTGGTTATATTATGGAATTTATCCATATTGACTTCAATATCTCTATGAGACATAATGAAGCCAAGTAATTTACCTGAAGTTACATTGAACACACATTTATTTGAATTTATTCTAACTTTGTAATCTCATAGTCTTTCAAATATCTTATGCAACATTACTGGATGGTCATCTCTAGTTTTGGACTTTCTTAATATGTTATCGACATAGTCTTCAACAATATCATGCATCATATCATGGAATATGATAGTCATGGCCCTTTAATATGTAGCTCCAACATTCTTAAGACCAAATGGCAGCACTTGATAACAAAATGTTCCTCATGGAGTGGTGAAAGCTATTTTATGTTGGTCTTTTAGTGCTATTCTAATCTGATTGTATCCTAAAAAGCCATCCATGAGTGAAATAATTTTATAATTGACTATGGAGTCAATAATCATGTCGATATTAAGAAAGAGAAAATCATCTTTGGGACAAGATTTATTGATGTCTTGAAAATTAGTATAAATTATGATCCCTTTAGGCTTTTTACTAAGAGGTACCACATTAGAGATCCATTCTCAGTAGTCAATGGATAGGATACATCCTACTTCTAAGAGTTTCTCCAACTCTTTCTTTACCAATATAGAAATGCAAGGATTCATCTTATGTAGCTTTTTTTTTATCAATTTGGAGTTAGGATCAGCCATAAGGTGGTATAAAACCAAGGCAGGGTCCAAACCTGGCATGTCAAAATAGTCCCATGCAAAGATATCTATAAATTCTCTCAACAGAGTTGTAAAGATGTCACATTCCTCCTCAGTGAGACATGTACCTAATTTTATCTATTTTAGGTCTGATGAAGTCTCAATATTTACCTCTATTATAGATTCAACTAAAAGGGTCAAACCATCTTCTAGGCTAGTAGGCAATGATTTGAACTATTGAATTATGTCAAGGTCCTCCATTAAGACTTGCTCTTCAACTTCTCCTAGGCATGATGAATCTGAGTCCCTAGTGGGAGATCTGGCCATGTGATAAAAATAGTAATAAATTCTTCAATAATTTGATAAAATAGTTGTTTTTGCTCAAAATAGAACTCAAATACATAGGCAAATTCATCATTGGTGGTCTCCTAGTCTAAATTAAAATAAGAATGAACACCTCCATTTAATGACACCTAAAATAGGTTTTTACCACTAGACTGGCCTTTATTTTTACTTTTTCCCTGGTCAGAAAGTACCTCAAAGAGGTTTTCACTTTGGGACCTCAATGTTTTACTTATTTTTTTTGGAATAAGGGTGTTCACTCACTCTAAAAAATAGGCTATAGGATCCAATGTGATTGAGAATCCTAATTTTTGATCTCCCAATGGAACATTGTCTCTAAGGCCCAAACAATCATAGAATGCCTCATGATTTTAGAACTCATTAATTGGTAGACTAGATACTTGTTGGTCCCAATCTATCAGTTGGGGATAATATAATGGAAAATGGTTGTGATGAATGGCAAAGGTAAGGGTAAAAATGTCAATGTTATCAAATAGGTTAGTTTTAGCTAGGTTATCAAAGGTGAGACTATGATTAGACTCTACTTTACTTTCAACATTATTATCACTAGTCACTGGTGATGGAGTTTGAATAAGATACGTGGGGTCACCCCTAGGTGGTTTAAATCCAAGTCCATAAGGTCTTTCATACTTAGTCATGAAAATTAGCTCGATGGTTCCTTATTGATTAGGTCTGAGGCCTCTTCCTTCATAATTGTGATGCTCCATGATCCTATTAGGAATATGATACTTTATATTTTTATAATAATTAGCTTGGTCATCATTATATAATCATGATTCATCCTCTTCAAGAGGGCCAGGTCCTAGGCTAGATGCTAGTACAAATATGATAGGTCCCTTATTTTTGTTCTTTTGTTTCTAATGCATATGTGGGAAGACTTTAGGTTGCCAAAGGTTTTTGAATTTTTAGGAAGATTGGCAATATGATATGCATCATGGGTCACATATTCTCCTAGTCTATTATCTAAAATGGTGAAATGATTAGAAGCTTTAGGAGGTGGTATGTGGGAAAGAGAATACAAGGTATTAGGATCTATGCAATTATCTAGTGAAGGATCAATAAGTATAGCTTTTCCTTTATCCTACTTAGAACTTGGATTCATACCATACTGATAATTATAGCTTTAAAATTCAGCTTCAAGATGCTTGTAGTGCTCATATGGGTGCAAATCTCCTAGAATATTCACTTCCATTACTAAGTTGGAAAACTTGATACATTGGTGTAATATTGATGGGACTGCATGAATCTCAAGTAACCAAGGCCTACTTAGAAGCATATTGTATGATAACTCAAGATCAAACACATGGTAAAATGTATCATGGGTTAAAGGCCCAATGATAACTAGTAAACTAATGGTGCCTTGTGATTCTCTTTCCTTATTATCATAAGCTTTGATGGTTATTTTTTCTAATTGGAGATCTACCATTGTGTACCCAAGAAGCTTGATGAGCTTTAGAGACACTATGTTGAGGCCTGATCCATTATCTATAAGGACACATTTCAATCTTTGATACTTTATATAAACCTTGATATACAATGCATTACTATTAAGTGAGCCAAGGGAAGACATATCACTTTGGTTGAATGTGACTATTGGGATGGAGCTAGGTGTCCAACCATAGCTTGAAATTTATTAGGGGATATGTCAATAGTAATAGTGGATTGGATCAAAAACTAATTTAAGATGTTTTTATGCATTATTGACATTCAAAACAAATCTAAGATTGAAATTTGTGTTGGTGTCTTTTCTAGTTGTTCCATAATATCAAACTTATTGTTTTGGTCAGTAGTGAATGGTTTGTTTTGAGGCTGAATGGTTGGTTGGATGACAGGTAAAGTGGTGGTTGGTTGTGGGCCTATGATAGTAATATTTAACCTCTAATTTGTGATTTCATAATCAAAATTAAATAATGGACCATAATTGCTAACTGATGTTGGAAATGGTGTGGGACTAAATAAGATAAGTCTCTATTGCCAATGCACTTACATGTGGTCACATGGCAAGAACAAGTTGTTGATATAAGGTCCAAATGGGGAAGTCATAGTTTATTGGTTGGCCTATATGCACTCCCACATCCAATAAGGATTATCCATGTGATTTGGCTAAATATTATTGTTTAGCAATGGTCTAGGCTAATTAGTACTTGGTCTAGGATTAATGGAGATGATATAAATGCTACCCCTACAATATGACCTACAACCCTATTGTAGTCATGTGCAACTACATGGTAGGTTTGTTGGTTGTTACCATTATGACCTTTTTTTTCCATTATTATATCATTAAGGGTTCTAATATTGACTTCATTGATTCTACTAGTTCAACCTTTGATTTTGATATTATTGATTTTCCTGCTGCACTGGTCATTATTATTACTACTGATTATTCTACTACTATTGATTGTTATGTCAGGGAAAGGGGTTTTGATAGCTCCCAAGAGTTTGATTATAAGTGTAAGTAACATTATCCAAATTTTATCTCCACATTCTCTATCATATTCTCAATTAATTGCTTGATTTGGACACATTTTCATAGATTATGCCTATTGAGCTGATGATAGTCATAGAATACATTTTCATGGTACCAATCGGGATAAGGAATACCTTGTAAATAATAATTTGGTATAGGTCAACTAATCATATTAGTGGTATAAATATTTCAAAATATAGATTCAATAGGTTTTCATAGGTCACTAAAGATATGATGTATAGGCATGGTTGTCCTAGGAAGAGGGGTTTGTAATGGTAAAGGCTATTATATTTGTTGTGTAGGTTTTGGTTGTTATGCTTGCAGTACTAGTTGAGTAGGATTAAGATGAAAAGGTAATGTATATTATGTTTACACTATTTGAACATGATGAGACTTGGTTACTCCATCTCCCACAACATTCCTATTACGGTTGAATTGCTTTGGTCTTTCATGGTTATTAACTTGTGTTAGTTGTGATGCTTGCACTTGGATGGGATGTTGGTCATTTATCTGATTGTTTTCTTGATTTTGATTAGTTAAATTAATCTTGTTGACACTTTTATTGATGAGTACCCTCTCGATCAACAAACTTTTATCAATGATCTCCTTAAATTTATGTGCACATTGTAGTTCTAAATGATAAGCTATCTCACTATGCAAATTTTTGGTAAACATAGTGGCTAATTATTTATTTAGTAAACTATGGATGAAATAGCTTGTAAGGGCTCTCCACTACTATAAATAACTTTCAAAACTCTCGCTAACTTTTTGATTTTCTTGTATTAAGTCCACTAATGAAATCTCATGCTCGAGATTATTAGAAAAGTGCTACACAAACTTATCAAAAAGATCATCAAAATCCACTAATGAGTTCTTGGGAAACTTTAAAAACCAATCCAAGGCTTGTCCAACCAAGCTCATTGGAAACAATAGCAAAAGGTATATGTCTCTATATGCCATTGGTTGACATGTGATGAAGAATTCAGTCAAATGAGCCTTAGCGTCACCTTTCCCTTTGTATTTATCAAATTTTTAAGGTTCGTATCTTAAAGGAAATTATATCTACAAATAATCCATGTTGAATGGATAGTAACATACATCATCCAATTTGAACTTTTTAGTTTGTTTTGTAGCTTTAATGGCAGCAATTTCATCCTTCATATGTTGTAATTCTTAGGATATAAAATTGGAAGGAATATTGGTTTGAGGGAGAACATTGGTTTGGACAAATGGTTGGGAGGTCACTAGTGAAACACTTTGACCAGGGTATGATAAAGATACCTATTGGGGTATATTGTCTTGGTTGGGGAATGGACTAGGAATACACATATGTGGATTAAGATGTACATGAAATTGCACATTTGGTTGTCGGATATTCTGTTTGGGTTGGTGATAAATGTTTGATTTAGAGGATTTTGTGGTTGGGATGGAGGGATATAAATATACTATGTCTATTGTGGTTTAAAATGGACATGCTTCCAACTAATCAAACCTTACTATTGAGTGGGAACTTGTGGACCAATACCCTATCTCTAGATTTATGGGATATTTTGGACCAATGGTTGTCTAGTAGGTACTTGAGAAATATGGGGACATCCTTATAGCACAAATCCCTATAAGGAAATGAAATCAAGTTATAAATTTTTCATCTATCATTAACCAATATTTGCACATTGTTGATTAGTCATTGCTTGGTTTTGGATTGGCATATTAGTCTATGACTGAAGAGGTGTGTTCATCATTACCTAGTGAGGTAGAACATTTGATACCCCTGATTGAGGTGGTAATGTATTTGTCCTCTATTTCATTAATACATGAGATTATGCCTCTTGTTATGGAATACTAATCATTACCTATTGAGGAGGAGTAGGGTTCATCACATTCTATCATTGAGGTGTGACATTGGTCATTATTTGATCACCTAATCCCATAGGTTTCACACTTGAGGAAGTAGCTGGATGAGGGTGGGGTGTATAAATCCCCACTCCATAGTATGATGACCTATTCATAAGATTAAATACAAGTAAATGTCATTGGCTAGTTATTTACACATTAGTACCACTTTGATTGGGATTGGACATTGTTTGCACATTATCTACTACATTTGGCTCACTATTCAGTGTAGAGATTGAAGACACTTATTCAATAATGGGCATATGGATCAAGTTATCTATTGAAGTGATTGATATGAATGGGTCAAAAATTGGATTCTCTTGTCTAGTTAACTCTATCAAAACTCCTATTAAAGGAACTAGGTCAATAAGAGGCTTACTTACCATGTTCATTTGATTGAAATCATGTGCTAGATTTAGGGAGGTTTGATATGCTATCTATATTTGGCTAAAGTGATCTTTCATGATGTTTTTTCCTCGATCAGATATATTAAGATATTGGTACATTGTTTGGACTAGAGCAATAGGATTTCTAGAAGAATCATGTTGATCATAAATGATATTGTGGTGCATTCTTACTAGACTTGGTAAATTTTCATGGGGGAAGTCTGCTAGAAAATTAGACCCTACCTCTATGGCTCTAACCAAAATCTCATATTTGTTTTCTAAAAAATGTCATTAAAAAAAATGGATCATACATGGAAGCTATATTAGTAAAATCTGATTATTGAAGTACTGGCTCATCCACTACAGGTATTATATCTAAATACTACGTGGTTTGCTCTTGGTCTTGTTCTGAATAAGGTGGTGTGTTAACTAGATAGTTAGCTAATGGATCTTGGCTTTGTGCCCCTGATTGAGTATTATATGAGGGATAAGAATCCATATCATAAGCAATATTATCTGCATAGGGGCCTTTCACCATTTCTTCTTGTGTAACTTCATTTCTAATTCCTAGATTGTACATCAATCCACTATGAGTGTAGGAATACATATTAGGATGCATAGTCAATGCTTTTGTGATAAAAGGTCAAAGAGTTCTACAAACTCTAAAAAGGAAAATGTCTAAAATAGATGATATCCCAACTTGGTCTAGATTTTTCAAAAGGACAAAATGTTTATGCAAACATTTGTGAGGAAACAAGCTAGCATAAAGTATCTAACATTTAACTATTCACATAAATATAAGTAAGTAAATGGTCCTAAAAAATCAAAATGCCAATCTCTAAGGTTAGAGTGTTTCAAATTAGTCTAATCTATGAATTTAAAAGTTGCTAGGTCTTTTGGCCAAATGTGGCATCAAAATCTAGGCTCAAACAAGGCATGTGCTAGGACTCTTGGCCAAATGGCATCAAAAGCTAGACTTTGAAAAAGATGAAAGTTTTAATCTAATGGATTTGAAACACTTCTAACAAACACTAGGCATTTGATTCTTGGACATGAACTTGATCATCCATGTATAAGGTATGAAACAAAAGACAATTTAGCAATAGTTTGTTTCCCACAAAAAATGGTATAAAAGTTGGCTCTTTTAACAAATAAGCTATACAAAAGTGAATAGTATAACTATTTTAGACAAAAGATCATAAAAGTACACTTGGATTGGTCTAAAAATGTAGGAACAAATTTGAACCCTTATGCAAGAAGGTTTATGAAATAGTTTTCAAATTTTTTTGGGTAGTGTAATGACACTATACTACCCAAAAGGTATGACAAAAAGGTTTGTTTCAAAAAATCTCTAAGGCAAAGACATTTTCCTATAATTTTGACAGGATAACACTACTTTTCTTGTCTCAAAATGTTGTAGTGTATAGACTTAAAGTGTAAGTCTTTAGCACAAAATAGCTTAAATATATCAAATTATGACAACAATTATGAGTCTTATACAACCTTAAACCTAAATTGGAAGTTAAACCTAAGTTCCCTCAAGTTTAGTGCAAATAGCGAACCCACTTAACACATCAACCCTATGAACTTGTAAAGGTATAATTCCAAATTTACATTATAAGTGAAGGACTTAAACAAATTTGGTAAGGGTTTAGACTCAATTGGGTAGCATAACTACACCAAAGTGGATGATATGATTCTCAAGCTCTTGATGAAGTTTTGAACAAGGCAAATTGATGATCTCATGTGGACAACATAATGCCTCTTTTTTCAAAGGAAAATTTGGACTATGTGTTTGGTTTGGATTGTTTGTTTACACCAAGTTTTTGACTCCACACAAGAATTTAAACTAGGACAAGACCAACTAATTAATCTCTCTTAGATCCTAAACTGACAAGGTTGCTTGGTATTATTAGAATCCATTAATATACATCATTTGAGATGTTTTTAAGTGTTCATCCAAAAGTCAATGCACATTATATATTAGAGTTTTTACACCCCCCCCTTCTCTCAAATGACAATACTATGACATGGACCTTGAGGTGCACATTGCACCAAAAATACTTCCATGACAAGTGGGGATTTGTCTAAAATATAACAAGTTTCTGAACAATTTAGGGAATCAATTACACAATGACTTTCACACCAAACAATGCAAAATAAAAGCATGAATTTTAGGTCTGTATAACTTGGCTTGTTGTAAAAAGGTTTAGTCCTTTTTGTAACCTTTACATCTTGATGTTAACTCAGTGTAGTGTGATGTCCAAAGTGCCACTACATTCTATGTGCAACTCCAAAGGAGCCAAATGAAGTCAATTATAGGAGATGAAACCCTAGGTTAAATCTTCCCTAAAGAACTTGTGGGAGGTGATGAAGCCCCCCTCGTTATCCAAGATGCATAAAAAGAAAGAAATCATGAAAATAGAAAGACTTTAGGGTCATTTTCAAGGTCACCCAAACTTTCACAAGTTTTTGCGGAGTGTTTTAGCTGACTTTCTTTCTACCCCTTAGACTAGGCTATTTACAATAGGAATGGCACTTTTGATTTTAAGGGTTCCTTATAGGTGATAAATGGAAGATCATACACACAACATTCCTCTTTTTTCCAAACAAAAATTTGATTAAACAGCTATTTAAAACAAAAATTCACAAGTGTTTTCAATTTTAAACCTAAAATGATTTTAAGGGTTCCTTATAGGTGATAAATGGAAGATCATACACACAACATTCCTCTTTTTTCCAAACAAAAATTTGATTAAACATCTATTTAAAACAAAAATTCACAAGTGTTTTCAATTTTAAACCTAAAATGAAAGATTTGGTGGTGTTCATTTGACCCCTTTACTTGGTTGCAAACTTTGAAAACATTCTCCAAAACATCTAAATTCTTTGTTAAACACCAAATCAAGGTCCCTAATTGATTTTTAAGAATGAAAATGTGATTTAAAAATGTTTTGAACAAATATCAAGCTTAGTCCTATATTAATTTTTTTAGCATGTCCTTTACGTTTGAAGCTCTTTTTAGCTTGAAACAATGAACTTTGGAAAAATAGCTCTTGGGTATATGTTTTAAGAAAAACATAGTGACTAACATCAATTATTATAATTGATGATGGTTACTTTGGCTAACTGAGATCTAATCAATTTTAGTTTGACTAATCGATGTCAGTTAAGTAGGTAATCAATGTCAGTATTCTTAACAACATCAGTTACTGTGTAAAAACTATGGAAAAAAATGGATGAATAAAGTTCAAAAATAAATTTTTAAGAGTTTCAGAGGCTCAAATAAATATTTTAGAGTTTCAAAATGATCTTCTTCAGGTGTGAGATGCATCTAGTCCCATTGGTCATGCCATTATATGATCTAGGAATTTAACTCAAGAGAGGATGGTTAGTATGGTGTTAGTTCTAAAATGAAAACAAAATGAAAGAAACACACTAATAACATAACATCTCTAGGCCTAGACACTAGGGAGAGCTTAGTTAACCAAAAAAAAATGACAAACAAAACTAAAAATTAAGGAATAAAATAAATAATTCCTTCACCTTCCTTGGATGCCCCAAATGCCTTTGTAGTAGTGGCTTGGTTTGGATTGGAATCAATTTAGCATGGTAACACTAGTTGCATGAATCTTTTGGAACCAATTTTGCATTTTAAATTTTCACAAATTAAGCTTAGAAATGATGTTCTTGGTCTCCTATTTATAGATTTTTGCAAATATCTAGAATCAACCTAAACCATCCATCCTGATATTTAGATGTGTGATTAAAGATTAATTAAATTTTTATAATTAATTTTGTAATTATCCTCATCATGAAATTATAAGAAGGTTAAATTAATAGGCATGGAGGGCATCATGGAAGGCATTGGTGAGGCATGGAGGGCATGAATCTTGATATTTGTGGCATTTATGGCCTAGGGATGTCTTCCCAAGAAATGAGGTCACTTGATGATGTAGATATTTAATATTCATTTCTAAAAACAAGTATTCAAAAGTTTCCATGTAATTATTAATTATGCATTGATTTGGGTTAATTATCTCTTAAACATGATTAAGCACTTTATGCACAATTTACTCAAACTAATCAAAATGCCTTGTTATTGGTCTAAAATTTGAATGGATTGGAATTGTAAGGAACTGTCAAATGCATTAGAACCATATTCCCATTTAGTAAGTTGCCAATAATAAATAACAAAGTCACATGTCTTGTGTAGAATATTTGATAGGAAAGAGCAATCTAGAGCACCTAGGTATAAAATTGGCATTTTGACTCAAAATGATCTGATCAAAGTTAGTTGGCCCATAAATTACATTACCCCATTTAGGGATACCCTGGCCAAAATTAGCACTTGAACATGTCAATTTCACATCATTTAATTAATTTTAGTGTTTTTAGTTCAAATTATGTATTTTGGGTGGAAATTACCCAAAAGCCTGATTAGAATTATTGGTGGCCAATTTTAGGTGTCTATAATTTACCCTTATTTGGGAAGGCATTGCAAGCTATAAGCATAGAAACATCTTCTTAAATAATTAAAAGGTCTTGTATGCCTAAAACTATATTGATGATAAACTAACTGTATGACAACCCCTTGAGGGAATGGTTGGCACAAATAGGTCAATAAATAGTCACTCAAAAAGAAAGAAGCAAAATGATGGGACCAAAGAAAGGAAAGATGATGGGATGAAAACATAATGATACTGAGAAAGTAGTCAAAATCATTGATAATGGAAGCGGGATTGTGCACAATGGTTTTCCCAAAGGTGGTTATAAACATTTAACCTTGATAGTGACAATGTAGTATGATAACACAATTATTTTCCCAATGGTAGTTATAATCATTGAGAAGATGGAGCTGCCCCAGTTAAGATAGACAAACAAGATAATAACATGCCTTTATATAGGTAGAAAAATTAAAGTGGTGAAAACATAATGATTTTATTAAAGGTGGTTATAATCAGTAATAAGTGTAGGTGGGATGGTGTGCAATGAATTTCCAATAGGTAGTTATAATCATTGGACCTCGATTATGGAAAACATGATAAACTTGGCTGAGGAGGATGATAACTTAATAGAGAGGGTAATGATGAATTGGAACAGCCTACCAGTATGGAGATGCTCATCTAAACTAATAAAGGTTGAAATTATTTCATGGTTAATTATTCTATTTGGGATATGATTAGGATGGAATCAATATGTTGGTGCAAAAGAGATGCCACCATTGTTGAATAGACTTCTTGAAGTTGAGGTTTGTTGTAGCATGTGTCAGTAGGCATCATAGTATAACATAATGAGGACTTGGCTAAAATATGCATGAGGACTGACTCCCATAATCCAATACTCAATAGAAAATAATATACCAATGATAGAAACCATGATGATAATGTAAACATATGAATATGGATGGATTTGAGTATAAGTGTGGGTAAGGAATCACCTAATGAACACACATAAACTGAATCAAGGCAATAGTGATAAAAGAAAAAAATAAGTTGATAAACAAAAACCAATGAAATAAAAATCATATGAAATTACCTATAGAAAATAGGTGAAAAATTAACAAATAAACAAAATAGGGGAATAAAAGAAAAGAAAGGGGGTGATCAAGTTGTCTCCATATGCACTAGGAAAGTGGATGTTGCCTACATAGTTCCATTGATGTAATATCTAATAAAAAACATCAATCCAAATGTAGTTTTCCTATGGAATAAGAAGAATGTGATAACTGATGAAAATAAATTGAATGGAAGTGGGGGAAGAAGAGGAATGGTCTTTCAAAATGGTAAGCGTGTGAGAGAAAAAGGCCAAAAAGGATGGGGAAACTAAATGACAAGTGATTTGCTTGTAACTTAGTAAGGGTTCCTAGAATCTTTAAGGCAAAGAAGTAGTCAATGTTTTAATTCTTTTCTAATGATTTTTCAAATGTTTTTGGAATTGTTTTGGAGTGTCTCAATTCAATCAAGAGTGATAAGACACTAAATGGTTCAATCTTGCAAAATGGTGAGAGCATTTAAACTAAGGTCACACATAAAATAGTGAGAGCATGACTTAGGTTGATCACAAAATAGTGAGATCATGATGGAAAGGGTGACTTAGCGGACCTCAATAAGTATCGAGTGCTTCCTACATAGTCCTAGAGTAGGACCTCAAGTCACTGTAGTTCTGCCCTTATAGCAGAGAAACTTTGACTAGTGTAGCAGTCAATTCAAACAAAATAGGCATAGTTGGTAGAAAGGCATAGTGTGGCATAGGAAGTGGTAAGTTGGTACATCAAGGCTTAATGTTGCCCATAGTTTGTGCACAAGTAGCTATAAATAGGACACAATGACATAGATCAATGGTACTAATTTTCCCAAAGGTGGTTATAATTAATAGTAATATTGGTGGTAAGAAAGGAATAACAAACGAAGGATGCAAATACAAAATCTTTTGTCACATTATCCCAAAATATGATCTCTATCTAAAATACTTAAACCAACTAATGAAATTGATTAGATACTTGGATACTAAAAATGCATAATGAATGACAAAAACTAAGGTTAAATGTCTAGGATTTAGAACACACTAGGTCAATAGAATAGAAAAAGAAAGTGGATACATTGAAGAGGACAGATAAGGATGGTATTTACATAAATAAGAATAGTGATAAAATGGCATAACTAAAATAGTCTATATAGAAAATACACATTAGCACTCAAGCATAGTACCACTTGAGATGAATAATATTCATTGGTTCTAGAAGTTCATCACCATCTAGTGTGGCAAGATTGTATGCTCCTGATCTATAATATACAGTGATGATGAATGACCCTATCTAGTTTGGATTGAATTTCCATTTATGTTTCTTCTCAGCTATGGTATTATTTTGGTATTCTTTAAGAACTACCAAGTTTAAATGTCCTATACTTAACACACTGATTATAGTGTCCTTTGAGTTAGTTCTGATATACTTGAATATTGTTGAGTACATTCATGTATTTCTCATCAAGTAGGTCTAGCTCTTGTAGATGAGCTACTCGATAATCATGATCATCCAGGACATGCTTGAAAGAGAAGTGTAGTGAAGGCAATTTAACATCAATGGGAAGGATGGATTCAGTACCATAAACAAGTGAGTATGGAGTGGCACTTATGGGGGTATAATGATTGGTACGGTATGCCCAAAGGGTAAGAAATATATGGAGGTGCTAATCATGATCGACATTATTGACAATCTTTTTAAGAATGTTGACAATGGTTTTGTTTGATGCCTCAGATTGGCCATTCCCTGAGGGTAATATGCTATAGAAAAATGTTGTGTGATGTTGTATTTAGTACATAGCTATTCTACATCCTTATTCTTAAATGATCCTCCATTATCAGATATAATGTTAGAGGGGATATTGTAGTGGTAGACGAGGTGGTTAAAGATGAATTTGGAAATTTTCTTTCCATTCACATGAGGGGTATAGCTTCAACCAACTTAGTGAAATACTCAGTAGTGGTAAGGATATATTTATGGCCATAAGATGAAGTGGGGTTGATCTTCCCAATGAGGTCAAGTCCCCATATAGAAAATGGCCATGGTCTCAACATTGATTTTAGAGTTTTTACTAGGTCATGAATCATATTATCATGTTGTTGACATTTGTCACATTTTTTTACATGTGTAGTGGCCTCTATGTCCATTATGGGCCAATAATAACTAGTGAACAAAATCTTTTAAGATAGGACTACCCTATTAGAATGAGATCCACACATTCCTTAATGAACTTCTCTTAATGCTAGAGTAGACTCTACTAAAGTTAAATAAAGAATCAGAGTTCTATCAAAATTATGATGGTAAAGGGTGGATCCAAGTTAAGTATAATGAGTGGAATGATCAATGAAGTCTTTGGTTTGTTTTTGAGATAGATTAGGTGGAAAAATATGGTCATGAAGGTAGGTGTAAAGGTCTGAGTACCAGATAGAATGAGGACCAATAATATCACAAATCATGGCAATAGTTAAAGGTTCATGAGTTGGTGTTGACAAATTCTTGATGAGGAACTGATACTCTCTAGCTTTATCTATTTGTTGAATTAGAGAGCCAATAGTTACCATGGCATCCATAGTTCTATTACTAGCCCTTGGTATGTGCCCAAATTAAATATTGACAATTTATTATTTAAGAGTGTCGACCATGGATTTATATGGAACTATCTTGTCATCTTTGGTCCGAAAATGATCTATGACCTGATTAATGATTAACTAAGAATCACCATAAACTTGGAGATGAGATATATTCCACTACATTACTTTTCAAAGTCCTAAAATAAGTGCTTCAAACTCAACCATATTGTTTATACAAGGAAATCTGATTCTAAATGATTTAGGGATTAGATCCCCTTGTGGTGTAATAAACAATAGGCCTACCCTTGATCCATGTGAAGTGAATGAACCATCAAAATATATTTTCTAGGGCTGATCCTCAAGGGATGTGTCAATGACAGTCATGATAGATTCATCAGGAAATTTATTTATGTGTGGCTATGTGTCTATGAGAGTTGCTTCAACAAGTTGATCTACAATAACTTATCCTTTGATTGCCTTCTGATTGACATACTCTATTTAAAACTCATTGAGAAGCATGATCCATTTATCCATTCTTCCTTACAAAGCTATTCTATATAGTAGATACTTGAGTGGATATACTTTTGAAATGACTATGGTTTTATTATTCAATATGTAATGGCACATTTTTTGAGTTGGAAATACCATGGCTAGAAAAGCTTTTTCAATAAGTCCATAGTTATGTTCATATGTAACCAAGGTATAAATTAGGTAGTACACAACATGCTCTTTTCCATTGTCATCATGTTGAGCCAAGAGTGCTCCCAGAGCATGGGTACAGCTGATAGGTATAATAAGAATGGATTTCCTAGCATAAGAGGTAATAAAATAGGTGGATTAAAAAGATAGTCTTTGAATTTTTGAAAAGTTGTTTGGTAGTGATCATCCTAATGAAATGTAACTCCTTTATTCAAAATGTTTGTAAATGGATGGCACTTATCTTCTAGTTGAGAGATGAGGCATCAGATTGACTGGATCTTAACCTACAAACTATGAAATTACTTTAAATTGGTTGGTGGTGGCATCTTGGTTATAGTATGGACTTTAGCCATATTGAGTTCAATACCTCTATGAGACACAATGAAGCCAAGTAATTTGCTTGAAGTTATATTGAACACATATTTCTTTGAATTTAGTCTAACTTTTTACTTTCATAGTCTTTCAAATATCTTATGCAATATTACTAGATGATCAGCCCTAGTTTTGGATTTTCCTAATATGTTATCAACATAGGCTTCAACAATATCATGCATCATATCATGGAATATGATAGTCATGGCCCTTTGATACATAGATCTAACATTTTTAAGACCAAATGGAATCAATTGATAACAAAATGTTCCCCATGGAGTGGTGAAAGCTTTTTTATGTTGGTCTTTTAGTGCTATTTTAATTTGGTTGTATCCTAAAAAGCCATCCATGAGTGAAATAATTTTATAATCGACTGTGGAGTCAAAAATCATGGCGATATTAGGAAAGGGAAAATCATATTTGGGACAAGATTTATTGATGTCTTGAAAATCAATACAAATTTTGATCCCTTTAGGATTTTTACTAATAGGTACCACATTAGAGATCCATTCTGAGTAGTCAATAGAATACATCCTACTTCTAAGAGTTTCTCCAACTCTTTCTTTACCAATATAGAAATTCAAGGATTCATCTTATGTAGCTTTTGTTTTATCAATTTGGAGTCAAGATTAGCCATAAGGTGGTGCAGAACCAAGGTGGGGTCTAAACCTGGCATGTTAGAATAGGCACATGCAAAGATATTAATAAATTCTCTCAACAGAGCTGTAAAGATGTCACATTACTCCTCATTGAGGGATGTACCTAATTGTATCTATTTTAGGTCTGATCAAGTCTCAATATTTACCTCTATTATAGATTCAACTAGAAGGGTCAAACCATCTTCTAGGATAGTAGGCAATGATTTGAACTATTGAATTATGTCAGGGTCCTCCATTAGGACTTAATCTTCAACTTCTCCTAGTTATGATGAATCTGAGTCCCTAGTGGGAGATCTAGCCATGTGATAAAAATAGTCATAAATTCTTCAAGAATTTGATCAAATAATTTTTGTTGCTCAAAATTGAACTTAAATCCATAGGCAAATTCATCATTGGTGGTCTCCTAGTCTAAATTAAAATAAGAATGAACACCCCCATTTAATGACACATAAAATAAGTTTTTACCACTAGACTGGCTTTTATTTTTAATTTCTCCCTGGTCAAAAAGCACCTCAAAGAGGTTTTCACTTTGGGACCTCAATGTTTTACTTATTTGTTCTTGGATAAGGGTGTTCACTCACTCTCAAAAATAGGCTATAAGATCCAATGTGATTGAGAATCATAATTTGTGATCTCCCAATGGAACATTGTCTCTAAGGCCTAAGAAATCACAGAATGCCTCATCATTTTGGAACTCATCAATTGGCAAACTAGATTCTTGTTGGTCCCAATCTATTAGTTGGGGATAATATAATGGCAAATAGTTGTGATGAATGGCCAAGGTAAGGGTACAAATGGCATTGTTATCAAATAGGTTTGTTTTAGCTAGGTTATCAAAGGTGAGACTATGATTAGACTCTGCTTTACTTTCAACATTATCATCACTAGTCACTAGTGATAGAGTTTGAATAAGATATGTGGGGTTACCCCTAGGTGGTTTAAATCCAAGTCCATAAGGTCTTTCATAATTAGTCATGAAAATTAGCTCAATGGTTCCTTGTTGATTAGGTCTAAGGCCTCTTCCTTCATAATTTTGATTCTCCATGATCCTATTGGGAATAGGATACTTTACATTTTTATAATAATCAGCTTGGTCATCATTGTATAACCATGATTCATCCTCTTCAAGAGGGTCAGGTCCTAGGCTAGATGATGGTACAAATATGATAGGTCCCTTATCTTTGTTCTTTTGTTTCTAATGCATATGTGGGATGACTTTAGGTCACCAAAGGTTTTTGAATTTTTAGGAAGATTGGAAATATGAAATGTATCATGGGTCACATATTTTCTTGGTACATTATCTGAAATGGTGAAATGATTAGAAGCTTTAGGAGGTGGCATGTGGGAAAGGGAATACAAGGTATTCAAATCTATGTAATTATCTAGTGAAGGATCAATAAGTATAGGTTTTCCTTTACTCTACTTAGAACTTAGATTCATACTATACTAATAATAATAGCTTTAAAATTCAGCCTCAAGATGATTGCAGTGCTCATATGGGTGTAAGTCTCCTAGAATATTCACTTCCATCACTGAGTGGGAAAAATTGATACATTGGTGCAGTGTTGATGGGACTGCATGAATCTCAAGTAACCAAGGCCTACGTAGAAGCATATTGTATGATAAATCAAGATCAAACACATGGTAAAATCTATCATGGATTAAAGGCCCAATGATAATTGGTAAATTAATGGTGCCTTTTTATTCTCTTTCCTTATTATCATAAGCTTTGATGGTTATTAATTCTAATTAGATATCTACCATTGTGTACCCAAGAAGCTTGATGAGCTTTACAGACACTATGTTGAGGCCTAATCTATTATCGATAAGGACACATTTCAATTTATGCTACTTTATATAAACCTTGATATACAATGGATTATTATGGAGTGAGCCAAGGGAAGACATATCACTTTTGTTGAATGTGACTTGTTGGGATGGAGCTAGGTGTCCAACCAAAGCTTGAAATTTATTAGGGGATATGTCACTAGTAATAGTGGATATGATCAAAAACTCATTCAAGATGTTTTTGTGGATTATTAACATTAAAAATAAATATAAGATAGAAATTTGTGCTAGTTTCTTTTGTAGTTGTTCCACATTATCAAACTTCTTGTCTTGGTAAGTAGTGAATGGTTTGTTTTGAGGCTGAACGATTGGTTGGATGGAAAGCAAAGTTGTTAATGGTCATGGCCCTAGGATAGTAATATTTAACCTCTAAGTTGTGATTGCATAATCAATATTAAATACTAGACCATTATTTCTAACTGATGTTGGAAATGGTGTGGGACTAGATAGGATAAGTCTTAGTTTCCAATACATTTACATGTGGTCACGTGGCAAGAACAAGTTGTCGATATAAGGTCCAAATGGGGAAGTCATAGTTTATTGGTTGTCTTATATGCATTCCCAAGTCAAATAAGGATTATCCATGTGATTTTGTTAAATATTATTGTTTAGCAATGGTCTATGTTAATTAGTACTTGGTCTAGGATTAATGGAGATGGTATTAACGCTACCCATACAATATGACCTACAACCCTATTGTAGTCATGTACAAATACATGGTAGGTAAGTTAGTTGTTACCATTATGACCTTAGTTTTGTCCATTATTATATCATTTTGGGTTCTACTATTGACTTTGTTGATTCTACTGGTTCAACATTTGATTTTGATATTTTTGATTTTGCTGCTGCACTGGTCATTGTTGTTGCTACTGATTATTCTACTACTGTTGATTGTTATGTTAAGGAAAGGGGTTTTGATAGATCCCAAGAGTTTTATTAGAAGTGGAAGTACCATTATCCAATTTTATCTCCCCATTCTCTATCATATTCTCCATTAATTACTTGATTTGGACACATCTTCATAGATTATGCCTATTGAGTTGATGATAGTCATATAATTCATTTTCATGGTACCAATCAGGATAAGGAATACCTTGAAAATAATACTTTGGTATAGGCCAAATAATCATATTAGTGGTATCAATCTTGAAAAATATAGATTTAATAGGTTCTCCTAGGTCACTAAAGATACGATGTATAGGCATGGTTGTCATAGGAGGAGGGGTTTGTATTGGTAAAGGCTATTGTATTTGTTGTGTAGGTTTTGGTTGTTACACTTGTGACACTATTTGAGTAGGAGTAAGATGAAAAGGTAATGTAGATGATGTTTACACTATTTGAACATGATGAGACTTGGTTACTCCATTTCCCACAACATTCTTATTAAGATTGAATTGCTTTTGTCTTTCATGGTTATTAACTTGTGTCAGTTATGGTGCTTGCACTTGGATGGGATGTTGGTCATTTATCTAATTGGTTTCTTGATTTTGATTATTTAAAATTAATCTTGATGACTCTTTTATTGATGAGTACCCTCTAGATCAATAAACATTTATCAATGATCTCCTTGAATGTATGTGCAGATTGTAGTTTTATATGATAAGATATATCACTAAGAATTTTTTTGGTAAACATAGTGGCTGATTATTTATTTGGTAAACTATGGATGAAATGGCTTGTAAGGGCTCTCCACTGCTATAAATAATTTGAAAAACTCTCACTAAATTTTTTCTTTACTTGCATTAAGTCCACTAATGAAATCTCATGCTAAAGATTATAAGAAAAATGCTACACAAACTTATCAAAAAGATCATCAAAATCCACTACTGAGTTCTTGGGAAACTTTAAAAACCACTCCAAGGCTTGTCCAACCAATCTCCTTAGAAACAATAACAAAAGGTATATGTCGTTATATGCCATTGGTTGACATGCGATTAAGAATTCGGTCAAATGAGCCTTAGGGTCACCTTTCCCTTTTTATTTATCAAATTTTTATGGTTCATATCTTAAAGGAAATTATATATAAAAATACTCCATGTTGAATAGGTAAGAACATACATCATCTAATTTGAACTTCTTAGTTTATTTTCTAGCTTGAATGGCAGTACTTGCATCCTTCATATGTTGCAATTCTTGGGAAAGAAAATTGGAAGGAATATTGGTTTGAAGGAGAACATTGGTTTGGAAAAATGATTGGGAGGTCACAAGTGAAACACTTTGACCAAGGTATGATGGAGATACCTATTTGGGTATATTAGCTTGGTTGGGGAATGGACTAGGAATACACATATGTGGATTAGGATGTACATGAAATTGCACATTTGGTTGTGGGATATTCTGGTTTGGGTTGGTGATAAATGTTTGAATTAGAGGATTTTGTGGTTGGGATGGAGGGATATAACTAATTTAACCTTAATGTTGAGTGGGAACTTGTGGACCAATACCCTATCTCTAGATTTATGGCATATTTTGGACCAATAATTGTCTAGTAGGTACTTGAGAAATATGGGGACATCCTTATTGTACTAATCCCTATGATGAAGTGAAATCAAGTTATAAATTTTTCATCTATCATTGAACAATATTTTCATGTTGTTGATTAGTCATTGCTTGGTTTTAGATTGGCATATTAGTCTATGACTGAAGAGGTGTGTTCATCATTACCTAGTGAGGTAAAACATTTGTTGCTCTTGATTGAGGTGGTAATGTTTTTGTCCTCTATTGCATTAATACATTATATTGTGACTCTTTTTATGGAATAATAATCATTACCTATTGAGAAGGAGTAGGGTTCATCTGATTCTATCATTGAGGTGTGACATTGGTCATTGTTTGGTCACCTAATCCCATAGGTTGCACACTTGAGGAAGTAGCCAGTTGAGGTTGGGGTGTAGAAACCCCCACTCCTTGGTATGATGACCTATTCATAAGATTAAATACAAGCACATGTCATTGGCTAGTTGTTTACACAATAGCACCACTTTGATTGGGACTGGACATTATTTACACATTATTTACTACATTTGGCTCACTATTCAGTGTAGAAGCTGAAGACACTTCTTCAATAATGGGCATATACATCAAGTTATATATAGAAGTAGTTTATATGAATGGGTCAAAACTTGTATTCTCTTTTCATGTTAACTCTATCAAAACTCCTATTGAAGGAACTAGGTCAATAAGAGGCTTACTTACCATGTTCATCTGATTGAAATCATGTGCTAGATTTAGGTAGGTTTGATATGCTATCTACATTTGGTTAAATTGATCTTCCATGATGTTTTTGCCTTGATAAAATATATTGATATCTTGGTACATTAGTTGGACTAGAGCCATAGGATTGATAAAAGAAGCTTATTGGTGGTAAATGATATTGTGGGGCATTCTTACTAGACTTGGTAAATTTTCATGCAAGAACTTTGCTAGAAAATTAGACCTTACCTCTATAGCTCTAACCAAAATCTCATCTTTGTTATCTAACAAATGTCATTCAAATAAAAATGGATCATACATGGAAGCTATATTAGTAAAATATGATTGTTGAATTACTGGCTTATCCACTAGAGGTATTATATCTAGGTACTACATGGTTTGCTCTTGGTCTTGTTATGAATAAGGTGGTGTGTTAAATAGATAGTTAGCTAATTAATCTTGAATTTGTGCCCTTGATTGAGTATTATATATGGGATAAGAATCCATATCATAAGCAATATTATCTGCATATGTGTCTTGCCCCATTTCTTCTTGTGTAACTTCATTACTAATTCCTGGATTGTACATGAATCCACTAAGTGTAGGAATACATATTAGGATCCATAGTCAATGCTTATGTGATAAAAGGTCAAAGAGTTCTACAAACTCCAAAAAGGACAATTTCTAAAATAGATGATGTCCCAACTTGGTATAGATTTGTCAAAAGGATCAAAAGGCTTATGCAAAGATTTATGAGGAAGCAAGCTAGCATAAAGTATCTAACATTTCACTATTCACACAAAGATAAGCAAGTAAATGGTCCTAGAAAATCAAAATGCCAATCTCTAAGGTCAGAATGTTTCAAATCAATCTAATCTATGAATTAAAAAGTTGCTAGGTCTTTTGGCCAAATGTGGCATCAATATCTAGGCTCAAACAAGGCATGTGATAGGACTCTTGGCCAAATGGCATCAAAAGCTAGACTTTGAAAAATATGAAAGTTTTAATCTAACAGATTTGAAACACTTCTAACAAACACTAGGCATTTGATTCTTGGACATGAACTTGATCATCAATGTATAAGGTATGAAACAAAAGACACTTTAGCAATAGTTTAGTTTCCCACAAAAAATGGTATAAAACTTGGCTCTTTCAACAAACAAACTAGACAAAAGTGAATAGTATTACTTTTTTAGACAAAAGATCATAAAAGTAAACTTGGATTGGTCTAAAAATGTAGGAACAAATTTGAACCCTTAGGCAAGAAGGTTTATGAAATAATTTTTAGATTTTTTTGGGTAGTGTAATGACACTATACTACCAAAAAGGAATGACAAAAAGGTTTGTTTCAAAATATCTCTAAGGCAAAGACATTTTCCTATAATTTTAACAACATAACACTACTTTTCTTGACTTATAATTCTATGGTGTATAGACTTAAAGTGAAAGTGTTTAGCACAAAATAGCTTAAGTCTATCAAATTATGATAATGATTACGAGTCTTAAATGACCTTCAACCTAAATTGGAAATTAAACCTAAGTTCCCTCATGTTTAGTGAAAATAGTGAACCCACTTAACACATGAACCCTATGAAATTATAAAGGTTTAATTCCAAATTTAGATTATAAGTGAAGGACTTAAACAACTTTGGTAAGGGTCTAGACTCAATTGGGTAGCATAACTGCACCAAAGTGGATGATATGACTCTCAAGCTCTTGATGAAGTTTTGAACAAGGCAAATTGATGATCTCATGTGGACAACATAATGCCTCTTTTTTCAAAGGAAAATCTGGACTATATGTTTGGTTTGGATTGTTTGTTTACACCAAGTTTTTGACTCCACATAAGACTTTAAACTAGGACAAGACCAACTAATTAATCTCCCTTAGATCCTAAACTGACAAGTTTGCTTGGTATTATTGGAATCCATCAATATACATCACTTGAGATGTTTTTAAGTGTTCATCCAAAAGTAAATGCACATTATATATTAGAGTTTTTACCCCCCCTGATCTCAAATAACAATACTATGACATGGACCTTGAGGCACACCTTACACCAAGAATACTTCCATGATAAGTGGGGATTTTTATAAAATCTAACAAGTTTCTGAATGATCTAGGGGAATTAATTGCATAATGATTTTCACGCCAAACAATGCAAGGATTTTAGGTATGTATCACTTGGCTTGTTGTAAAAAGGTCTAGTCCTTTTTTCAACCACTACATCATGATGTTCACTTAGTGTAGTGTGATGTCCAAAGTGCCACTACATTCTATGTTCAACTCCAAAGGAGCCAAATGAAGTCAATGCCAGGAGATGAAACCTTAGGTCAAAGCTTCCCTAAAGAACTTGTGGGAGGTGATGAAGTCTACCTCGTTAGAAAAGATGCATAAAAATAAAGAAAGTGGGAAAATAGAAATACTTTAGGGTCATTTTCAAGGTCACCCAAACTTTGACAAGTTTTTGGGGAGTGTTTTTGAAAACTTTCTTTCTACCCCTTAGACTAGGCTATTTACAATAGGAATGGCACTTTTGATTCCAAGGTTTCCCTATAAGGGATATATGGAAGATCATACACACAACATTCCTCTTTTTTCCAAACAAAAATTTGATTAAACAACTATTTCAAACAAAAATTGACAAGTGTGTTCAATTTTAAACCCAAAGTGAAAGATTTGGTGGTGTTCATTTAACCCCTTTACTTCATTGCAAACTTGGAAAACATTCACCAAAACATCTAAATTCTTTGTTAAACACCAAATCAAGGTCCCTAATTGATTTTTAAGCATGAAAATGTGATTTAAACATGTTTTTAAAAAATATCAAGCTTGGTCCTATAGAAATTTTTTAAGCATGTCCTTTAGCTTTGAAGCTCTTTTTAGCTTGAAACAATGAACTTTGGAAAAATAGTTCTCAGGTCTATGTTTTAAGAAAAACATAGTGATTGACATCAATTATTATAATCAATGATGTTTACTTTGGCTAACTAAGATATAATCGATGTTATTTTGACTAATCAATGTCATTTAAGTAGGTAATTAATGTCAGTATTCTTACCGACGTTAGTTACTACGTAAAAACTATGGCAAACAAAAATGGATAAATAAAGTTCAAAAATCAATTTGTAAGAGTTTGAGAGGCTCAAATAAATATTTTAGAGTTGAAAAATGATCTCCTTTAGGTGTGATATGTGTCTAGTCCCATTGGGCATGCCATTATATGATCTAGGAATTTGACTCAAGAGAGGATGGTTAGTATGGTGTTAGTTCTAAAATGAAAACAAAATGAAAGAAACACACTAATAGCATAACGTCTTGAGGCCTAGACACTAGGGATAGCTTAGTTAAAAAAAAAAATGAGAAACATAACTAAAAAGTAAGGAATAAAACACAATAATTCCTTCACCTTCCTTGGATGCTCTAAATGCCTTTGTCGTAGTGGCTTACTCAATTTTGTGCTCATGAAGTCCTTGGCAATGGAAGCTTGGCTACCTCCATCTCTCCTTGGAACATTTGTCTTATGGCTTAGCTTGGATTAGAATCAATTTATCATGGTAACACTAGTTTCATGAAGCTTTTGTAAATAATCCTACATTATAACTTTGCATTAATTAAGCTTATAAATGATGTTCTTAGCCTCTTATTTATAGATTTTTGCAAATGTCTGGAATCAACCTAAACTGTCCATCCTGAGATTAATATGTGTGGTTGAGGATTAATTAAATTTTTTTAATTAAGTTTGTAATTATCCTCATCATGAAATTTGAAGAATGGGCAATTAATAGGCATGGAGGGCATCATGGAAGGCATTGATGAGGCATGGAGGGCATGAATCCTGATATTTATGGCATTATGGCTTAGGGATGTCTTCCAAAGAAATGAGGTTAGTTGATGATGTAGATATTTAATATTCATTTCTAAAAACAAGTATTTAAAAATTTTCCATGGAATTATTAATTATTCCTTGATTTGGGATAATTAGCTCTTAAGCATGATTAAGCACTTTATGTACAATTTACTCAAATTGATCAGAATGCCTTCTTATTGGTCCAAAATTTAACTAGATTGGAATTGAAACGTGTTTTCAGATGTGTTGGAACCATATTCCAATTTAGGAAGTTACCAAAAACAAATAACAAAGGCACATTTCTTGTGTATTATATTTGATAGGAAAGAGCAATCTAGAGCACCTAGGTGTGAAATTGACATTTGACTCAAAATGATCTAATCAAAGTTAGCTGGTCCATAAATTGCATTACACCATTTAGGGATACCCTAGCCAAAATCATCACTTGAATATGTCAATTTCACATAATTTAATTTATTTTAGTGTTTTTAGGCCAAATTATGCATTTTCGGTGGAAATTGGCCAAAACCCTGATTGGAGGTTATCAGTGGCTAGTTTTATGTGTTTACAAAATTTAATTTTCTCTTGATTCTTGGTATGTAGATAATCAATTCTCTTCTCCAATAAAAGGTAATTTAAATAGGATATGGATATAATTACTTGTTTTTATTATGGATGCATGAGATTATTTCGATATCAATTTGATAGTGTGATGGTGGATGATGAAAATGGATGGTGACAATTTAATTTATAAATTTTGGGTGAGAAGATGAACAGTTGTGATAAATATATATTTATTAAATTATTTTAATTTTTATGGTTATATTTGAGTCCTAATCCATGTATAACTGACCAATTCCTCATATGTTTTATATAAAAGGGGAAAGTTATTTGGTAGTTGAAAATTTCTTATGAATGAGTCAAGGTAATTGGATGACTCACCAAGGTGGTTGAAAGGTTCAATGATAAATCCAAAATTAGTTGAGGTAGTTGAGGAAGTTTTTGGATGACTCAACATTTGGTTGAGATAAACGTGAAATATGTTTGGTGACTTGGAAACTTGGAAACTTCTACATTTTTAATTAGTTTTCTAGGTGTGTATGGATAATTAATTAACAAGGATTAATTAATTATTTAAAAAATATAAGGAAAATATGTTATTGGGACCTTATAATATAATTTTAATTTAAGGTGCTGGTTGAGTTAGTGTGTTGATATTAATAAAAATTAATTATGACACTAAATGTAGCAGAGTTTAGGTGTTTATAGAATGAATATAGTGGCTTGTTTTAGAAAGGTATAGTAATGGGATTTTCAGATTGGTTGAAAGAATACTTGAAAAAATAATTTGATAAGATTTAATAAGACCCTTTTTATCATTTTATTTCTACCACTTTCTAAGGCCATGATAAAATTAGATAAAAAATTATAGGTCACTCTATTCATGAAAGTTCAATGTTAGACATATCAAAAAATAAAAAAATCCTAACCATATCTTACTTCATATAGTCTAGTTTAGTGGCATGCATGTAGTGGCTTATACACCAAAATTAAATGACTATGTACACCAACATGTAGACATTCTTATTTTTTATGTACACAAAATTAAAGGACTAAGTAAACCAAAATTTAATCCATATTAATTTGTTTGAATCAGAATAATGTAAGTCCATGGATAAATAAATTTTGATAAATGAGTAGTATTCATCTATAAATTCAAGACAACCAATGTATATTTATTTAAGTGATATTTGAACTTGTTCTTAACTATTTTAATTCAAGTCTAAATAATTTCTCTTTCTACCAGTTGGGGTTGCACAATGACAATTAAATATCATTACAATTCCTATTTGGATTTAGGAGTCATTATGGCAATTCAAGTTCCAAAAATACAAACAAATAATTTGAATCCATAATAGAAATAATAACACTATAATTTCCCACAAGTTCATGAAATAACCTTTGAATTTTTATTATTTTTCTACTAAAAATCCATAGTGCAAGCTAAAGTAAGGTACTTATACTTTTATACTTTTATAAAGATTTAAATAAGTTTTTATTTGTATACTATAATTTAAATATTACATTTACATGTGCATATGTCATAAATAAATATTTTATAATTATACAAATAAAAACATTAAATATTGAAAGGTATTTTTATTTCAATTCGTTTAAACATAACAATTATTTTATTATTTTAAGCCTAATTTCCACTGAGTATAAATCTGAAGAAAAATATATTATAAGATACATTTCAAACCCTTAATAATAAAACCAATCCCATTACAAGGTTAAAGTCATGTTACAACACAAAAAGGAAAATATTTTACAAAAATTAAGTTATCAATTCATAGACAAACAAATTCAAAGAGGGATCCTAGCTAGCTTTCTCACAATGGTTGGGAGCCCTCCCAACCATGGATAGGACAAAGTAAAAATTTTCCATCTCCATGGTTGGGAGGGATCCAAACTAGGATGAGAATTTTTTTCTATCACCATGATTGTGATCCCTTCCAACCATGGAGAGGGAAAAAATTATTTGTCCTCTCCATGGTTGGGAGGGATTCTAACCATAAAAAGAATTATTTTTCTCACCATGGTTTCGATCCATCCCAACCATGGATATGAAAAACAAATATTACCCTCTAAATGTTGGGATGGTTCCAAACCATGGTTGGGAGACTTCCCAACCATGGAGAGGGAAACAATTGTCCTCTCTATGGTTGGGAGGGATCTCAACCATGGTGATAATTATTTTCTTCTCACCATGGTTATGACATTCCCAACCATGGACATGGCAATATTTTTCCTCTATATGGTTAGAAGGGATCCCAACCATTATATTCTCATAATAGTTAGGATCCATTCCAACCATTGAGAGGGAAACTCCCAACCAAGTAGATGACAAATTTTTTCCTTTCCATGTTTTGGAGACTAAAAAGAGTCTATATCTAACAATATTTATATATATTTGAGAACCATAAAATAAATAAGGATAATCCTAAAATTTATAAATAATCATGAGAAAATTACCTTAGTAATATCAATGTGCTACACTATTCAAATTCATATCTTCACTTTCCAATAATGTTAACATAGTTCATAGAAAATTAAAGCATATCTAATGTTATCGTTCATTATAATAAACATATAGATTTTCATCTTTTACTTAAGATGAGTCTATATATATTTTTATCCTCTCAATGTTTTGGAGGGTTCCCAACCATGGTGATAAATTTTTTTTCCTCGCCATGGTTAGGATCCCTCCCAATCATGGAGAGGTAAAAATTTACTCTCCATGGTTGGGAGGGATCCTAACCATGGTGGGAATGTTTTTCTCTCTTCATGACTGAGAGGGCACCAAACTTAGTGAGAATTATTTTTTATAACCATGGTTTTTAGACTTTATAACAATGCAGAGGAATAATTTTGTGCTATCCATGGTTTTTTTGGATCTTAACAAAAAAATAAATCTCACTATGGTTGATATCCTTACCAACCATGGTGAGAAATAAAAATTTATCACTCTAGTTGGGAGCCCTGCCAACCATGGTGAGAAATAAAAAATTATCACACTAATTGGGATCCATTCTAACCATGGTAAGAATAATAAAATATCACCTTAGTTGGGATCCCTCCCAAAAATGGTGAGAGAAAACAAATATCACGATTATTAGGAGTGGATAATATTTTACCTCTCTATGGTTGGGAGGGTTTCAAATCATGGTAATAAATGTTTTTTTTCATGTTTGGGAGTTATTTCAACCATGGAGAGGGAAAATTTTGTATTCTCCATTGTTGGTAGGGAGGGTTCCCAACTATGGTGAGCAAAAAAATGCTCTCCCTAGTCGGGAGACCTCCCAACTATGGGGAAGACAAAGTTTATCTTATATATGGTTGAGAGTGCTCCCAACCATGGTGAGAAAAAAAAACTCACTATGGTTTAGAGCAGACCAAAATTTCTACTCCATGATTGTGAAGGTTCTCAACCATGGTGAATTTTTTTTCTCACCATGGTTAGGATCCATCGCAACCATGGTGAGGGAAAATTTTGTCATCTCCATGGTTGGGATGGCTCCCAACCATAGAGAGGACAAAATTTTCCCTCACCATGGTTGGGAAGGCTCCTGACCATCATGATATTTTTTTCTCACCATGGTTTGGAGCCCTCCCAATCATGGAGATATTATTTTTTCCCTCATCATGGTTGGGAGTGCTCCCAATGATGGATATGGCATTTTCCCTCTCCATGGTTGGGAGGGCTCCCAACCATGGTGAAAATATTTTTTTTAGGATACCTCCCAACCATGGAGAGGATAATATTTTCCCTCTCCATGTTTGGTAGGGCTCCAAACCATGGTGGTATTTGTTCCCAACCATGGAGAAAATATATTTTTATTCTAACCATTGTTAGGATACCTCCCAACCATGGAGAAGATAACATTTTCCCTCTCCATGTTTGGGAGGGCTCCAAATCATGGTGATATTTGTTTTTTATCTCTATTTATTAGTTCTCTAATGTAAAATATCTCTTTAATAAAATAGTTGATAACCACCAAGTAATTGTGAGTAACTAAAATTTTATGTGGAGACATGTAACCTTCAAACTTATCGAATGTCAGATAGTGTGTTTATAACTATAATTAATTTTAAATAACTAAAATTATCAGGGAAAATATCAGCCCTGACCCACATATAGTAAACATAAGGAAAGTAAGAAAATTGTCATTTTTATTTATTTTCATATTGATTTTTATCTTAGGGTCTATTATTATTTTTAGAAACTATTCTCACTGAGGATTCATCATTTTTTGATCATTTTTAGCTTATAGTAATTATAAACTAAATTTTTTAATTCATGAGTCACTTTTATTCTTTAAAATTATTTCTATTTGAATATTCATCATTTTTTGAGCTCAAATATTGGATTACTTGCTACTAATTCATATAAAGTTCAAGATTTTAGGGTTTCAAAAGACTATGTCACTATGATCAACATGACCATATTAACCATTTATTATAAAATAACCCCCATCCCCCACCATGATAAATCTATATTCATAATTATTCCCATATCTATAGTAATAGCTACTTGTGATTTGAAGCTAAGGTCTGAATCATCAAAGTCATTAGTGCACTGAAGTTGGAAGTTTTTTTCAAACCAAACCAAGTTTTTATTATATAAATTTCTCAAAAATATACATTAGTACATCAAATTTATTCATTATAATAGATTGACATCCTATATTTGATATGTGTACATATATTTCATCATTTTTTAAATAGGGATCCTGCTACAAAATACCTACCTTACAGCCAAAAAAACACACATATACAAATATTGTAAATTCTAGAGTAACTAAAACCAAGATATAGCCAATAAATACAATGATACTATAAATTAAACACATTATAGTGAAATTAAAGTTATGATGCAAACCATTATATGTTTAAAATATGTTGGATGTCCATTCCCTGCTCTAAAGCTCCCATATTTTCAAATAGTACAGGGTGGATTATGATGTTGAATGTTAGTGGCAATTAGATTTAACTTTAAAAAGAACAAGGTCATATTCATAATTTTGAAAAATTTTCCTTCATCATTTTTGTTAGGCTTATATTTCATAG
The DNA here is from genome assembly GCA_037957365.1 of Torreya grandis. Taxonomy (NCBI): domain Eukaryota; kingdom Viridiplantae; phylum Streptophyta; class Pinopsida; order Cupressales; family Taxaceae; genus Torreya; species Torreya grandis. Next base: position 509,398 of record JARHVA010007429.1, read on the forward strand.
AAAATTTATTGCATTTGGTTCAAAATAATAAATAATAGATTGTTGCATTGTCACACTCAGTAGATTACTAGGTGAATATATAGCTCTAATATAGGACACTATAGGTTTATAACATATTTTCTAGTAGAAGGATAATGACTTATTACCATAAAGACTTGAATATGATTGATAATCTATAAAATACAATAGTTGTATGATATTTTAGATAAAATTTGTTACATTTGGTTCAAAATAAGAAAGGAAAACTAAATAGATTATTGTATTTTGTATGCAACAATAACTACCATATTGTCTAATTTTGAATTTATTTGTAATTAACAAATGAATATATAGTTATAATCATGCCACTATAGGTTTAAAACCTATTAGTATATGTATAATGTATAAATAATTTTTAGTATGCTTATAATTGTTTTCAAGAATGAGTAGATTGTAACCTCTATCATATTTTCCATAATCTCAATCATATTCAATTTTTATGGCATGCTCAGGGGGACAAAAATTCATTCTCCTAAATCTATCCGATGTAGGAGAATGAATTCTTGTCCCCCTAAGCATGCCACAAAAATTGAATATGATTGAGATTGTGGAAAAGATGATAGAGGTTACAATCTACTCAGCGTGAAAATAATTATAAGCACACTAAAAATTATTTATACATTATATATATAAATGTAGGAGAATTAATTCTTGTTCCCTTGAGCATACCACAAAAATTTAATATGATTGAGATTGTGGAAAAGATGATATAGGTTGTAATCTATTGAGTGTGAAAACAATTATAAGCATACAAAAAATTATTTATACATTATATATATATATATATATATATATATATATATATATATATATATATATATATATATATATATATATATATATATATAATACTTAACATTATTTTATTATTTAAAAATAACCATTTTTTTTCCAACATGCATGTGGTGAAATTCCATGGGCACATCATCTAATTAACAAATAAATCCAATGATTAAATATTGAGTTATGCTCAAGTCCCTAGTCTACTCAAATGGTTTAAGGCTTAAGGGAATGATAATTACTAACCAATAAATAATACAATAAAATATTAAGAAAAAATAAGAATAAAAATAAATTGAAATGGTATGTATGGATATGGATGACCAAATTTATTATTTTTAAATGGTATGGTCATATCTTAGACTTTTTTGAATGGACACAATTTATAATGGTCAAAGGTTGACTTGTATAGGTTTTAGGTTGCATAGTGAATGATAAATGAGCCAACAATATGTATTTCAATTTTTTCTTATGTGATGAAAGTTTGATATTCAAGTATTGAATCATATTTATATTCTCTAAAGAATATGTCATTTTTAAAAAAATTAATTTGCATATTAATTTAGCATAGGATTATTTCTTATTAATAGTGGTATAATGGTATGATAAACCTTTTATATATGTGTAAACACCATAATATTATTAAGTGTTGTCTATAACATCCATTCAAATATGATTTTTGATTGATTATGGTGAAGTTAAAAAATAAGAAATTAAACCTAACTCCTTTTTATCATCATGTAATGGAATATTTAAAAAAAACAATTGTTGTAGATAAGATTCAATATAATTAAGGTTCAAGTCAAAATAAAATTCCTATATAAAATAATTAAACCTAGGTAAATTAATTGGATTGAACTTTTAAAAAAATTAAAATTAAATTAATATTTCCTTTAAATAAAGTGGGTAGAGAATGTAAAATAGATAGATTATTTGTATTTTGTTTCAAAATATGGAAGGGGTATGGAGATAAAGGAGAGCAAAATTGGAAGAAAAGTGAAGAGTGAGCAGAAGGCAAAAGAAAAATTAATGCAAATTTTCAAATTTATGGCCTATGACAATGTAGGTGAAGTTGAAAAACATTAGAGGGAAGATCAATAAAAAAATTATTCCTAAATTGAATTATTAGGAAGCTTCAAATGAAACAAATAAAATGAGGGAAGAAGAATATAACAAGGTGGAGAATAAAAAAAAGATATCTAAGAAATTGTTAGAGTTACAATCACTGAGAGGGGGAAGGGTGATCAATTAATCAAGATATTTCAAAATTTAAATATAAATCCTTCAAAACCTTAGTAATACACCATAAAAAATCAATAATCAAATAACCCACTCATAACAATGAACATGAAAGAAAAACAAGATAACACAATATCTATGTGGGAAACCCTCTTGGGGGAGAAAACCCGCTCTCAAGTCTGCAAACACATGGACTACTTATATTATAAGATGATTAAAAATAAGAGAATTTAGTGAATCACCTGATTCATAAGGAGAACCAATCCTTAAATATGACAAACACCAACTTTCCTAAGATGTTGAGCACCAACACAACATCTATGAAAAGAACTCCAGGACTCTTGATTGTTTATCAGTCTGATGAAAAATCCCTTCATTTGTTTTCATGCATCAAACCTATAAACAATATAATTATGATGACTATTCATACATGAAATCCACACTCTAATCTTCCTCTCAAGACATCCACACAACTCTAACAACCTTCATAAATCACACACACTCACAAAAACTCAACTCTACATGCTCAAGTCTAGAAACCATCACCTTTACTTTCAATCTTTGTAAAGTCTTCAAGAATATTATATTATTGTCAGGGGATCTATAGCTCTACCAATTAGAGCACAATTGATTACTATATTATATGCAATTAAACATGGAATTATACCAGAATGATAAAGTAGCTAGAAACTTGAGACAACAAAGAATTTGAGAGACAATACACACTCTTATATTAAATACTACTAGAAGAAAATACAATAAGGAAGATGCCACTTCTTCCTCCACCTCAAAGGCTTGCCACACCTCAAGACCTTCTTCCCTCTCTCTCTTGCTCAACACAACAACTCTAAAACCTGAGTTGCTATCCCTCCTTGAATGCTTCAGCTGATCTCCTTGACCTTGCTAGCTTCAATGATATTACTTGCCTTCTTAGGTTAATACAATACATGCCTTATGGGTCTTTAAATAGGATCCCATGCTTACAAAAATAGAACTCTAGTTACAATAATTAGACACACAGATCATGACTATAATTAGTCACTTGGCATGCAAACACTTGCTTTGCTTAACTAACTGTTTGTCAACAATAGTTCCAAAAATACACAGGCGACCGACGTCGGTCCCTGCTAGTCTGGTGCTGCCGACATCAGCTGACTCCCTGCCATCACCAGTCTCCTTCTCCACTGCATCTGACTGACGTCGGTCATACTGCCGACGCCGGTGGCTCTGGTTCTTCAGCATCCTTTCTCTTGTGTCTGCAAATAGTTGAAGCTTTTAGCTCCACACCATAACAATCTCCCACTTGGAGATAAATAGCTGCAACCTGTACCTGTACCTGTACACCATCTATTTTGTTCCTTAGGCTCTGTATCCCTCTTCAACTTCACTATTGAAGACCAACCAGCACACAAACCTGTGATGTAATACCTATCTCTTATGCCACAAGAATTTTGCTGCTCCCAAATTCTCCATGACATACTTCTGAACCAACTCTACCCTTAGCTCAGAAAACTCCCTGTATATGAAACCCTGCAACAAGTAACACAATATAGTAATAGGATAATGTAGCTAATATTATCCAACCTGGTAAAGATAAAATACAATGGTCAAACCTCCATTATTCTGTAGCCTAAACAAGACCATATACCATAGCCTTCTGTCTCATGTGTCCATCCACTCTCTTCTCTAAAATGGGAATCCATCCCTCTATCCAGTGCTTTCTTCCAGCTAACAACACTACCAATAAATACCTGTTTGGTTATCCAAGGACTCACACTCCTCATCCATGCCAAGCTCCCACTGTTTCTAGATTCTACCTTTCCTAACCTCCACATGGGTGTTTGAGACTCATTGATTCACCCAATATCCATTCCAGTGACTGATATTGGCCATCTCCCAGTCTGCTCCCGACCGATGTCAGTTCCCTGCATTGACCTTTGACTGCCGATGTCATTTCCCTAGCTGACGCCGGCGTCCCTCCTGCCGACGTCAGTCTTTATGACCGATGTCAGACTTCTCCTATCCAACCTACCGACCCTACTGGTCTGCACATGACCGATGTCGATATCTGGATGACTGACGTCGGTGCCAAGCTACCGACATCAGTGTCTGTGTGTTCCTGTAAGTGATGACAATTTCATCCGCGAGCTCTTCTTGGATCAAACCTCTATCCATGCTGCCCTGCTCAGATTTATTCAGCCCCTGTGACTGATCTCTGTCCTTCATCTCCTTCATAAACACCAAGGCTTCTTTGTTCCTATCAAAAGCATCAAATTTCGTCTTTATGCAATGAACTGTATCTATGCTTTCCAAATTTGAACACATACCTTTTGAATCAAGAACATCCATTCCCTACCTGTTCTTGTGACCAAGCCTATTAGGCCACATCTTCGAATCTACACCAGAAGTAGAATCAGTAATACAAGTAGATAGATAAAGAGTATCTACTTTCTTACCTCTTGCTAGAACAAGTGCTCCCTTGGTAACCTTCCAAGAATCTACTGTGAGGGTTATTGTGCATCCCTCATCTCCCAACCTTCCTACAAAAATTAGACTCTACTTTAGAATTGGAACATGCATGACCTCTTTCAACACCCATGTGTTCTCAATCTGCAATCTCAACTACACTTTCCCTTTGCCAACTATCTGACAAGGCGTACCATCTCCTAAATAGAGTACTCCAAAATCTCCCTGTTCATACTCATAGAACAAATCTCTATTTGGAGATGCATGAAAAGATGAACCAGAATCTAAAATCCATGATCCTACCTGACTATCTGAAGAAAGTATGAGAGCATCCTGCATCACAAAATTTGCATCCTTTGCTTCTTCAATACCTGCATGTTGATTCTCTTTATCTCTCAACCAACACTCCTTCGTTTGTCCTTTCTTTCCACAAAACTAGTAGGTAATACCTTTGGACTCAAATCTCCTTCCCGACCTTGATTTCCCTTGCTCAACCTTCTCCCCTTGCCTTCCCCTGCTTTCTGCACTTAGAGCATTCCCTGATGATTCACCTGTGCTTCTCCTGCATATTTATTCATTCAAGATCACACTCACAACATCATCAACTTTTAAGATTTTAGAAGCAGATGCAGAATTACTTACTGCCATAACCAAACTATCCCAACTTTCAAGCAAAGAACATAGAATCAAGAGAGCCTTTACCTCATCATCAAAAACAATATTGACTGAAGCTAATTGGTTTACCAAACCATGGAAATCACTGAGATGAGTATGTACTGATCCACTTTCCTGCATTTGCAAAGTAAATAGCTGCTTCATAAGATATACCTTATTAGAAGCCGAGGGCTTTTCATATAAATTCGCCAAGGACTTTATCAACTCTTCCATTGTCTTACACTGTGATAAGCTAGAAATCACAGATGATGCAAGACTCAACCTTATGGAACCGAGAGCCTTCTGATCAAGAACATTCCATTCTTCATCCTTCATATCTGTGGGCTTGCATGCAACCCCACCCAATGGTAAGTACAAATCCTTCTGATACAGATAGTCCTCAATTTGCATCCTCCAATGTTGATAATTCTTGCCATTGAACTTTTTCATTCGTAGCCTACTTTCTTTTGCCATTTCTGAACTCCCACTCAATCACAAAACCCTGTGAATGACCTATAATCAAAAAACAATACCCCGCTTCCTACAAACCATAGCTCTGATACCACTTGTTAGGGGATCTATAGCTCTACCAATTAGAGCACAATTGATTACTATCTTATATGCAATTAAACATGGAATTATACCAGAATGATAAAGTAGCTAGAAACTTGAGACAACAAAGAATTTGAGAGACAATACACACTCTTGTATTAAATACTACTAGAAGAAAATACAATAAGGAAGATGCCACTTCTTCCTCCACCTCAAAGGCTTGCCACACCTCAAGACCTTCTTCCCTCTCTCTCTTGCTCAACACAACAACTCTAAAGCCTGAGTTGCTATCCCTCCTTGAATGCTTCAGCTGATCTCCTTGACCTTGCTAGCTTTAATGTTATTACTTGCCTTCTTAGGTTAATACAATACATGCCTTATGGGTCTTTAAATAGGATCCCATGCTTACAAAAATAGAACTCTAGTTACAATAATTAGACACGCAGCTCGTGACTATAATTAGTCTCTTGGCATGCAAACACTTGCTTTGCTTAATTGACTGTTCGTCAACAGCAGTTTCAAAAAAACACAGGCGACCGACGTCAGTCCCTGCTAGTCTGGTGTTACCGACATCAGCCGACTCCCTGCCATCACCGGTCTCCTTCTCCACTACATCTGACCGATGTCGGTCATACTGCCGACGTCGGTGGCTCTAGTTCTTCAGCATCCTTTCTCTTGTGTCTGCAAACAGTTGAAGCTTTTAGCTCCACACCATAACAATTCTTGGTCAGAAATAATAATTGAATTAAACCTTAAGAATTATGTCACACTAAAACATATCTCAAATATATTTTCATAGGTTTTCCAATACCTCATTAGCCCCAAACCATCATTAGGTCTTGGTAAGACCTAAAACAATTAGGCCTTCATACTCACACATTACATTTGAGACTACTTGGACCAACTTCATCCTTTACCAATAATTATAAAACATAAAAATTATGTTCAATATCCCCTTTTTTAATCTCATATGGGTTCATGAAACTTGGAACACCAACTCAACACATGAACCTACCAATTAGGTCTTCTTACTCTTTAGGCCTTCATACACAAAAAACATAGTCTCAAACTTCTGAAGTAACTACTCAAATATTTCACATTTATATATTATTATATGAAATGGATGAACCCTTAAATACCTAAGGTACACCTACATGTTATTTATACACTTGAACATAGGATCTAAGAACTCAATTCAATTCTCTTAGAGTGACCACTCAGACTAGTCACACACAATAAAAATATATTCAAGATATTTTGACTCTTCATAACTAATTAGAGGTATATCATGACATAAAATACTTTATAATAATAATTTGAGACTTATAAAACATCTTCATACTCATTTTAGTCTTCAATTCTTCTCAAAACACATTCAACTTTCCTTTGCAAGATGGTCACTCAAACTGCTAGTGCATGCAACAAACACAGTCAACTTATATGAAATTGTTCATACTGAATATGGATTATTCAAACCTATAAATTCCATATAGATAATATTAATGGATTATAAAACACTCTCCAATAGTTATTTTATCTTGAAACATCAATATACTAACAAGAAGAACTCAAATATCCTTCTTGGGTCACTTGTAGAACGTAATCAAACACATAGTCAAATTTAAATATCAATATTTGTAACCGTATGAACATAAAAATATTCTAATAAACATTGATGGATTAAAATTTAATTCATTTAAAACTTTGATTTTTATACCACATTAAATTCATCTTGGATTAAAACATATAGCTCAAAAATTGAGCATTAGTTTCTCTCACAAATTTGAATATTTAAATTCCAATGATCACTATTCAAATACTAAACATCGATCACTTTGAATTCATATCATGATTCTTGGAAAATTTGAAAAAATATACACCATCAATCTCCTTGGATTAGCCTAATCTTTATCTTTCAATGCTCACCATTGATCTAAGATCTTAGCTCTCATGATTGTGCCACTTGGCAACTTTGTGTCCCTTCTACACATTTGACTCTTTGACTTGACCTACACCATCAATCTCTATTTTTATGAACACCCATGAACTATTGATCTTCTTTCAACTAAATTAGATTGAGACACATGTCACAAGCACATTTAATCTAAGCATCCTTTGACAAATTGACATTATTCATGTCATTGATCTCTATTTGACAAGATCATGCACTTTATTAGATCTTTATCCAGTTAGATAATTTCTCACCATTAGAAATTTTATATATTTAATATTCATAATATATCTTTGATAATGCAAATATGGCTAAGTATAGGAACTTAGTTAATTTTTTTTGAAAAGCCAACTTTGCACTTTAATAAATTTTGCTACACTCCATGTTCAGACCTAAAACTTGGACCATATGATCTCCTCACATAGGGTAATCCATCCATGTATGAAACTACTCCCAAAACCTTCACACATGTGAAATATGATGTCATCAATATTCTCACTCAACTTTATTTATCAGGATGACTACTTGAGCTTAGAAAATCATATGACCGATCTGATGAATTTTGTTCACTTCCATAAGCATTATAAGCACCCATAATATCTCATAGGGTCTTTGAAACATGTCCATACCATAAATATCATATATCAACTACCTTACTAATACAAACACTAAATAACCATGTAGGAACACTAAAGCTCATTGAAGCATAATTGTCATTGTCATTATAGCATACATGGCACCTCATCAACATCTTTGGTTACCTTGAAGACATCATTGACAAACCTCCTACAATCTCACTCTTTTTCATTGATGTCAAACACTAATACAAATATTATGCTTAGAATTTATCTCTCTCTTCAAGTACTTTCTCCCCTTTAACACAATGATGAAGTGGGCTCATCTTTTGATTCTAAGGACCTAAAAAGACTTCAAAAACCAATAAATAGGAAAGGACCACCTCTGATAGATGATACAAACTCCCCCTAACACTTTTCATACCTTTTATTACCTTAATCTTCTTAAACATGCTTTAAGACTACACTTTTATTTGATCACACATAGCTTCTATGAAGTCAAAATGTACATGAACATCAGAAGCTACATGAACTTACTTTGAAGACATTAAGAGGGACTCCCCCTAAGATACCTAAGCTTAGGCACCCTTTGATCACCTTCAGACCATCTCCAACCATGAAAAAATAACACAATTACATCCACACCTCTCTCTCAAATTCAAGTACATAGTCCTCTAATTCTAGGACTTGACCATTTACAAAGCTCCTTACTTGGTTGATCAAGTCATCATAACAACATGCTTGAGTTCATATCTGTATAAGAATTCTTCATATCTCCACTAAGACTAGAACATCTCACATAATCTCTTGCTCACATCATACACAAATCTTTAGGCCTTCCAAATTATCTAAGTTATCTCCCCCTAACTCCATGTTTCATTTAGAGCAAGACATCTTCAACAAGTCTTCTTAATGAGCTAGGTTTGCCATCAACTCTTTGACACTATCCATACCTCAGTCAAAAACTCTTATGGAAACATCAATATATCTCATATCTTTATTAGACTAACTTAAAAAATTGAAGCAGACAAGAATAACTGTTATAAGGATTTCAAAACAACTACCCTTTTATCTTCTACAAGTCATCATTGTTTATAACCTTTTCAAATCACTCTCATAGAAATATCTCATCTTTTAGAACACTATGAACTTCATGATAGACACACATTGTCATATACATAATTCTAAGACCTTTTCCATGATTCCAACAATATGACAATAGATTCTCCTCATCCTTCATATCAATCTTATCTTCAGTCTTTCAACATTTGGTCAATCAATTCAAACAACATAAATTGATAAATTCTTATCTTTAGGACCAAAAAACTTGAACACACCTTGAGCATAATAAAATAGGATCAACATACCTTTTTATGCAATAGAATATTTTGACAACTCATCATCCTTATTAGACACATAGAAACTTCCATTTCCTACTTACAGACCTTGCATACACAACTTCATTCTTCACCATATTGACTAACTAGACCATCCATCAAAGATTGACCAAAACTTTGACTTTATGATCATTATCCTTAAAAATTTCTTTTGAAACATTTCATCACAACACTTTGGACCAGTTACATAAAAATAATTACTCCCCTTATCCATATATTTTCAATATATCTTTCTTATCCCACAACATCAACCAAAGCTCAACTAGCATCCATCATGATTCTTCTTGCTATCAAGTGTCTATTTGAAGCCTGTATAGAGACACCCTAACCCAAAATGTCCTAGAACAATGTGAAACTATGAGTTGCCTACAACTCCTCATATTCCTTCTCCTCCTTGGTCATATGATACTGATAGTTATTTTTCTTATTTTTAGTCGTAAGAGAAGCAACATGATCATCCACAAAAGTATTCTTCTTTTCTTCTAGTATGGTATTGATAATACATAGAGAAAATAAAGATTCTTGGCATAACTTTTCAATTGAAGTATTAGTTTCACACTTTAAAGCATCAACACTTGACATTGCCAACTGATATTCTTCATAGGAAACTTGCTCATCAGCATCAATATGTTCAATTGTATCCTCTTCATTCCCAAAATGAGAAAACAATGAGATCTCTTGATTCTCTTCAACCTTTGTAACATTCTCCACCATAAAAAAAAATCCACTTGGACCTATAGACTTATCATGGCACATATTTTCCACTTTTGGTTTCCATATTTTAGCTTGCCTTCCTTTTTTCATTTAGGAGTTTGATTGAACTTATTTTGACCTGATGGGATTTGTTTACAGAACCTAACCAAGTGATCAATCTTCTCACAATTATAGCAAACCATTCTCTTTGAAGTGAACTCATCTTATCTTACTTGATTTGGACAAAATATAGCAATGTGTCATATGTCATGACAACTATACAACTCTATTTGACTCACAACACTTGGTTGATGATTCCATTCATAGTTCCAAGAAAATTCATCTTGGAAAGTCTTGTGCATTCTCTAGCCTTATGTTCTAATTGATTACAAGTGTAGCAATAACCATTAAAATTTTCATACCACATGAAATTTGGTTATATAATCTAATTTGTCCTCATTCTATCAACACCCTCATTCCTTGACTAATGATTTATCTTCAAGGTCTAATTATTTTTATTTACAATGGTCTTTATCTTGTCTTGGGTTACATTCTCTTATTCTTCTTTGTAACCAAGTCCAATTCTATCACTAGCATGCTTTTGACTATTCAAAATGTTGTCTAGATCAATTAAGATCTTTTCAAACATCACATATGAATTCATCTTACTAGATATATTTTCTAACTTAGATTTCAATGACTCATTTTCAATCACATACCTTGAACACTCATCTTCTTTTGCTTTCAAGATTGTAGATAGGATTTCCAACTGACAACTAAGATGCTTGACGATATCTTCATGTTCCTTGGTGTCTTCATTTATTATTGCCTCAAACACACTTAATTTCTCTTCATAGTCATTTATTTGAGAATTTAACTTCTTGGTTTTTTTCTTCTCAATATTCAAATCTTCAAGGGAATTCATCAGCTTAGTTTCATAGTTTACCTTGTCTTCTTTATCATCTATATCACCTAAACCACCTCCAAACCATATAGATTCTTCTTGATATGAGAAGATACATTATTTATCCATGAAGAGATATTTATCTTTAGTAGGACCATCATCTTCATGATCATTCTCAAAATCACTCCCACTAGATGTGCTACAATATCCTTTGGTGTAGAGACTCTTCTTGTCTTTGTAAAACTTCTTTTGGCCATTCTACCTTTTAAAACTATTCTTACTCTTATCAGACCTAAATTTATTCTTGTCATTATCATGATCTTATTCATGTTCTTCATTATCATTTCCCTTATGCTTATGAGGACACTTGTTGGCACATTGACCTATCTCTCCACATTTGAAACATTTGAAGGAAAGTTTACCTTTAAAATTGACTGAACCTATTTTTAATTTTCTTGTTAACAGAGTTATTAGTTCATCATCATCAATTTCAAAAATCTCATCATCCTTGACCTTCTTACCTTGTAAAATCTTCTTTAGCTTTATTTCTACATTGAAATCTGCTTCTTTCTTTGGTTGTTTGTCCTCATTAACTCTCATCTCATAGGCAAACATAATGCCATTTAATTCATCCATCTTCATTTTGGTGAGATCATGACTTTATTCTATAGAAGAAACTTTTGAATTAAATTTGAAAGTGAGAGACCTTATTACCTTTTGTACTATAGTGCCTTCTTTAGTAACCTCTCCCATACCTTTGATTATGTTCACTACCTTATCAAATCTTATAAGATATGAAGCCATAATATCCTCTTCCTTCATTTTTGAGACTTTCAAATTGCCTTTGGTAGGGTTTTAGTTTGGCCAACTTGACTTTTGAATCTCCTTCATAGATGAGCTGAAATTTCTCCCAAATATCCGAGGTAAAATTAAAATGGACTACCTTGGTGAAATCATCCTTAGAAATACCACAAATGATAACATTCATAGCTTTCAAATTGTTCTTACTTAGCTTCTTGTTTGTAGCACTAGTTAGAGGAGTAGGTGGCATGGAATAACCATCCAAAATAGATTTCCAAGTGTCAAACCCAAAGGACATGATATAGGTCTTCATTCTTGCATTCCATAAATCATAATTGAACCCATTGAATAATTAATCTTTCTTAATAGAGAAACCTTGAGAACTATTCATTGTACCTAAGATTACCTTCAAGTGGTTAAACTTGTAGAAAAGGTCCTGATCTGATACCAATTGTTAGAGGTACAATCATCAAGGGGGGTGTGAATCAATGAATCAAGATATTTTAAAACTTCAATCTAAATCCTTCAAACCATTAGTCATACACCATAAACAATCAATAATAAAATAACCCACTCATAGTAATGAACATGAAATAAAAATAAGATAACACAAAATCTATGTGGGAAACCCTCTTGGGGGATAAAAACCACTCTTAAGCTTGCAAACACATGGACTACTTATCCTATAAGATGATCAAAAATAAGAGAATTTATTTAAACACACACTTCACAAGGATCACCAACTCTTGAAGATGATAAGCACTAACTTTCCTAAGATGTTGAACACCAACACAATATCTATGAAAAGAACAACTCCAAAAAACGTGATTACTTCTCAATTTAATGGAGAAACCCTTCACTTATTCTCATTAATCAAACCTATAAGTATTATAATTATATAAATATTATAATTATGAACACTAGGTAATATATGCAATCCAGACTCTGATATACCTCTCAATACATCCACACAACTCTCACATCCTTCACAAATCATGCACACTCAAAATAACTCAACTCTACATGCTCAAGTCTAGAAACCATCACCATTGCTTTCACTCTTTATAGAATCTTCAAGAATATTATATTCTTGGTCAACCAAAAGACTTGAATTACCCCTTAATAATTTTATCATGATAAGACATAGCTCAAATCCATTCTCATAGGTCATCCATTACCTCAGTATGCCAAACCATCATTCAGTCTTGGTGAGACCTAAAATAATTAGGTCTTCATACTCACACATTACATGTGAGACTACTTGGACCACTTTCATCCTTTATCAATGATTATAAAAAATCAATCTTGTCTCCAATATCCCCTTGATTAATCTCATATGGGTCCATTCCACCTAAAACACCAACTCAACACATGAACCTACCAATTAGGTCTTCTTGTTCTTTAGGCCTTCATACACAAAAAACACAATCTCAAACTTCTAAAGCAACTACTCAAATAGTTTTCATTTCCATATGATTAGATCACATGGATGAAACCATTAGGACCTCATATACACCTCTATGTTCTTTATACACTTCAACACAAGCTCTAATCACTCAATTCAATTCTCTCAAAGTGTCCACTTAGAATGGCCACACCTAGTCAAAATATAGTCAAGTTATTTTGACTCTCCATAACTGATTAGGGGCATATAATGACATAAAATAATTTATCATAATATTTTTATACTTATAAAACATATTCATACTCAATTTTTTCTTCAATTCTGCTCAAAACACCTCCAACTTGCCTCTGCAAGATGGTCACTCAAACTACTGCTGCATTTAACAAACAAAGTCAACTTCTAAGCAATTTTTCATACTGAAGATGAATTATTTAAACCTTTAAAATACATATATATTGTATTTATTGAGTCTAAAACACTATCCAATATTTATTTTATCTTGAAACATCAAAATATATCAATAATAACTCAAATATCTTTCTTGGGTCACTTGTAGAACATATTCAAACACACAGTCAACTTTAAAGCTCAATATTTGCAACTATAGAAACTCCAAATCTTCTAATAAACATTGATGGATTTTCCTTAAATTCATTTACAACTTTTATTTTTATACCACCATGAAATTTGTCATGTATCAAAATATATAGCTCAAAAACTAAGCACTAGTTTTCCCTCACATTTTTGAATATTTAAATTTCAACAATCACTGTTCAAACACTAAATATCAGTCACTTTGACTTCATATCATGCTCCCTAAAACATTTATCCAAATATTCACTATCTATCTCCTTGGATTATCTTGGTATTTATATTTCAATGCTCACCATTTATTTAAGATCCTAGCTCCCATGATTGTTCCACTTGGTAGCTTTGTGTGCCTTCTACATATTTGACTCTTTGACTTGACCCGCACCATCAATCTCTCTATGTATGAACACATGTAAACCATTAATATTCTATCAAATCAACTATATTGAGACACATGTTACAATCATGTTTAACCTAATCATCCTTTGATAAATTGACTTCAATTATGTTGTTGATCTCTATCTAACAAGATCATGCACTCCATTAGATCCTTATCCGATTAGATAAATTGCTCAATGTTAGATATTTAATTTGATTAATGATCACCATAGATATTCAATAATTAAAATATGGTTAAGTATAGGAACTTATTAAAATCTATCTAAGAAGCCAACTTTACACCTTAATAAATTTTTCTACACTCCATGTCTAGACCTAAAATTTGAACCATATGATCTCAAATAGGGGAATCCATACATGTATCAAACTACTCATAAAACATTCACATGTGTGAAATATGACATCATCAATCTGCTCACTTAACTTTATTTTTCAAGATGAATACTTGAGCTTAGACAATCACATGATTGATCTGATGAATTTCACTCACTTTCATAAGTATTCTAAGTACCCATAACATCCCATAGGGTATCTACAACATGTTCATACCATCAATATCATCCATCAACTACCTTACCAAGACAAATATTGAAGAACCATGTATGAACACTAAATCTCATTAAAGCACACTTTATCATTATCATTCTAGCATATATGATACCTCATCAACATCTTTAGTTACCTTAGAAATATCATTGGTAAACCTCTAATAGGAATGTCAGTGCAGTCTGTGAGGGATATAAAGTAGGAGGAAGCTAGAAAAATTGTGTTTCTCTATTTGATTTTTTTCACCAGGAATGATAGATGTAAATAAAAGAGTAGATCTATGATTTTGGTTCTACCATCCTAAGTTTAGGTTCACTTTTTAAATGATTATTTAATTATCTCCCATTACTTGCCTCTAGGTAAGTAGATGAATGTCAAAATTCTTCATCTTCTTCTTCTTAGGAGAGATGATATGGAAAATTCAAAGTGTTTAACTAAATTTGAAGATGGTGAGGGAAAAATAAAGGATTGAGTTTAATCCTTCATGGTTCTCTAATCTTCCCCTATTTTCTAATTTTCAAAATCTTCCAAATGTTAAATTTTTTTCTTTCCCAATTGAGATACTAAGAAATAGAGTTGTGAAAGGGTGTTGCTAATATAAATCATCAATTTATGTATTTTATTTCCTCTTATTTTCATGTATGAGTGGTGGTAATTGAATTCAATAATCTTTATAAAAAAAAGGAATATGTGTGCATAATAACTATAGTAAGTGGTAGAAAGACATAAATGGGTGGGATAAACTCTTTCTCAGCACATAAGCAAGTGGTTTTCATCAAATAAAATATTAGTAGGGTGTTAATATTTGAATAGAAAGCTATGTACATCATGGTTAACAATGAAAATCCTAGAGATGAGAGAATATGAATATGAATGTGGAAGAGCACCATGATGATGATCATGATCGGTAAGTGTAACACACTTGGGTACCCATTATATGGGAAAAAATTATTATGTGGATGTTGGGTCCCTTAGTTGAGGTTATTCAATCATCCACCTTAAGAGGGGACAACCCTTAGCTTAATATTATGGATAATCATGACATCAATAAAAGTGGTAGCAAACACTAATGGGAGAGAGGGAGAAAGAGCATTTCATCATACCCAACAAGTGTTTTATATAAAAAAAAATTGGTGTTGATGTTGATTTTATGCACACCAAGGAACCTTATAAGGTAGCCTCTAATATTTTAAGATGAGTGAAAAATATTCACTCCAAGGCATGAGATATAGGGTATTAGGTTTTATAAATAACTTGGTGGTGGAATAATTATGAGGGGATCAGTTGTTTACCTTAAATTTTTTAGATATGACGTGAGTCTATAATTACTAGAGATGGATGGATATATTGTGAATCTAACCTAAGGTGGATAGGATTAAAAAAAATCAAAAATAAGGAAGGGTGGGGTATAAAAGAAGGGTTTTGAGTCTAAGTTAGATGAAACCCTTCTAAACTAGATCTTTAACTATGGGTTAGACAAGTAGTTAGAAAACCAATGCTACAAATTATTGTTAGCACATAGGATATATAAACATAGTCAAGAGTATATGGAAATGAAATACATTGAAATTTAGTGCACATAATCAAAGGTTTTTTCATTTGTAATATTATCATTGCTCATATACAAAGGGAGACTATGATTATAAAACACAAATCATTTAAGTTAGCTACTACATTATATGAATAATTGCATTAAAATAAAACTTATACACAACCCAAAGACTAAAATACTATAATGATGAAACTTCTTCAATGAAACATAGATTCGGAGAAGAACATGAGATTGCACATCAAGAAAAATTTATAAAACAACCTGTAGGATTTATTATTTATCTTAATAGCCAAAAATTCTCCTCCCTTTGGAATCAGAAGGATACAAGTATATATAATATTGGGAAAGGGTTTCCTCATCCTCCAAGAAAAGTATAATTTTATAATTTCCAAATTTATAACTCATGTATAGTATGAATATACATGATATAAATAAAATGAATGGCCAAAATTACATAATTATAATATAAGCATATGTATGCTCAAAATAGAGTTAGATACAAGCCTTCACAATAATAGAATAAATGAAAATATATACATTGATATTCAAATACATTGCCTTCTTGGCATCACTTGAATAAAAAGGGGACTATATGATTGATGTGGAAATTGTACTAGGAGGCACTACATGTTCAGAACTAACAGCCATTATTTCTGATGAAATACCTACAAGTTGAAGAGGAAACACTACTGAATTAAATGGACCTTGAGGTTGAATTATCAATATTGGTATTGGTTGATAAGTAGACACTATCTTGGTAACCTCCTTAGTAGCCTTCAATTTTTCAAATAATACATAAGCAAACATAAATTATTTATTAGTAATATCAAATTTTAGCATAGAAGGTCTAAATATCTTACTAACTTCACCCATAAACCTTTTATGCTTAGTTTCAAATAGTTTAAATCTAGATCTAAGTCCCTCTACCTTATTCACTTTATCCTTCTAAAAATTAATCAATTGCAAGATCTCTTCACTAGTTTTATATACATTGCCTTCAATTTTTACTTTGAAATTATTAATAGCTGCTTTGGGAAGTGATTCAAAATTGGGCCTATTTAAACTACCCTATTGAGATTATCACACCTGTGACCTTGATGTCTGTTAAAATTTCTATGGCCTCCTTTTCCTAGCCTATAATCTATGCTACCAAAATTTTCATGTGAGTATGCTAATAAAAGGCACCATCTCTCTTTGGGATCATATAATTTAAAGCCCAAGATGCTTCTATGGTAGTCATTAAGTTCAAATGATTATATGTGATGTTCCTTATGCATTGAACCAAGAAGTTGAGCCTATTATCAAGTTATTTTAATTGGTTTAAAAAAATTATTACCTTTCTCATTCAGGTTGGGATTCACCCTATAAGTCATGATTGTTTTCAAAATATTGTATAGCTTGGTAGCTACACTTTGGACATTATCCACTATCTCTTTAGGAGACAAAAAATTCTTGCTAAAAAAGTCTTGATTTGGCCTACTCTTGACTTCTATACATATATTTCATTTCCTCATCTATTGTATCCACAAGAGAAAAAAAATCCTTTGTATATTTAGTGGGGTCATTAGGATTATTCTTCTATTTCTTGACCAAGGGGAATAGTTTTTTATTTGTTGTAACACGACTTCCTTTATGTTATTTTCTACTCCCTTTCTCTTCCTCACCCTTTGAGTTATACCATTGCTTCTTATCAAAATGGATGCTTATTATGGGAAATTTTGAAAGGACCAAGCCCATCATATCCTTATTCATCTCCTAAGACTCTTTAACCCATGCAAATACAATGATTTCTCCCTACTCCTAGGGCTGATTGGCTTCTAGAATAGTACAAGGTGGTATGAAAAATGGTGGGAGCATGGAAGCACTTATTTAGATACCAAATTGAGGAAGTGTAGGAGTGAACCTGCTCCATTTTGAGACACTACTCTGGGGTGTAGTCTCCACCACATATTTTATGCCCTAGAGTTTTGGTAATAGTCATTGTTGAAGACTTGGTTTGAGTGGGCTAGGAAATAGATAAGTCCAATTGGGTGTATGGTCTAGGTATATCCCAGAGATTAAACATTGAGATAATCACAAAATACTCAAATTGAACCTTTTTTTATGGTCCTAGGGTTTAGACATGATTAAGGTAGTGGTTGAATGAATTAAAGAATCCAAAGAATTAGAAACATTTTGTTCACCTTCCTCTTAACAAGGGTGAGAATATAATGACTTAGTATTCAAACAATACTATTGTAGTGACTTATAGGGAGAGAGTGATGTAACAACTAAACTATTAGATGGTATATTAACCATTTGATAATCTATAATTGTAATATAAGAAGCAAGGGTAGACACTACCTTATTCAAATCTTTCCTTTAGTCTCTAGTAATAATATATGTGCTTGAGACAATAGTTGGTGTAGTTGTTGGATTAGATGACATTAAAACATAAGTTTTAGGTGATGGACAAGGATCTATGGTTACAAGCATGTTAGTAAGTACCAAAGTAGGGGATTATCTCAACAGAGATTATGCATCTAAATCTAGTACCTTATCTTCCACTAATAATTTAGTATATTTTGAGTCATACTTTGTTAGAGGTATAATCACTGAGAGCAGGGGGGATGGGGTGGGGGTAAATCAATGGTGAAAAATAATCCAATTCAATTTCTAAACCCTTCAAATACTTAAGCATTAAATACAAACTTTCATGAAGCATACATGATGTTTATAGTCATGAACAATGAAGATAATGTAATATCACATGCACAAAACAAGATCTATGTGGGAAACCCTCTTGGGGAATAAAACCCACTCTCAAGCCTACAAACACATGGACTACTTGTATTATAAGATGATAAAAAACATGAGACTTGTCAAGTCCTTCTGACAAAAATTTAGTGAAACCCTTGTTTCAAAAGGAACACCTACCCCTAGGATGATCAAGTCCTTATGACCACCTGTTGGTCAAGTCCTTCTGACCAGATTTAGTGAAACACCTATTTCACAAGGAGAATCTTCTCGTAAGATGATAAATTCCTTCTAACCAGCTATTGGTCAATTCTTTTTGACCTAGATGATGAGCACCCTCCCAACACCTATGAAATGAACATATCCTGATCATTGATTACCTACCAATCTGATGGATATATAATTTATATCATCTTTCTTCAAATCTACACACTACACAATCCACATTTTTATCTTCCTCTCAAATAAACCACCAAGATCACATAGACATCATCTATCTTTCACTCATACTCCTCAATATTCAAACTTGTAAGAGAATTGTCTTTGACATCAGAAATATAACCTATATTTAATACACATAGTCATCAACCTACTCTACTCTACAACCCATCCACTGGGCACACACTCTTTCCTTTGATACACAACTTTCACACACACCTATTTTCTTAGGTCTCTCACATCTAGAAATCACCACATTTGATTTCACCTTTTATATATCTTTCATGATTACTATATTCTTAGTCATCCTTTAGACTTTCCTTAACCCTTAAATCATCTTACATAGCTCAATACTATCCTCACAAGTTAGTAAATACAACTATGGGTCACACTTAAGTAGCTACACCTTTCAATTAGGTTTTAGTAGCCCTTTTAGGTCTCATGGAGACATATTCTCCCATTTATCACTATATCAAGAAATTTAGAAACATAGAACCACTTCCAAATGCATAGGTTCACTCCACATGATCCCTTTAACATCCTCAAATGATCGCAATCATCATAATAATCCTTTGCTAAAGTAAAATAGATCAACATTTGATCTTATACACAAAAACACCATGAATGAATACATAGTCAAATTTTAAACCTTTGTTCATACTTTTTATAGATTGGTAAAACATCTAAAATCGATATAGATCATCCTTAGGGAGTCTACAATAATCTCCAATATCTAAGTCCCTAAGAAACATCCAAATGCTACCAATAATAACTCAAATATCCTTCTTAGGTCACTTATAGAACATGGTCAAATAAACAGTCAACTTTGGAGCTCAATAACTTTGACTTTACAAACATTCAAACCTTTAAATAAATATTTTTGGATGCACATTGAAGTTTTCTACAATTTTTATTTTTACTATGAATTCATCCTAGATCAAAAGATATGAGAAAAATACTATAAACTACTTCCCTCAAAAATTAAAATATTTGAATTCCAATAGTCACTAAGAAACTATTAAACTTAGAACACTTTGCCATCATCTTGTTGATTATTTAAAATTTGGAACAATTGTGATCCATCGATCTCTTCGAGAGTAGCCTAGAATTTAACTAGCTTAAACATTAGACACTTTGACCTATATGACTCAATACACATCATAGATATTCATCTATATGAACACCCACTCATTTTTATATATTTATCTAATCCTAATATTTACCTTTAAAAAAATTTAAAGTTTGAACATGTTGACCTCATCTCATGCACCCCTATAATATTGATAAAATATGCACTATCAATCTCTATAGATTAACTAGGTCTTTATGTTATAGTGCTCACCATTAGATATTGATCATAAATCCCATGATTATGACACTTGACACCCTCACATACCTTATACACATTTTACTTATTGACTTTAATGTACACCATTGATCTTGTGACTACATAATCATACACTCATTGTTGATCTTATGTCTAAGCTCCATGAATGTGACACATGTCACTAGCACATTCATTCTTTGACATATTGAATGTTATATGAATCATTGGATAAATATCATGAATTAATGTGCAGCATTGGATCTAATGATTATATGACCTAAAAATTCAATGTAGTTTATCTTGACAGTCTCTGGCCCATTACAGTCTACAAGTGCAACTTTGAAGATTTATAACTTGAGCTAGAAATCACTTTAACACGCCGAATTTGTAGGGTATATTATTGGTAATATAGATAAAATATAAAAGTAAAAATTTTACCATTATTTAGTTTATTCATACCTGAAATAAATTCACAAACTTACTGGGTCATACTTATCTGCATGACATGTAGTGATGGTCTAGCTAAATATAGAAACTTAGTGAACTTCTATTTTAGAGGCCAAATTTTCACCTATATATATTTAGCTAAGATCAAAATAATGACCTAAAATTTTAACCAAAATAATTTGGTAATAACATGATCACACCCATATGACCAATCCCCTTGACACATCTGCATGTGGCAATGGTGATGTTAGCAAACTGCCTACTTAGTTTTTTTTGCCACTAGACCCAAAATGTCTAGATATAAAATATGAACTACCAAATGAAATCCACTCATGAAATAAAGAATTAAAATCATATGATACCTATTATGAGACCTATTTAATAGCATTAAATCACCATACTCATCCTTAAACATCCATAACCATGCTAAAATTGAAGATCAACCAAGCCTACTTCAAGCATAGTAGAACAAGCACACTGCACACTTTGTCATTAACACTTAGATTATAAGAAAACTTCATCCACTCACCTAGACACATCCATGACATAACTAGAAACTCTCTAAAAATATCCCCCTTTGTCATTGATGTCAACACCCATCATATAACTCACCTTCCTTCTCTCTCTTTAAGCGCTCTCATAATAGGAACCTTCTCCCCCTTAGACACAATAAAAAAATGGGAATAAATAGATCCTAAGGACATAAAAATACCACCAATAATAGACTACCACCTTATAAATATGATACAAACTTCTCCTTACTTTGAGCCTACCTCTTCTTACCTTGACAACTTCCTCTTGATACATGCAAACACTCTCTTCAACCATACACTGTAACTAATGAATAAAGAACACACAAAAGTACTAAAATCTGATGATACTCACAAAGAATCATATAATATGGAATACATATAAGATCCTCAAGCCATTTCACCTCTTGAGCATATTCAGATCTTCACACACCATGAAGAACCATCACACAGGCTTACTAGCCTTCTCTCTCAATCCACCTCAAGGATCTCCAATAAAACTTCATGCCATTAAAAAAATATGAAACATGATCTAAACCAAACTTATAAGTCATCTTTAAACACTCATGCCTTTTTATTTTGGAGAAACTAATAAAAAAACATCAAATATTCACACTAGGCCTATCTGGACTCCTTGTAGCCCTACCTAGAACTTTTAGAGCAAACAACTTTTAGTAGACATACTTTCAAGACTTGAAACTTAATATCTATAGAAATATCATATTCCCCCTTAATAAAACTAATTTGAATCACCTATATCCTTTAAAACATACTTCCTTCAACAAATCTACTAGCCAATTAGGCCTCTATTTTGACAAAAAATTGAATAATTTGAAAAACACAAACATTCAAATCTCTATGAAGCTTTATTTGACAACCCATTTGGCCCATTAAATCTATTAAGAAGTATTAGACCTAAAATAATAAGGTAAACCAATTTTATAGCATAGCCCAAAACTCTAGAATCTTAAAATAAGTAAGGTCAATAAACATCCTTCTAGTTAATGCCCACCTCTGAATCTTATTTCACACCTAGAGACAACCATCACACACTTTTGGACCAAGATTTGACCCTTAATACCTTTGGTAAACTTGACTTCATATACCATGACTTTGATCTACAATAGGAAATATAAACATGTGAGCACACAAAAACCTCCAAAAGGCACAAACATGATCATTAAGACACAAAACCACCTAGCACACATAAAAAAGAAGTCTACAAACCTTTATGATAACCAAAATCTTCTTGTAATTTCATAAATCTCATTATTCCATCTAAAAATACCCATTTTGATCCTTCATACATTAAAAAAACACCTTATGACATCACTTTGACTTATCAAATCACTTTTCCCATCTTGAGACTCCAACTCCAACTGGAAACAATCATCTCTTGCCTTCTTGGACCTTATGATGAATACCACAACAACACTTGATTCTCTAATGAAAGGAGTCTTTTAAGAAGCATAAATAGAGACCTCCTTTATACCATAATGCTCTTAAAACAAAGTGAAGCTAGGAGTGGCCCACAACTCCTTAGTAACCACTATAATTTGTTTTATATCTATAAGACTTCTTTCTCTTATTATCCTTAGTCTGAATTTTGACAACTTTTTCCTTTTCTACATCACTCACTTTCTCTTCGATAATAGGAGATATAACATTTGGAACAACTATGGAATCTTGACATACTTTAATCATTGAAGTAGATTCTTTGCCTTGCATAACATCACCTTTAGACTTTGATAACATAGGACCAAACTTGAAACTTTCTCACACATATAAATCTATTCATTAGCATCCAAACACACCTCAGAACTAGCCTCAACTAGAACCTTGGTCTTCTCCTTGAGCTTGGTCTCTTCATTCACAACATAAGTAGAAAATGAGAGATCTTGGCACTCTCCAAATTATGTAGCATTCTCCACCATAGAAAATAGATTACTTGGACCTACAGACTCATCATGACTCACACTTACCACCTTTGGTCTCCATGAGTTAACTTGCCTTCTTTCCTACACTCTAAGATCTTGATTAAACCTATTCTGTCTTGTAGGCCTTTACTTGTAGAATCTAGCAATATGACCTCTCTCTTGATAGTTGAAGCACACTATATTTTTTTTAAGAAGCTTATCCTTCCTTTCTTGATTAGAACAATGTCTTGAAATATGTCCATTCTTTAGACAATTAAAAAAAACTACTCCTTTTGAAGAATACTTACCTTTTGACTGATGAACCCCATCATAGTTCCATGTAAAAACATTTCTAATAGGTTTATTGCATTCTCTAGCTCTATGCCCAAACTGATTATATGTGTAATAGTAACCATTGAACTTGCATACCTCATGGTATTTAGTTGTCTGATCTGATTTATCTTCATTCTAGCAACATCTTCATTCCTTGACTAATTATTGACCTTCAAGGTCTGATTTACATTAGACTTCATCTTGTTTTGAGTTGCATTTTCTAGTTCTTCTTTGTATCCAAGACTAGTTCTATCACTTACATGCTTTTGACCACTTAGAATATTATCTACTTTATTTGATCTCTTTTTAAATCTCATAAATGACTTAATCTTACCATATGTCTTTGCTAATTTAGCTTTTCATGACTCATTTTCAAATACATACCTTGAACATTCATCTTATTTAGCTTTCAAGCTTGTAGACAAGATGTCCAATTGACAACTAAGATGTTTGACTATATCTTCATGTTCTTTAGTGTCTTCATTCATTATTGATCTAAAAACACTAAATTTCTCTTCATAGTCCTTGATTTGAGACTTAATCTACTTGTTAATCTTCTTCTCAATCTTTAGTTCTTCAAGAGCATTCATCAATTCAGTCTCATAGTCCACCTCATCTTTATCATCATTTGAATCACTCCAAGTAGACTCCTCTTGATATGAGAAAATTCCTTCCTTAGCCATGAAGAGGGATTTATCTTCAATAAACCATCATCTTCATCATCATACTTTGAGTCATTGTCTTCACTCTCATCTGATGAGATGTAATATTTATTGGTGTAGAGACTATTCTTTCTCTTGAAGGACTTCTTCTTATTGTCATACTTTATGAATCTTTTATTCCTCTTATTATAATTATATGTCTTCTTGTCTTCATCTTGGCCATCATCATGCTCTTGATCATCATTATTATTATGCTTATGAGGGAACTTATTACCAAAATGTCCCACCTCTCCACAATTGAATCATTTGAAGGGTAGTTTATCCTTATACTTGCCTGACCCTATTTTTAATTTCCTTGTAAACAAAGCAATTAGTTCATCTTCATCAATATAAGATATGTCATCCTCCTTGAGTTTCTTACCTTGGAACTTCTTCTTTGGCTTTATTTCAATCTTGAATGTTGATTCTTTCTTTATTGGTATATCATCATTTACTCTCATCTCATAGGTAGTAAGGATGTCATGCAATTCATCCATCCTTAACTGAGTAAGATCATGACTTTATTCTATATTAGATACTTTACAATAAAAATTGAGAGAGAGAGACCTTAATACCTTTTGAACTATAGTAGCTTCTTCAATTTTCTCTCCAAGACCTTTGATTATCTTCATAATCTCATCAATTCTCTATAGAAAAGATGCCACATAATCTTCTTCCTTCATCTTAAGACTCTCAAATTATCTTTGGTGAGTCTAAAATTTTTCCAGCTTAACCTTTGAATCTCCTTCATAAAAAATATTTAATTTATCCCACATTTCCTTGGTAGATATGAAATGGATTACCTTGGTGTATTTAGTTTCTAAAAGACCACAAGTGATAGCATTCATTGCCTTAGAATTTTTCTCAAACAACTTCTTATCTGCAGCACTAGATGGAGGAATATTAGGCATAAAATAACCATCCACAATAGATTATCAAGTGTCAAACCCTAGGGACATGATGTAGGTCCTCATCCTCACACTCCAAAAAGCATAATTAGATACATTTAACATCGGTTCTTGTTTAGTGGAAAAACCTACTTGTATTTGATGGTTACCTATATTGTACCTTAGATCTCTTTCAAGTTGTCAAGCCTTTACCAAAGGACTTGTTCTAATACCAATTATTATAGGTATAATCATTGAGTGGGGGGGGAAATTAGTGGTGAAAAATAATCTAGTTTAATTTTCAAACCCTTTAAACACTTAAGCATTTAATACAACCATTCATGAAGCATTCAAGATGTTTATATAAATGAATAATGATGATAATTCAAGATCACACGAACAACATAAGATCTATGTGGGAAACCCTCTTGGGAAATAAAACCCACTCTCAAGACTTCAAACACATGGACTAATTATCTTATAAGATGATCACAAACATGAGACTAGTCAAGTCCTAACCAAAATCTAGTGAAACACTTATTTCACAAGGAACACCTACCACGAGGATGATCAAGTCCTTCTAACTAGCTTTAGTGAAATGATTATTTCACAAGGATCACATGACCCTAAGATGATCAAGTCCTTTTGACCACCTATTAGTCAAGTCCTTTTGACCTAGATGTTGAGCAACCTCCTGACACCTATAAAATGAACATCTCCTAATCAATGATTTCTTACCAATCAAATGGATATACAATTTATATTAGCTTTGTTTAACTCTACACACTACATAGTCCACACTTTGATCTACCTCTTAAATCAACCACCAAGCTCACATAAACATCATCTATCCTTCACTCAGCCTCAATATTCAAATGTAAAAGAGCACTATCTTTGAAATAAAAAATAAAACCTACAGGTCATACACACAGTCATCAACCTACTTTTATTTACAACCCATCTACTAGGAACACACCCTTTCCTTTACTCCAAAACTCTCTCACACACCTCTTCTCTTAGGTCTCTCACATCTATAAATCACCATATTTGATTTCAAATTTTATAGAGCCTTCATGATTAATATCTTCTTAGTCAACCTTTAGAATTGCCTGAATCCTTAAGGCATCTTACATAGCTCAATACTATCCTCACAGGTTAACCAATGAAACTATGGGTCACACTTTAGAAATTATGCCTTTCAATTAGGCCTTAGTAGCCCTTATAGGTCTCATGGAGACCTATTCACCCATTTAGTACTCCATCAAGTAATTTAGAAACATAGGACCACTTCCAAATACATAGGCCTACTCCACATGACCCCTTTGACATCCTCAAATATTCAATCATTGTAACACTTGTATGTTAAAGCAAAATATATCAATCTTTGACCTTATACATAGAAATACCATGAATGAACACACAATCAACTTCTAAGCCTTTATTCATACTAAATATGGATTGTTCAAACTCCAAAATTCATAATTTTATCCTCAGGGAGTTTACAACACTCTCCAATATCTAAGTCCCTTTGAAACATCCAAAAGCTATCAAGAACAACTCAAATATCCTACTTGAGTCACTTACATAACATGGTCAAACACATAATCAACTTTGGATCTCAATAAATTTTATTATACAAATATTCATACCTTTAAATAAATATTTATGAATGCTCCTTAAAGTCCTCTACAAATTTGTTTTTTACTACACCTTCAAATTCATCATAGATCAAAATATATGATCAAAATAATACAAATTGGTATTCCCTCATAACTTTTAGTACTTAAATTCCAATGGTCACTGAGAAACTATTAAACTTTGAACACTTTTCCATCATCTCACTGATTCTTGACAATTTGGAAAAAATGTGCTTCATCGATCTCTTTGAGAGTAGTTTGGACTTTAACCAACTTAAACATCAGACACTTTGACATCTTTGACTCAATACACATCATAGATTTACATTTGTATGACCACCTACTCATTATTAGATCCTTATCTATTCCTAATCTTTATCCTTTGTAAATTTTTAAACTTTGAACATGTTGACCTCATCTCGTGCACCTTTACAATATTAACAAAATATGCATCGTTGATTTCTACATATTAACCAGGTCTTTATATTATAGTGATCCCCATTAGATATTGATCAGAACTCCCATAATTATGACACTTGGTACCCTCACATTCCTTTTACACATTTGACTAATTGACTTTAACATGCACCATTGATCTTCTCATTGCATGATCACACACTCATTATTGATCTTCTATCCAAGCTCCATGAATGTGACACATGTCACTAGTGTATTCATTTTTTGAAACAATGACTCTTATGTGCATCATTGGATCAAAATTTTATAAATTAACATTAACCATTATATATGCTAAATAGATGACCTTAGACTTCAATTTAGTTTATCTTGATTGTCTCTAGCTCATCATAGTTTGCAAGTGAAACTTTGAAGCTTTATAACTTGAGCTAGAAATCACTTCAACACTCCAAATTTTTAAGGTAGATTATTGGAAATATAAAAAATATATCCATCTAAACCTTTTACCATTATTTACTTTATTCATACCTAAAATAAATTCACAAACTCATTATTTCATACTTATCTACATGACATGTAGTGATGGTCTGGCTAAGTATAGAAACTTAGTGAACTTTTGTCTGAGAGGCCAACTTTGCACCCCCATATATTTATCTATGCTCAATATAATGACCTAAAACTTAAACAAAAATAAATTGGGACTAATTTAATCACACCCATATGACCAACTCCCTATGACTCATCCATACATGGAAATGGTGATGTCAACAAACTTCCACCTTAGATTTTTTTGCCACTAAACCCAAAATGTCTAGATATAAACTATGAACTACCAGATGAAATACACTCATGAAAAAAACATTAAAATAATATAATACTTATTATGGGACCTATTTCACATCCTCAAATCAACATAATCATCCCTAAATATCCCTAACCATGCCAAAACTAAAGATCAACCAAGCCTACTTCAAACATACTAGAACAAGCACACTGTACACTTTGTCATTGACACTTAGATTATCAAGACACTTAATCCAATCACTTGGACACCTCCATGACATCAATAAAAACTCTCTAGCATCCTTTTATTTTTTTAATCCTCCTTTATTTCCCAATATATCATTATCTCTTTATTCTTCTTCATTTTTTTGTTCGAAAATTTTGTTTCTTCTTCAGGTTTTTTGTCTTCTCTAGACACCCACTCTTCTTTAGTTCCCCACCTTTTGTATTTTTCATCACTATCAAACAACTATATATGATACATTTATTTTTATCCTCCTTTTAATTTTTCCTTTTCCTCCTTTGATTCCTCATATAAAGGACCCCATTTGTAAAATGGGTGTTGAGCATATCTTTCTTCTATTTGGAAATGTGAAGTTGAAACTAGAGGAGTCAAGGGCTTCCTTTTATAAGTGACGATGGATGGATTGGTATTTGTATGGAATTACCTTGAATTTAATGGTGTGATGGATGGATATACTTCAATAATATAAGGTGGAAGTGAAGTTTAAATGGTAGGACAAGCAAAAGGTACAGTCACTAAAATTTTAGAAAGTATTACTAGATATGATGGAGGTGTTAAGACTAAAATTATAGAAGGCATTGGTAAAAAATAACTTTACAAGAATGAGAAGAGACTTACTTATTGAATGGTAGTCAATGGGGTCAAAGGTGCCAAATAAAATACTCCTACTTGTATATTTGTAGAAGGTTGTATCAATGTGGTTGTTATAAGGACTTAAGTTGTTACCACCAATTGAGGTGTTGGAATCCACTTAAGGATGTGTTTTCTTATTTAGGGATATACCTCCGCTTGAAAGGAACCTTCCTTTGATGGTACAACTTATGTTTTTTGTGGATAGTTAGGATGGCCATGCTAAAGTTATAATTGAGAATGAGGATGGGACCATTATAACATCCCCACTGGGATTTACTTAGAATAACATAATAATTTTTTTAAATTCAATTCCACGTATTATTTCATTACATAAAACCATGAGAATCTAATTAGTTACCTTATTATACTCACTAATTATTTTAACCATAAAGTAAACATCTAACATTTAATAGTTATTGAATACTAGAATCATATGAAATAAAACATAACTAAATATAGAAAGTAATTACATATTGTCAACCACAACTGGTATGATAATATAGACATTATTATCAATATACAATGATTAATTAATTACATTTAAAACTATAAAAAAAATTTAATAATAAATACTATACAATATAAAAGGCTCCATGGAGCATGAGTCTCACAAACTCTAGTATCTCTGATAATCTCAAGTGTAGTCTCCAAATAAGTATTGTTATGGGGAGGGATAGCATTATCCGAGCAATTTTTTACACCAACCATAGACCATAGATTCTCTACACAATCCCCTATCATATAATGGCCCTCCCTTGATGGATAGGTATATAATGATGGTGTAGGAATCCATTAAGAGAATCTAGTTCCCATGTGTTGTAAGATTTTTAATACATGATGTGTACCATAAAACAAATATATTCTAACATGATATTGCACAAACATGTAAATAATACATAGTAAATGACAATATTTAACTAAACATTACTTTGGCAAAAAAATTCAAATTTTTATTTATCTCCAGGATCAATCAAATTCATAAAAACCACTTGATCGGATTACCTTCATCTAACATTGGTGATGCTAAGTAAGCTAGTGAAGTCTATCTCACTACTTAGTACCAACAATGAAAGATTTGGTTAATATAATATATAACCAATATATTAAAATAGATTGCTTCCTACTAGCAAGCATAAAACATATTAAGTACATAAATAATCAAAATACATACATTTAATCTATCAAACATATGAAACTTATAACAATTTATCACATAAATAATAAGAATAACAAGTATAGTTTATACCAACTAGGTATAATTTATATTTAGACTACATGTTTTTAATTTTTTAAGTAGATTCAAATGTAATACATTCTATGACAAACAAAAATACCATAGTCTATTATTTTTAATGTACACATTACTCAATTACAAGCAACTATTCATAATATTTTCAAAGATCAAATATCTCATAAACCAAAACATAATCTTTCATTTATATAACCTATTATACTTTTAGGAGAATGTATGTATATATTCATAGTGTCATATCCCTCAGGAATCTATGAATTATTTCTAATAGTCAATAAAACTATAAATATAGGCACACCTCCCAATGTAAAAATATATATTATACATGTATATGAGTACCTAAGTCCTTATATAGATATATTTCATATATTTATGCATCTTTATAATATACATACATAAATATATTGCTCATATAAACAAATATTGTTCTATTATACTAACAGTCATGTTCTATTTTCTATTAAGAACCTCTTATGATTCAAACAAACCATTTAATTTTCCTATTCATAAAATGACAATCCAGGTCTATCACCAGATTTCAAAATTTTCCAAACCCCTATTCCTATTATCTTATTTCAAAGTCATGATCCATTTATGGTAAAATCCAATTAAAATATATTACCCTATTTTCTCAATTCGCGCCTTAAACTGCATATATTATCCTAAATTGTTGAAAATAGAGCAAAAACATCAATCAACTACTCTAAGGTATATTCCTCCCTTGTTAAAACTATAGGTTTATAATTCACTTGAGTTTCACAAGTATCATTTAAATCTAGTCAAATCCAACTCAAATTCATGATGATTTGCATTATCATTTTTATAAGCATTTAAACTTATATAGTCTATGCTCAATTCAGCCACATTAACAAATGTATTATTCTAAGTTTGACCCTACCAACCTTCTAAATGTATATTAAAAAATCTTAAGCATATGGATATGATATTGGTTTCTATATAGGTTTCAAACCAGATATCCATCCATATAAACAAAATACCAATCGTATGATCTATATATTTATGTATGTGAGATCTTAGTTACATTAATATCCAATTCAACACCAATATTCACCATTAATAAATGTCAAATTGGCTATAAAAGTCATCTCAAAACTTTCAATAATTTGAACTAAGAGTTAATATAAGATTTAGATGAATATACACACAATCCCTATTTACATGGGATTCATGGTTTTGTAAAACAATTAAACACAGTCCTATATATGTATTCTCAGTTTTGATAATATATGTACACAATATATATATATATATATATATATATATATATATATATAGACACACACACAATTTTGAATAATAAATATATATACAATCCATATATTTTCTCACTATTTTAATAACAAATTGCACATAGTCCTGATGTACATATGTTCATGGTTTGAATACTAGATATATACACCATTTATACTTATATGTTCTCACTATTTGAATAATAAAATATCACAGTCCATATGTATATAATTTCATAGTTTTGTTTAATAAATGTACATAGTCCATATATATTCTCATGGTTTAGTAAAATGGGGTACACAGTCCATATATATATATCAAAACTCTAACTACATTTCAAAACAAACAATATATAGATTATCCATATAAATCTATTCACTCATCAAATTAGCACATACTTCATGTTTATATCCCTAATAATTCAAAATATACACAATCCTCACACACACACACACACACACACACACACACACACACACACACACACACACACACACACACACACACACACACACACACACACACACACACACACACACACACACACACACACATTCAATATCTATATCTAATTGAGTACATATATATAATATGGATTTCTAAACAAAATTCAATTATCATGTATATTAAAAACATCTATCGAGGGTTGTATATTTATTAAGCTAGGGCATTATGCCATCAAAAAGAAAGAAATCCATTTAACACTATCAAATATACATATACATAATTTTTTTTTTTGCCTTTCTATAAGGATTTAGGGGATAAAGATTTAGTTCTATGGATGACTGAGCCATCCATGGGGCTAAACCTATATCAATATTAATTTGCAGATTAAATCCAAAACCCTAAGAGGCAAATATACAAAAGTTTTTTCTTGATTTAAACAATAATTAAAATCCATTACCAGCCTTATATAGCTTCCAATTGTAATTGTATGAATCAAAAAATCTCTCTCCTTCACTATGCTCTCTCTCTCTCTTCTCCTCTTTGTGTCATGTTATTCTCTTCTCAATTACCCTCTTATCATTATTTTTTCCATCCATCTTTCCAATTCATGCTTTCATGCAACTGATTGCATAAAGTTCATACTTTCCATTCATGTATAAAATCCATTAGCTACTCAACTCTCCTCTTTACTAGGTTAACCCTAGTTGACTCGAGCATAAAACCCAAACATTCTCAAACATTCCCCAAAATACTTAATCATTGTTTTAATCACTTAAACAATGCATGATCTATTTATGTTACATGCCTAAGTACCACCTCTCAAAATTCCACTATTAACATTATTTATCAATGATAACTAACACTTTGAACATCACTATTGACTATGCATTCCAAATAATGACTAGGTTTAGTTCATTGGATAGTCTTAGGATATAATGCAATCTTTGCAATAACATTTCAAAGATAAAAAATATCATGAATTTTAATATTAATGTGACTAATATAAAATCAATTATATTCTTTTATCTAAAATGGTAAATCACACTACTATACCAAACATAATGGTGTTATTAATGTAATCATTGTTATTATTAAATATCCAATGTCTTTTGTTATGTTTATATTTTAAGGAATTAATATATATAAAGATATTTTTCAAATATCATAATGATAACTAGATAATGTTCTAAAATATTACAAACACATTATGATTAGTCTATAGATAGTAGTAACCAGATACTATTCATGCATATTTACATTCTCATAAAGCATTAAAAATCATGAAGACAATAACATGACATAATCATAAAACAATATTATACATTAAGTATGTATAATAGCTACAATGCAAACACACAAGATTTATTCCTCATAAGCATTAAGCTGAACTAAATCACAACTAACACACAATCAATTATCTAAATATGGATAACATCAAAAATGTACTAAAGCTAAAAATTAAAATACTACATATAATGAGTAGTATCTAACATGGTGTGTGCATGGGTTTTAATTGTTCCTCCATCATCCCCCAAAACATCTATCTATGTCATCCTCTCCAATAATGCTCTCCCTCCATAATGCTTTGAGGGATGAATCTCTCCTGCATCTAACTCATGTCAAGAAGGTAGTTAGCTCTTAGCATCATGGCATACATCATAAAATACTATTTTAACAAAAAATCAATATGATCATAATGTAAATAATATACAATAAAACTAACTCATAGCAATGTAATTATGTAATCAAATTAACATACCATTATCCCATAATAGCATATGACTTACATCTTAGTTAAAAATTAATTAATCAATTTACCAACCATAATAATCCCTAGATAATTAGGTAAATTAGCTTAGTGAGAAATTGGGATGTGACATCCTTCCCCACTAAAACTAGTCATTGTTCTGATGACTCTTATTCAAACACTAGTTCTGAATAAAAAACATTATTTAAAAGAAAAATAACATAGTATAAAACATCAAATCAAGCAAATAAATATGTAAATGACCTATATAACTCATCATAGTCCTCCCAAGTAGCATTATCCTTAAAGGATTGGTCCCAAAAGACCTTTCACTATGATATTTATCTATTATGTAAATGAATTTTATGAGTGTCAATTAATCTGATTGATTTTACCATGACCACCCCAAGATCCAAAACCTGCAAAGCATTCTAATCTAACACATGTGAAGGATCAACTATATATATTTTAAGATAAGAAACATAGAAGACATTATTTAATAAATCTAGGGATAGTGGCGATACAAGCATATACACTACTAGTTTGACTATTGGCATAACATTGTTATTGATGTCAATCTGATGTCATTAATGTCAAAGTGTGTTATTCTTGATGTCTAGATGAACATGGTGTCTAAATAAGCAAGGCCAATTGGAAGTGTATGTTATGATAATATTATGAGAATTGAAGGTATGTAGTGATTACCATAAGAGAGGAAGGTATAGGTCCAAGTGTTTCACATCTACTTGGTTGATGTTGTGTTAAGGTCATGATGTGGAAGGAGTAGTTCACGGCATCAAGGTATCTTATAAAGCCTTTTTTAGACATTATGAGAAGGTATGTGTAGGTAGCATGGTGAAGTGAGTGAGATTAGGTATATGATAAGTTATTTGGCATTGTATGGCATGAGAGTTAGGTGTATAAGCCTTCATAAATGTTGTAAGGTAGATATTTGAGGACAAGTGCTTAAGTAACCTAAACGTAGTCATATCATGAAAAGAGATTATGTGAAGGTGTGAGATTGGTTGATTAGTGAGATGAGTGGTCTCAAAAATCTAAGAAGATGTATGGCATAGCATGACAATGAGGTGTCGAGAACATGAAAAGAGGCATGAAGGTCAAGTACTTGAGTAACCTAAGACTCATCATGGTATGAAAAGTCCTTGTAAGAAGGTTTAAGCATGGTGGTTTGGTGAGATGGATTAATAAAGGCATACGATATTATATGAGGTTACTTGAATAGGTATATGATGTGTTGGATCACTCATGAGAATATCAAGGTAATCATATAGAGGTAGGACCTACAAATCTAGTCTATAACTAGACCATTTCT